>VDFB02271358.1:451039399-451109836 GCA_007258455.2 Sequoia sempervirens | reverse complement strand
TGGGAGAGTGGGAAAGAGTGGGATAGAGGATGGGAGAGAGTGGGAGAGGGTGGGATACAGTGGGAGAGAGATCTGAGATAGGGAGCGGGGGTTAGGAGAGAGATACTTGAGAGAGAGAGTAGAGGGTAGAGGGTTTCAGGGTTAAGGGTAGAGGGGAGAGAGAGAGGGACATAGTGAAAGAGAGGGAGGGAGTCAAAGAGATAGATGGTAGAGGGGAGAGAGATACGAGTGATTTAGTGAGAGACTTGCGAGAGAGAGAGATGGAGAGAGAGAGAGAGGGAAAGAGATAATATTTATATATTTTATATATTAGTAATATATATATATATATTTAAATATTTATACATTAACTAAAATATTGAAATATTATACATAATAATATAATATATTATATATTAAATACATAATTCGGTAAGAGATTATGGGTATGTGCAAGATCCTCATGGAAAAAACAAAATATAAATGGCATGAAAAAAATTAGAAAAAAGAGGTTAGGCAACTTGACTTAAAATTTGAATGGTTATCTATATTATTTCAAAATATGTAAGAATAAATTTGTAGAAAGATTGAGATGTGGTTTCTAAACTACTAGGTTTGTTTAAAATAAAAAGAAAGAAATCTATTTGGTGAAAATTTGAAATTTCAATGCAGTAGTACGTAAATTTTAGGGAGAAAAATAAGAAGTAGGTGTTTGTCTGACCACCCTAACCACAATAAAATGATAATATTTTTTTATAAGATTTTAGATATAAGTAGAGGACTCATGTCACCATGTGATGCATATATTTTTTGTAATTATTTTCTAAGTAAATAATTAATTATGAATTTTTTATTACAAATTTTAAAAAATATAAAAAACTCGTATGTCTGACCACCTTAACTTGGCCAAAACTTCATGAAATTTATTTTTTTCTTTTTTTGATCCTATAGTATGCAAAGCATAGAATGTGACGCATGTTTTTTATTCAAAAAATGTGATACCATTTGAAAGCTATAGATGTTTTTCAATCACTCTATTGATCAGGACTTTAGTCATAATTTGAATAAAAAATGAATAATAATTACCTATTAAATTCAAAGTAAAGCATAATTTATATTGGTGGAAAGCTGAGAATCTCATTTAAAAACCCTTTTTGTTTCATCAAATTTGGGTAAAAAAAAATTCATTAGCCACATACCCATCATATTGGCACTTTTTGGCCCATCATGATCCTGCACATACCCTTATCATAAATTGTATATTATATTTTTAAATTATAAACTTTATTGCATTTTTTAAATCATATATTATAAATTGTATAACATTTTTGCAACTCTATATAGAACATATCAGATATCGGATATTTCTCACACAAAATTAATGCCTAAGGATTGGCCTCAGGTTTACTTTGGATTTTAGTTGAACTGGGTATGTGCAGGATCATCATGGAAAAAATAGGCCCTTAAGTGGCAAAATATTCAAAAAAAATTAGAGTTAGGCAACTTGACGTTTAAATTTGAATAAGTTATCTATATTATTTCAAAAATATGTAAGAATAGAATCTGTAGAAAATTGAATGTAGTTTCTAAACTACTAGGTTTGTTTAAAAACAAAAAAAAAATCTATTTGGTGAAAATTTGAAATTTCAATACAGTGGTACTTAAATTTCAGGGAAAAAAAAAGTAGGTGTCTTTCTGACCACCCTAACCACAATAAAATGATAATGTTTTTTTATAAGATTTTAGATACAAGTAGAGGACTCATGCCATGATGTGATGCACATTTTTTTGTAATTTGTTGCCATGTAAATAATTAATTGTGATTTTTTTATTACAATTTTTTTAAAAATATAAAAACTCGTATGTCTAACCACCTTAACTTGGTCAAAACTTCATGAAATTCATTTTTTTTTTTAATCCTATAGTATGTGAAGCATAGAATGTGATGCATGTTTTGGATTCAAAAAATGTAATACCGTTTGAAAGCTATAGATGTTTTTCAATCTTCCTATTAATCAGGACTTTAGTTGTAATTTGAATAGAAAATGAATAATAATTACTTATTAAATTCAAAATAAAGCATAATGTATATCGTTAGAAAGCTGAGAATCTCCTTTAAAAACACTTTTCGTTTCATCAATTTTGGGAAAAAAATAGTCATCAGCCACATACACATCATATTGCCACTTTTTGGCCTCTCATGATCTTGCACATACCCACCTACCAATCCTAAGAAGTCAACACAAAAAACATGTTTAACGACTTACCTTGCTTTTCCAGACTTTGCGCATAGGGCTGGCTACTTTTGTTTTACCCAAAATTGATGAAATGAAAAGGGTTTGTAAAGAAGCTTCTCAGTTTTCCACCAATATAAATTATATTTTAGTTTGAATCTAATAAATAATTATTATTCATTTTCTATTAGAATTACAACTAAAGTCCTTATTGATAGCCTGATTGAAAAACATTTATAACTTTCAAACGGTATCACATTTTTTGAATCCAAAACATGTGTCACGTTCTATATTTTGCATACTATAGGATTAAAAAAAAATGAATTTCATGAAGTTTTGACGAAGTTAAGGTTGTCACACATACAAGTTTTTATATTTTCTAAAATTTGTAATTAAAAATTCATAATTAATTATTTACTTGGAAAAAAAATACAAAAAAAAATGCATCACATCCGGACATGAGTCCTCTACTTATATCTAAAATATTATAACAAAAATATTATGATTTTATTATGGTTAGGGTGGTCAAACAGACACGTACTTCTTATTTTTTCCCCGAAATTTAAGTACTACTGCATTGAAATTTCAATTTTTCACCAAATAGATTTTTTTTTTAGAAAAATAAACCTAGTAGTTTATAAACTACATTAAATTTTCCACATATTTTAATATTCTTACATATTTTTGAAATAATATAGATAACTTATTCAAATTTTTAGGTCAAGTTGTCTAACTCTGATTTTTTTGAATTTTCATTGCCACTTAAGGGCCTATTTTTTCCATGATGATCCTACACATACCCATATGTTGGTGCTTTGTGTCTAAAATATATGGCTAAATGTATATGGATGGAAATGATATGATCAATGAATTTTTTTTTAGATTTTCATGATGCAAAGATATGATTTGATGAATTTGATGAATGCTTCAGAGAATGACATGGTAATGCATTTGTTTTTAGATTTTCATAATGAAAATATATGATCTAATGAATAAATAAAATGATATGATAATGCCATGAATGATGTCCTAATGCTCATGCAGCTAAATGATACTTTTGGTAATGTCAAATGTACTCAATCTGTTAATGATAGAAATAACATCAGCCTTGGAGAAATCTATAAATACCACTACAACATCTAGTCTGAATGCAACCTAGACAAGCAACTCTAACAATGCAATGTTGTCATCCTAGTAATCAATTTATTGTGCTTGGTATCATCATTGAGCTTTTAAAATGTTGATAGTGAGTACAAACATCAATGGTATAATTAAACCATCATGACCTGGTACTACTTTCATGATTTTTTATAGTGTAAGTTAACACAAGCATCTAGGTATAATTAGACCAAGATGACCTGAGCATTTCTTGCATAAATAGACAAGAGTTAATCATTTCCCTATGGAAATCTAGAATTTCACTAGTGATACTTTGTAGAGCACGTCCCATGATGATTCATGTAGTAATGATCAACTCACAAACAATAGACAAAGAAAAATATCATTCTCGATCATAGCCTTTCTAGTTCTTTGACATCCTTGAATTGCTCCTAAGAAATGATAACACCAATCATAATGCAAATAATTTGAACATTTGTTGTGAAAGTGATAAAAACATGATTCAAACTATCATCACCAAATGATTTTTTTTTTCAATTGATTTCTTTTGTTGTTGTTTTTGATGGTTAGTTTTGGTGATTTCGATTGATGTTCAATGCTGTAGCTCACTTGATTGTTTCATTTTTACCAAGTTTTCATAATGTTGTTTGTCTATCGCTTTGTAAGCTCAAAATGAATTTTCCCCCAGTGAGTTCAAGATTTTTCCCCCAATGGAAATAAACCAATTTATTATGGATATGTACAATGGTCCAAAAGCCACAATGAGACATGACTAGCATAGTGGATATGTACATGAGGTTCAAATGAAAGATGTGGATAGTGATACTAAAGAGCTAGTGATTGACACATGTTCCTATAGAGGAAGAAGGTTTCCTATCACAAGTAGCGCCTATTGCCAGGTTTTCACTACTTGCTTTAATTGCACTTTATTATATTTTATGACTTTTTTGTGTTTTTCCCTTCTTTTTTGTATTTTTCTCCTTTTTGATTTTTTTTGTTGTCACCAAGATGCCTGTTTTCTAGGTTTTCACCAAGGTGACCATTTTTTCAGGACATATTATGATGTTTTTAGATTTTTTTAGGAATTTTACAGATGTAGTGGATGAATCATGTGTAGAATTTCTTGAGATGGAGGTTGTTCATGGGTTCTTAAAAAAAGTCCCCTTCCACCATGGATAGCTGGTATGCTCTTGAACCATAGACTGACACAATAACAAAGGGGCGCAACCAATTCAGTTCAAACTTTCCTTTCTTCTCTCTATCCTATTGGTCACGTGGGTTTTCCTTAAGCACTAACTCACCAACTTGAAATGTTTTGGGCTTGATCTTATGATTATAACTTCTAGAGATTCGTTGTTGGTAGGCTTTCAAGTGGTTCACTACATGTTGGTTTCATTCATCTAATAGTTCAATTTCTTGCAATCTTGATATTCGATAGTCCTCATCAGAGATGATACCTTTCAATGAAACCTAGAGTGATGGAAATTCAACCTAAATAGGTACAATGGCCTTAGACCCATATACAAGACTGTATGATGTGTCTCTTGTTGGTGTGCAAATATTGGTGTGATACACCCATAGAGAAGGGTTTAATTGGATGTTTCAATCATGTACTACATCATGGACTATTTTCTTCAAGATTTTTAGGATAGTTTTGTTGGAGGCCTTTGCTTGACCATTTCCCTGAGGATAATATGGTGTAGAAAAGCAATGTTTGATATTGATCTTCTCACACAATTCTTGCATGTATTAATTTTTGAATGGTCTTCCATTGTCCATGACAATGGATTGAGGGATGTACCAATAGATGATCTAATTAAGGATGAATGATGAAATTTTCTTTCTTGTGATGGTGATTAGAGGAACCACTTCAATCCAATTCGTGAAGTATTTTGTAGTTGTGATAATAAACTTGTGTCCATTTGATGAAGATAGATGAATTTTACCAATAAGATCTAATCCCCATTGACAAAAGGGCCATGTGGATGCAAAAGGTTGGAGTTCCTGAGCAGGTGCATGGGTGATGTTGCCGTGAATCTGGCATTTTTGACATTTCTTCACAAATTCAAGACTCCTTTTCCATGTTTGGCTAGTAATATCCTAAATGAAGGAGTTTCTTGGCTAAGGTTAAGCCACTTGAATGTGTTCCACAAACACCCTCATGAACTTCTCGTAAATCCATTTCAGACTCATTGCATTCTAGACATCATAGGAGAGTTTCATCCAGACCTCATTGATATAATACATCCGCAATAAGAGTATGTCAACTGGCTCAGCGAATGAAATTGCATTTTTTATTTCGAGATAGGTTGGGTGGAAGGGTGTTATCTTTTAGGTAGGTATAAATTTCACCATAGATTGAGGAATTGGTATCAAATAGGTGACAGATAAATTTGGATTCGGTATTGTCATAGGCAAGGGAGAACAGTTGTTCTACCAAGAACTTGTAGCTGCTTCTTTTCTCTGGAATTTGTAACAAGGAAGCAATAGTAGCGATGTCATCAATGACTTTATTGTCCACTCTTGAAATATTTTCAAATTTGATATCCACAAAGTATTTCTTGTGGATGTGTGGAATACGTATGAGTAAAATAACGCTTCTTAATAAGACATTATATCAAAGATTCAAAGATTAAACTAGTTTGAAGCATGAATGTACTGAAAGCGTCACATTCTTCCCTATCTCTAAAGATTTGTCAAGTCACGTGGCTCTTAGATTTGGTAAGCATTGCGACTGTTAAAATGCCAATCTAGAGAATGAGATGATATCTAATCTGATAAAAGAAGCTATTGCAATCTAAACTGACATGAAACTTGATAAAATAAACTACAATAATCTATGATGCAACCATGATTATGATTCTATTGATGCTATGATTGCTAAATTATAATGTTTTTGCTAAGATGCTTGATTGCTTGATTGCTATTTCTACAGATTAAGATTGCACAAAGTTGGGATTCGAGATCCATTTGCTATAGAATGAGGTTGTATTTATAGATTCATGACAACAATTTTTTGAAGTGGTAGCACAACAAAGCCCTAGATTCAATCTGGAAGATTGAATGGTGATAGATAAAGCAGCTTGAGCTAATGAAGGGAATGGTTTCTCCCTAGGAAAACATCAGGTCAAATGATAGGAAGAATCTGAGGAAGAAGATTGAGAGATTGATTTCCAATTTGTCTCAAATTTGTCTCCACAACTTTATTGTGAATGCCAGTTGAATTAATTAGACATAGAATATCTAATTTTATTGGTGAGATATGATGAGCTATAGAATTTGAATATTTTGGATTTATTCAAATTTAAGAAGAAATAAGATATTAAATTTAACAAAACAAACTATAGAAGTCTATTTATTAAATTAAATATGAAAGAAATGAAAAATTAAATAAAACAAAGTATGTGAACCTATTTATTTAATTAAAATAGAATGATGCGATTTTAAATAGGAGAATTTGATTAATTAAATACAACAAAGTATTAAATTTTTTTATTTCATTAAGCTAGAATAATAATAAAAGAATTAGAAGAATTAAAATGTGAACTATATAAATAAATATTTCTATTTATTTAATAGTAAGGGAATTAAGGGTAATTAATCAAATAAGTTGTATTTAATTAATTATATTATCTAGACCATTTTTAGGTGATTACATTTTTCCCCTCTTTGAAGTGATGTGTTTACGCATTGCTTGAAAAGAAAATTTTGTTGTTGCTACTGCTAGTATCGACAAAAAAAAATAATTAGTATGCCCCAGACATTGATTTTTAGGTGATAATGGCCATATGCTCCGTTGAGAGATAAATTGATGAATTTTTCATATTTTTTAATCTTTTGGAATTTTTCAAATTTTTGAAGATTTTCCAATGATTTGATGATGATTACATGAATATTCGATGGTGAAATAATTTATCTCTCGACTAAGAATATAGAAAGTGCCCCTAGATGAATTTAACTTAATCCCTTTTAAAAAAAATTAATTAATCCCATAAAAGTCCCACCAAAAATAACCTATAAAAGGTCAAAAAGGATGATTTTCAACTCATTTGTGCAATTGATTTTTGAAATTTTTTGAGAGAGAGCTATTTGTGCAATTTGGAGCAGGATGTTGATCCCTTACCATACCAACTAGTTCGAGCGTGTGTGACATCACAACCACCTTGCCGCCTATACACCTCTAGTACGTACCCGTGAACCTCCTCGTTTTGCACGATTTTCTTTTTTTTTGGTGTATTTTTGGATTTTTAAATTTTCATTTCTTTTAGTACCTCTGCATGTTGATGTAGCACTTTGATAAACTATTTTAGCACTTTTAAAGATTTAGCGCTTAGGCTAGATAATTTAGCGCTTACGTAGATTATTTTAGAGCTTTCAATGTTTTAGCACCTAGGATAGAAACTTTAGCACTTTTACCTTCTATTTTAGCACTTTCACTAGATTAGCACATTTGGCCTATAGTTTAGCACTTGTTCACTATATAATAGCACTTTTGATGAAGTGACACTTTGACCATCTGAAATGGCGCATATGCTTGATGAAATGGCACTTTTTATGATTTAGCGCTTTGAGCGCCTTTTTTAGTGCTTTTAAGTATTTTAATGGTGCTTTTGATACTTTGGCGCATAGAAACTCTGTTTTAGTGCTTCTAAGTTAGATTGATAAAGTTTATCAAAATTTTCCTTTATTTTGTTAATTTTCAATTGTGTTAGTCGTTGGTTTGATATGATTGATGATCCCAGTCAAGTAGAGGATGTTCAACCTCATGATAGGAGAGGTCTGATGATTGATTGATGATAATTATCCTCATGATTGGTGAGGAATAATTCTAGTTTGATTGATGAACCTCATGATAGGTGAGGTTGATTTGATGTATTGACCTCATGGTAGGTGAGGTTCAATGATGTTTGATGATTGACCTCATGATACATGAGGTTCAATGATTTTCACTCAGGAGATTTAATCTAAAGTATCACCAAGAGCTGATTAGTTTTGATAGGATATTTGATGTGTGATGTTTTGACAAAGAATACTGACTTTCAATATTTCATCATAATAGAAGGCTTTGACAAACTTCCAAATTAGAGAGGGATTTCCTTAGACGTTTGATTTGATACATCAACTAGCCCAACCTGAGACATCTATCATTACACGTTGTGTATTGTCTTCCTTACTAGACATGCCCCAAATTAGGATTAATCAGGGTCTCTTGATAGCTTTAGTGGAGAGGTTGCACAACAAGCATAATACCTTCCACCTAGCTACCAGTGAGATCACAGTCATCCCTAAGGATGTCTAGAGGATTCCACGGGTACCATTTATTAAGGATATTGTTGTATATGATTCATCAGAGTAGGGTGGGACTGATGCTCTTTGGAGCGTGTTTCAGGACTATCACATTGCTACATGTTGGATTCCATGGTAGGAGATGGTGGATGCCTGTGCCACTTTTCCAACAGTTCTTGTTGGTTTCATTAGAGGGTTCCTTTGTCCTAATCATAGGTCAAAGGGATTCTCTATTGATTGGGGCTGTGTGCTTGAGAGCATGATTGTACATAGGAACAAATATGCTTGGGGTATGTGCATGCTTTCCCACCTGTATCATGATTTACATTCATTAGTATATCTTGGAGGTCAGAGTTTATCAACCAGAGTCACTTTACTTCAGGTGTGGGTGTGGGAGCATATTTTTCTAACATGTCCAGTGATGGTTAATCAGCATCTAACCAAATGACCCTATGTTCACATATATGCAGTTCAACTTACTCATCCTAGACTGGGTAAGTTAGATCATTGGTGCAGAGTACTAGATGATATGGAGACTATGACCTAGCGCCCATATTTAGATTGTGAACACTAGGACAATGATGATGTGCAGTTGCCATTTTTTTGTTAGTCTTTTATTCTAATTAGGAAGACACGGTGGGTTTTGGAGAGATTTATGCTCAGACGAGTGCTTCGTCAGTATGGTATTGTTCAAGGTATTCCCCAGGGTGTTGCCCACTATGCTCATTATTAGTTAGATTCTACAGATTGGGGGCCTAGTTTGTCTTATGATGCCACTATACAAGAGTTCCAGGCTTTACAACCTCTTATTTATGAGATCCGACCATATATTGTCGAGCCACCAGTCATAGAAAATTATGCAGAGTATCTTCTATTACATCCATTTCCATGCATTACCATTCTTGATAAGCCAACACCATTACCTATCGAGGAGGGGATTGTTTTTGCACATCGGCATCGATAGAGGAGAGAGGAGATTAGCTGTGAGGAGGTGGTGGTGGTGGAGGAGGTGGAGATCAGTAGTGATGGGTAGGGTAGTGGGGATGAGGAGGATAGTAGTCGTGATAGTAGTGGAGATGAGGAGGGAAACAATGATGATAGTGGTGATAGTTCAGATGGATCAGGTGTAGGTGGGTCAAGTCCAAACTTAGAGAACTATTTGATGCCTCATAAGAGGAAAAAATTAGTGGCCCCTTCAAATCAGCATGTGGAGTAGCAGCAGACCTAGATAGCAAGTTTACAGGTTTAGGTTTAGACTTTATAGGGTCAATTGGCTCAGGCCGAGGGTTTGTTGGTAAAGATTCAAACATAGATGTAGGCTCAAGCTCAGGCCCATGCATAGGCTCTAGCATCGATACAGGCTCAGTTGGCTACATTTCAGGCTCATATTACTTCATTGACAACTGAGAGGGATACTTCTAGATGGGTTACAAAGCAGGCTCAATCGACTATTGAGAGATTATAGAGACTGGTAGATGTACTATTGTGGCTGATTACATGCAAGAGGTTGTATGGGTTGGTTATGAGGTAGAGTATTATAGAGGGAAATATCATGATGCAATTCCCTCTAAGCAACGAGTCAACTATGCATAGTCTTGATCAGGTAGGAATCGTACTAGGACTGTCAATGCAGGTGTGAGTCAACCTCTTCCTAGAGACCCGAGAGATCCCAATACATCTAGTGGAGGAGGTACCATCCCAAAGATGCCTGCACCATCAAGAACCAACACTACATAGTCTTGTGATGTGCCTCTATTGTATTTTGAGATGATGATGTACATTCTGATTACAACCATTTTTTATGATATATTTCTCTTAAGTTCAGACATCATTGTATACTTTGACATTATGATTTTGAGATCTATATGATATGCAATGGATTTATCAAACTTTCATGTGTTTTATATGATTCTATTAATGATGCATTTACTTTTTATGTTCTACATGCCATGTGACGATACTTTTATTATGATGTTATGGATGCAGTTTATAATCATGATGATACACTATGATTTATGACATGTTCTATTTATGATGTGAAAAATGATGATGTATAGATGTATGGTGTATGTATGCATGATGTATGGATGTACAATGTATATGCATGATGATGTGTAATTTTATATGATAATGTACATATATACATGGATGTGGATGTAATGATTTAAATTATTTATGATGTGTGATGCAAATGGGATGTGTGTGCTTTTATTCTTGTGTAAATACAAATATATGATGTAATAAATGGATGAAAGTGATGCATGATATATGATATCTTGAATGGAAATGCAACTACATGATGTAATAAGTGGATGAAAAATGATACATATGATAATGGTATGTTGAATGGATTTATGATATGTGATATGATGAATCGATGTATGATATGAAACTATAGAGTTTATTTTTGAGATTTTCTTATGCAATTTTTATGACATGTGATATGAGAAATATGATATGATCAATGCAAATTATTTTATTCAAATGTATGAATGATGAAATTATGATAATTAAATGCTTTTTAGAAAACCAAGATCACCTGCATGCAATCAATCACCTGTCACATGCAAAAGACATGCAGAACCAAAGAAGATGTTCTGTAAACCTCAAGTAAAAATGCATTATTGAGAATCAATTATTACAAAGAGATCAATCCTTATGAAGGAGATCAAGAAACCCTAAAAGGGAAACCCTAAATGAAACCCTAGTGTGGAAACTTAATAATTAATCAATTTTTTAATGTGCCTAAGTTTAGCTTAAGCAACTAAAGGAATAAGTGACTTAATTAATTAACCAGTATGATATAATTAATTAAGCATAATAACTTATTACTCTAACACCCCCCCTTAAGATGAACTTAGGAAGAAGCTAAAACACTAGAATAATATGCATGAAAGCAAAGATGGGTCCCGAAAACTAGGCCTGATCAGGTACCCATTTACAAATGCAAGAATGAGGTAGAGAAGGAAAAACTCAGTGGGACAAAACCCCCCTACAATGAGATGACATGTTGCAAAGAAGCACTGGAAGAACTCTGTAGAGTAACACTGGAACTGCAATCCGGCAAGCAAGGAAAGATACTTATGTCTACAAGAAACCTTATCAGAATCATAATAATGCAACAGTAGACCCGATGCCATAGAACTCTCAAAAACTCTAAACGGGAACAACCCTAGAATCTATGAAGCAGCAAGCAATTATTGAATGATGTATTATTGAAAATGAAGTGCAAAGATGCAAGGTGTAGTTTCCCAATTGCCAAAACATCCAAGTAATCTCCAAAACACCCATCGAGCCAAATCTGGATTAATGATAAACCTAGGATATATACAGAAAAAAGTACATAGATAGCGACATAGAGCTCCGCAATACCTTTCCAACACCGCAAAGATAGCGAAAATTGGACATCGTGGCAAAAAGTTATGAGCTCAAAAGCATAAAATAAGCATCTAAATTCAAACAAAAATAAATGCAGTAAAACAGAAAAATATTGTAAAATAAACTGCACCACATGAAAGTACTCAGAACCAGATTTCCGGTGATATCTTGTTTGCCCGATTTTGATACCGTATGCCCAAGTTATGCCAAAAAAAAAAAACTGCTTCTTTAGGCAAATCAAGACTAGGAGGGGGCAAAGAGTGTTGTACAGTCGCTAACGTCATGCTGACGTCAGCGGTTCACAAGCTTAAATTTGACGGCCATCTGGCCATCACTCCAAAAATTTGGCCCGCCTGCAAAAAAAAAATTGACAGAGCCCCTGGTCGCTGATATGACCAGGGGCTAGGTGCCGGAGTTGGCTAGGTGCCGGAGCAGAGCTCTTGGCTCCCCATAGGACCTCGACCAGTGGAGCTGGAGCCCGCGGGGGCTGTTGTGGACAGAGCGGCGGATGGGCGAAGCAGGGCTGCTGGGCGGCGTGTGGGTGGTGCCCAGGTGGCCACCGGGCAGCAAGCGAGTGGTGCCCAAATTTTACACGGGCCGTGCAAATATTTTTCCAAAAAACCATGCAAAATTTGATGTTTTTGGATTTTTTTTAAAAACGTGCCTCGTGAAGTGTGCCAAGGAGGTCGTACGACTTCCCTGGTAATTTTTTTTTTCCTCAGAAACCAACTGCTCCAAAATCGATGATTTGACAGGTGTTTCTAGGGTTTTGGGGCACTGCGAACATGATGGCAACATCCGTTTGTGCCCAAAATGTCCCAAAAAGTTGGCTACCCCCAGATCTTGCAAAAAAGATGCCTGTGGAAACCCTTGCGCTTGAAACTCACTAAAAAGGCCATATCTTCAGATCACGAATAGGCAGCTATAGGTCTAGAGGTTTGATACCATGTTAGAAACCAAGATTAGTTTTGCAAACCAAAAAGACCTTCCACAAAAGAGAAAATCAGAAAAAGCAGAGAGGTTGCAAAAGAATGTGCAACATAATAGTACTTATTTGAGAATTAAATTAATTACAAGAGATAATTTTCTTTATAAAATCAAAGATGCCTAAACCTAATCTTATCTTGAGCAACAAGATAGCTCGATAAGATAAGGATAAAACATATAACTTAGGAATTAATTATGCCTAAGTAAACTTATGCTAATGTGTAATTAAATATTAATTACACCAACAATGCTTTCTAATGTATGCAATGAAAATGATGATACGACTACATGATCATGATGTTGTTTTTGTTAATGTCAAGTATACTCAATCTATTATGAGAAAAGATATTTTTATTTGGAATTGATTACCCTTCTATGTAACAAATACTTTGTAGATGTAAAATTATTATGAATTCTATCTAATTTTACCATGCAAATCTACATGCACATATATGCATCTTAACAGTACTTTTATTTTTCTTTGTATCATCATAGAGCTTTAAAAAAATGTTGAAAGTACAAACATCGATGGTATAATTTAGACCATGATGTCCTTAGTACTTCTTCCATGATTTTTGATATTGCAAGTGAACACAATCATCTAGGTATAATTAAACTGAGATGACCTGAGTATTTCTTGTGTAAAACAGACAAGAATTTACCACTTTCTTGTGAATTGGAATGTCATCCATAATACTTTGTAGAGCACTTCCCATGACAATTCACATAGTAATTATGATTAACTCACAGACAACAGATAAATAAAAATAAAATTCTCCTTCATAGCTTCTCTACTTCAATACATCATCATGTTGCCCCAAAGAAATGATAACAAACCTCAAAGTACAACATATCCAACCTTTACTTAAAGTATTTCAATCATTATTCATATTAGATCATCCATCCTAATTTTATGATGTTTTTGTGATTTTTGAGAGTTTTAACCAAAAACCTAACCTCAAGACCCATCCTAGGGGCCTCAAGGGATGATCAAAGATTAGCCTTGCCTATTTTATACACACAAAGACCATGTAGTTTGACTGAAATATACTCATGTTTTTGACCTTTTGAGACTCAATTTTTGATTTGTTTTGAATTTTTTGATATGATATGGATGTCTGATGTGTTTCTGATGGTGATTGATGTTCCATGTTGGGTTGTGTTTCAATCATTGTTTTCACTGTGTTTGTCCTTCTACTATTTTTCCATTTGATTAAGCTCGAGATTTATTTCCCCCACTGAGTTCAAGATTTTTTCCCCAAGCTAGGGTGAGACATGACCACTCACAATGATATGATAATGGATGTA
This sequence comes from Sequoia sempervirens, assembly GCA_007258455.2. Lineage (NCBI taxonomy): Eukaryota > Viridiplantae > Streptophyta > Pinopsida > Cupressales > Cupressaceae > Sequoia > Sequoia sempervirens. Next base: position 451,095,545 of record VDFB02271358.1, on the reverse strand, counting down.
AAATGATGGTGAAAGTAAGAACCATGAAATGCGTCCAAATAGATGGAAAATATGATTTAAATCACAAATAGCACCTGTTTCCAAGTTTTCAATACATTGTTTTTATTGCACTTTTTAGTCTTTTTAAATTTTTTTATATTTTTCTGCTTTCTATTTTTTTTCTATATTTCTATTTTCTGATTTTTTTTTGTATTTTTCTATTATCAAGATGCCTGTTTGCTAGGTTTTCATCAAGGTAACCATTTTAGAACCTAATCCGTGCACTAGGTGACTCAGGTGTAGAACTTTCTGAGATGGATATTGTTGATAGGTTCACCAAATAGATCCCCTTCAGGTGTAGACAATTGATATGCTCCAGATCCATAAACTGATATGATGAAAAAGGGACCTAGCCAGTTAGGTTGAAAATTTCCTTTCTTTTCTCTATCCTACTAATTTCTAGGGTTTTCTTTTAGGACTAAGTCACCAACCTGAAAGACTCTAGGTTTTACCCTATGATTGTAGCTTTTGGACATCCTTTTTTGGTATGTTTTCAAATGGTTTACAACTTGTTGACGATGTTCATCTAGCAATTCCAATTCCTATAGTCTAGAGACTCTATAATCCTCATCTATAATTGTACCCTTTAGTGAGACATAGAGTGATGGTATTTCTACCTCAATAGGTAGGATGGCCTCCGATCCATATACCAAGGCATATGGTGTAGCTCCTGTTGGTGTTCTGATGCTGGTTCTGCAGGCCCATAATGTAGGATCTAGCCGAACATGCCAATCACATCCAACATTGTTAACCATTTTATTTAGTATTTTCAAAATTATTTTGTTTGAGGCCTCTGCTTGGCCATTTCCCTGGGGATAGTACAGTGTTGAGAAACGATCTTGGATATGAATTTTTTTGCACAATTCTTAGACATATTGGTTCTTAAAAGGCCTACCACTGTATGTTACAATGGAATGAGGTACACCATACTGATAGATGAGGTAGTTTAGTATGAAAGATGAGATCTGATTTCCAGTGATTGTTGTTAAAGGAATAGTTTCTATCCATTTTGTAAAGTACTCTATTGCTATGATTATGAACTTGTGTAAATTGGATGAAGGTGAACTTATCTTTCCTACCAGGTCCAATCCCCACTAACAAAAGGGACATGTTGATGTAAATGGTTGCAATTCTTGTGCTAGCACATGGATTAAGTTACCATGAATTTGGTATTTTTGGCACTTTTTATAACAAATTGATAAGAATCCTCCATATTCGACCAATAATACCCTAAATGAAGGATTTTCTTTGCTAGGGTTAGTCCACTTGAATGAGTTCCACAAATACCTTCATGGACCTCACATAAGGCTATTTCAGATTTGTGATGTTCTAGACACCAAAGAAGAGTACCATCTAGACCTCGATGGTAAAGGATGTCAACAATCAATGTATGTTGTGCGGATTGGCAGATGAAGTTACATTTCTAATTTCTAGAAAGATCAGGAAGAAGGATATTATCCTTGAGGTAAGAATAGATCTCTTGATAGAGCTAGGTTTGAACATTGACTATTTGGCATATGATTTGTGATTCAAGATTGTTGTAAGCAAGGTTAGATACTTGTTCTACCATAAACTCATAATGACCTCATTTTTTTGGTACTTGCAAGAGAGAAGCAATCATCGCTATAGTATTCACAACTTTTTTTTATGCCCTTGGTATTTGTTCAAATTTGATCTCCACAAAGTAATTTTTAAGATCATCTATCATTTTCTTATATGGCATGAGATTTTCATCCTTTATCTGATACTGATCATTTAGGTCTAATAGATAACAAGCTGTCCCCATACACTTGTATTTATGTGATTTTCCATTCAATAGTCACTTTGATGCCGATAATCAATGCCTCATACCTAGCTACATTATTGGTACATGGAAAAATTAGTCTATAGGACCTTGGGATGGTGTGTCCTTGAGGTGTAACAAATAGATTTCCCACACTAGACCTCATTTTAGTGTAAGAACCATCAAAATAAAGTCTCCATTGTTATGTGGTAATATTCAGAATTTTCGCGTCGAGAAATTCAATGCTCATTGGATGATTATCCTGTAATGGAGCTTCAACTAATCAATCAACTATTACCTATCCCTTGATGGCTCTGTGGTCTACATACTGGATATCAAACTCACTTAAGATCATGACCCATTTTTCTAGTCTCCCTATTAGAGAAGCTTTGTTGAGTAGATATTTTAATGGGTCTATTTTTTCTATGAGTCTGACTATATGAGTCAACATGTAGTGTTGCAACAGTTGGGTTGCAAATACCACTGCCAAACAAGCTTTCTCTATGAATGTGTAATTTATTTTAGAACCTTTGAGATTCTTGCTAATACAGTAAATAGCTTGTTCCTTTCCCTCAAAATATTCCTATGCTAATAGAGCTCCTAAATAAATGTAAGTTGTTGTGATATATAGTAACAATGGTCTCTCTACTGCAAGTGGCATGAGTATGCGAGGCGACATCAAATATTGCTTTATCTGGTTAAAATTTGTTTCACATTCATGATCCCACTTGAATGAGACATTCTTATGAAGTAGATGATTGAATGGATGCCTTTTGTCTTCCAATTAGGAGATAAATCTCTTGATCGATTGTAGCTTACCTTGTAGAGACCGTAGTTGACTTATATTTTTAGGCGGCGATATCTCCATTATTGATTTGACCTTAGCCGAATCCACTTTGACACCTTTTTCTGACACTATGTATCCAAGGAGTTTTGTTGATGTTACCCCAAACACACATTTCTTAGGGTTCAATCTCACATTGAACCTCTCTAGTCTAGTAAATATTTTTCTGAGGATCTCCTCATGTCCTTCTCTGGTATATGATTTTGCTAATATTTTATCCACATAATCTTCCATAAAAATATGCATCATGTCATGGAAAATAGTGGTCATCTCCCATTGATATGTTGCACCTACATTTTTCAACCTAAAGGGCATGACATTCCAACAGAATGTACCCCAAGGACAAGTGAATGTTCTCTTTTCCTGATCTTTTGGTGCTATCTTCATTTGGTTGTACCCTGAGAAGCCATCCATTAACATTTGACAACATGGAATTTCTTTCTATTAAATCGACAACATGGAATTTCTTGCTATTAAATCAAAAATAATGTCAATGCTTGGTAAAGGAAAATCATCCTTTGCGCACGCCATATTTAGATCTCTAAAATCTATGCATATTCTGATGTTATTATCTTGTTTAGATATAGGCACAATGTTATAAATCCACTCAGCATAATCGATAAACCTGATAAATCTTGCATCCATAAAAATTTTCAGCTCAACTTTTACCATCAAGGTGATGTGGGGATGCATTTTCTCAATTTTTGCTTTACTAGTTTGTTTCCAGATGGTAGAGATAGATGATGCATTAGGAGATTTGGAACTAATCCTGGCATGTTAGAATAAGACCAAGAAAAATTTATATGTCACTCTTCAAAGAATTTGGAGAATTCGAGCTTCTCCTGTTCTATCATAGATGCTGCCAAATGTAAAATATTTTCCCTTTCTATTATTCCAAGATTTATGGACTACGTAGGATCTTCTAGTACTGATGATTTGTCATGGTAATGCTCTGGAAGGGTGTAAAATTTCCCATCTTTCAGTTCCTTAGAAAGGTTTTCACTATTAGATACATTCTTTATTTTTTCTTTTTCAAGATCTAATGCTGCCATTGAATGGTTTTCACCATTAGATCCATTTTTCTTGTTGTCATTTTTGCAACTAGAATATTTGGCACCCTCTTGATTTGAAGTTTTGTTATGAGTGTTATAGGTAGAACTTGTATCAGGTTTTTCACTGTAAAGAAAATTTATGATGACATCATCATTTGAAAAGACTAGTATATTAGTAGGTTCGGTTGGTTCCCAGTCAATAAGTTTGGGGTGCATCAAGGGTAATAATTCATCATGTTGATTAAGGTCAATGGCTATAAGTGTTCTAATAGCTAGGTGGTCAAAGTTGTCAGTGGGAAGGTTGAGGTCTATGATATTGCCCTCCTTCGAACGTCATCTATCCCACTCATTTTTTGTTCATCCTCACTTGAGTCATCAATATTTGGTGATCCCAGTACAAGTGGTCTAGTTCCTAAAGTTTGTCCCTCCTCTTGTGTTGGTGTATATGCTTTAATGACATCATTTTTTTTGTTAGTGTATGATGTTGCAGATAAATGATTCCATTCATACTCATTGGAATCTATTTCAGAACCATCCCTCATTTGCAGAATCATTTCTACCACTTTCTGAGTTACTTCTTTTGATTCCCATGTATAGCTCAATCCTGTTTTGTCTTTAGGTTGAAGTGTTAGAGGTTGAATAGCTTCTATAATACCATCTTTTCTTTTTCCAATTGGTCCTTGACCTTCATAGCCCATTTTAGTTAAGATAGCCTTTGCTTTTCCATATTGATCTGTCCTTATGCTGATATTTGCTGATGTTGAGGCTTCTTTGTCTTTGTATAGCCAATTGAGAATGGCCTTGTCTTCTGATTCATCTTCTAGAGTGCCTGCTTTTACAAACCTTTCATCCAGAACTAGTGCAGGAGCACCTACTTGAGTACAAGCATAAATTTTGAGGTGTTGTTTTTAATCATTTTGTTTTGTTAGGAATGGTATTTAGCACCATTTATATTGTGTATAAAGACCTTTTTGAAGCTTAGGTTTAATTTTGAATAAATTAGAAATCATTATGTGGTTGATTCCTAAGGTTTTGGTTAAAATCGCAAAACATAGTGTGTTTTCGAACACACATCTTTTCTCTACTTTTCAGCCCGAAACTAAAAACCTAACGGTTTCTTGGCGATGGAAAAGAAATCCTCGACCATTTGTGAGGTTTTTGAATGTTTTTTGAATGGTGGGAAGTTTTGAAAAAGGCGTTTTGATGAAAATAAACAAGAGGCAGTGTTTTTGTTGAATAAGAAATTTGTTTTCCTGTGCTTTCTGCGTGACAGCAAATAGAATAATGGAATGGATCTTTTATTGGTTTTAGAGCATGTAAAGAAATGTGTTGAATTTATGTTTTTCTATTGTTAAATAGTTCTTTCATCGCTCTCTGTTCCTTGTATAAACTGTGTCTTTCTTAAACTCTATTTTGGACTGATAAAAGAAACCAGAAATATGGAGTTTTTAGGATGTGTCTGATCACGCCAGGTAGTATGTACGCAAAGGAGACAATCCTAAAATCCAAATATGTATATAGTGTATATAAAATAGTCATTAGATGTTCAATGGACAAGCTGAATGACTATTTCTAGGCGAGTTTGGAAACCCCGCTAGAAAGACAATAAAGAAGGGCAAGACCTTAACGTGGCAAGGGTAGTATTTTTTTTAAAATATAATGTGTATTGTGATTGCAGTCAGCGCTAAGAAGGTGTAGAACACTAAACAGAAGGTTCGTTGATGCTGTTGTGGTCATAAAAGGCAGAATAGACCAAGGAAAAGCATTAAGAAACCCTAGTTTACCCTAGGTTGGATTGTTCCCCTGTATGGGCAAAAAAGACACCAATCTCCAAAGAAGTTGTCAGAGCTTGGATAAAGAACCAGAGAATCAATAGAAAGATTGGAAAAATTAGAGGGAATAGAAGAGTTCTAGCCTGTCCTTTGAGTTGAGAGGGCTAAAAGAGGCTTGAGACTTGTAGCCTGCCAAGAACCTAGAACTGAGCTTTGAGGAAAACAATGGAGAACTAAAGGTTGGTGAGTGTTTAAGCATTGGAAAAGATGACTTTGGAGGCTTTGGGAAAGTGCCACACACCCCTGCAACAATGTTGGTAGAGTGGAATATTGACTGTTCTTTTGAGGAATAAAAGGCTGGATAGTGCATGTGGAAGAAAGAGTACCAAATAATGTTTTGTAGCAGCAGATTTGCAATGATAGCAGGGTTGCTAAAGTAAACGGGGGGTGCCTCAAAAAAATAGAGGACCTATAGGTTGTAGGGTGAATGAACTATCACCTTAAGGATTTCTTAAGACAAAGACTCAAGCATTGAGATTGTGTTTTCTCAATCAACCCTGGTTCTATCAGATTGGTATCAGAGCAGTGAAAGATTTGGGAAAGCAGCAACTTATATGTCAGAGGAAGTTGAATCCAGTGAACCGCCCAAGATGGTGACAAACGCACAGTTAGCCAAGATGGTTGAGGAGCAAGAAGAGGATAACAAATCTCTAAAGGAAAGAATAGAATAGCTTGAAGTAGCACTGAACAAGGTGAAACTGGAAGGCAAAGTGCCAAAAGAAGAAGAGGTTGCAGAGGAGGACAAAGTCCCTGAACCTAACCCTATCTTGGAGGAGGAGCCTTTCTTGAAGGCATTAAAAGCCCTAAGTGGAAAAGGACTTGAGGGTGTCCCACTATTCCATGGAAAGATGGATCCTGATATGGTCTTGGACTGGATAGATGGCATGGAGAATCACTTCGAATGTGATGGAGTTACCGAAGCACAGAAGGTGAAGGTTGCAAAGTCAAGGTTGAGAGGATTAGTGTTAACTTGGTGGAAATTTTTCCAGACTGAAAGGGAGAAAGAAGGCAAGCAGCCTATATCAACTTGGAAAGCAATGGTTGCTAAAGTGAAAGAATCCTATATGTCGGATGATTACGAGATCCAACTCCACAAGAAGAGGCAGAGTTTAAGACAAAAAGACCAAGATGTCAACACCTACACGGAAGAGTTTCAGAAGATTTTTTTGAGATCAAATGTGGCTGAAGATGAGAGCCTAAAAGTGGCTAGATACCTCAACGGTTTGAAGTGGAATATACAGGAAGAGATGGCTTTGCTCAGCCCCAAGACAATCCACCAATGCTATCAGCTAGCTATCAAGATTGAAGAGAGGAATAAAAGGAAGCACAATCAGTCCTCTAAGGGCAGAGGAAGAGGCAGAGATCAAAGAGGACAGCATGGAGGTTACCAAGGAAGAGGTGGTGACCAAAGAAGCCAAGGTGAATCAAAGATTATTGAGCATGGAGGTGAAACCTCATCAAGAGGAGGATTTAATAGAGGAAGAGGACCTCAAGGGGGTTCAAACAGAGGTAGAGGAGCAGGCAGAGGTAACTCTTACTTTGCCACCATGAAATGTTATAACTGTAATTAGCTAGGTCATCCAACTTATAGATGCCCGAAGAAAGCTTCATCTAGCAATGAGAAAAGAATAGCTTATGCACAAGAGGACACCATGAGTGTAAAGGCACCTAAGATCAGTCATATAGAGTCAGAAGTAGGTGAAAATCTGATGTTCAACAGGGTTTTGATCAGGCAACCGGTCAAGGAAGAACCCAAGCAAAGGAGAGCTTTGTTTAGAGCAAGGTGCAAGATATTGGAAAAGGTATGCAAGGTCATTGTAGATTCTAGTTCTATGGACAATATCATCTCTGAGGAGGTAGTAAATAAATTAAAATTGCAGAAGGTACCTCATGCCAATCCCTACAAAGTCACTTGGCTGAATAAAGGGCAGAGTGTCTTAGTAAATGAGTAGGTTACAGTGGATTTTTCAATAGGAGGCTACAAAGACAAGCTGATTTGTGATGTACTGCCCATGGATGCATGCCATCTTCTTCTTGGAAGGCCATGGCAATATGATAGAGGTGTTGTATATCATGGAAAGGAGAATACCATAGATTTCAAGAAGGATGGGAAAACTTTCAAGCTGCAATTGTTGATTGAGGATGATGAAGGGCAGTCTAAGGTTCCAAACATTATGTTGAGTAGTGGCAAGGAGTTCATCAAGGATCTACACCAAGGGAATGAAGGGTATGTGATCATGATGCAGCCCAAAGAAGAGGAAAAGGCTGAAAGGACAGTGTTACCAGCAGCAGTCCAAAACTTGCTTGACAAATATAAGAGCATAGTGAGTGATGGAACACCATCCACTCTACCACCCAAGAGAGCAATAAGTCATCAAATTGACTTCATACCTGGAGCCTCATTTCCTAACAAAGCAGCATATAAACTGACCTCTTAGTAGAATCAAGAGGTGGCAAGACAAGTGGAAGAATTGCTGAATCAAGGTCTGATTCAAAAGAGTATTAGTCCATGTGCAGTCCCAGTTATTTTGGAAACAAAAAAAGGAGGTAAATGGAGACTTTGTACTGATTCTAGAGCAATTAATAGGATCACTATTAGGTATAGATTCCCAATACCTAGAATTGAAGATTTAATGGATTGCCTTGGAGGTGCAAAATTCTACACCAAGCTAGATCTAAAGAGCGGGTATCACCAAATCAGAATTAAGGAAGGTGATGAATGGAAGACAACTTTTAAGACAAATGATGGTTTGTATGAGTGGAAAGTGATGCCATTTGGCGTATAAAATGCCCCTAGCATGTTCATGAGACTAATGAATGAGGTACTTAAGGATTTCACAGGGATTTTTGTGGTAGTTTACTTGGATGACATACTGATTTTCAGTAAGACAGCAGAACATTTGAAGCATGTGGAGATGGTACTCAAAAGGCTGCAAGAAGAATAGTTGGCAATCAACCTTGAGAAGTGTGAGTTCTTCAAACAAGAGCTTGTGTATTTAGGCTTTGTGGTATCCCAAGGAACGCTGAAGATGGATCCAAGTAAGGTAGAAGCCATCCTAAACTGGCCTACACCAACCACAACAACTGAGGTAAGAATTTTTCATGGTTTGGCTTAGTTTTATAGGAGTTTATAAGGAATTTTAGTGGTATATGTGCACCAGTGTTAGATACAATCAAGGGTGGTCAAAAAACAAAGTTTAAGTGGACTTTAGAAGCTGATAAAGGGTTTGAAAAGCTGAAACAAGAGGTAGCAACCCAACCTATACTTTTGTTACCTAGTTTTGATAAATTGTTTACAGTTGAGTGTGATGCAAGTGGAGTAGTAGTAGGAGGAGTCCTTAGCCAAGAAGGTAGGCCTGTAGCCTTCTTCAATGAAAAACTCAATGAAGCCAAACAAAAATACTCCACCTATGATCTGGAACTTTATGCTTTAGTGCAGTCCCTTAGGAAATGGAGGCATTATTTATTGCCCAAAGAGTTTGTGGTTTTCACAGATAACTAGGCACTCAATTATATCAATACCTAGGAGAAGTTAAGCAATAGACACTTGAAATGGATGTAGTACATTCAAGCTTTCACATTTACCATTAAGCACAAGAAGGGACAGAAAAAAAAAGTGGCAAATGCATTAAGCAGGAGGATGTTGACAGTCCAAGAGATACAGCTGAAAAGCATAGGATTGGAAAGTTTTAAAGATCTCTATGGTGATGACGAAGACTTTTCCGAGGCCTACAAGGTATGTTTAGACTTTGCAAATAATTTTCATAAGCAGTATGCTGAGTATACATTGCAAAATGGATTGTTATTCAAGGGCAATCTGTTATGTGTCCCAAGTGGATCAATGAGGGAAAATCTGATCCAAGAGAAACACAATGGTAGTCTTAGTGGACACTTTGGAATCAATAAAACTTTAGAGCTGGTACAATGATTTTATTACTGGCCTAGGTTGGCAAGAGATGTTAGGAAGTATGTAGAGAAGTGTGTTGTTTGCATGAGAGCCAAAGGGGGAGCTAGCAATGCTGGGTTATATCAGCCCTTGCCTATTCCGAACAGACCATGGGAGTGTGTGAGCATGGATTTTGTGGTGGGTCTTCCCAAGACTAAATCTGGTTTTGACAGTGTTTTTGTAGTTGTGGACAGATTTAGCAAGATGAGTCACTTTATTCCTTGCAAGACTACACATGATGCAAGCTATATTGCCCATCTCTTTTTTAGGGAAGTTGTGAGAATTCATGGATTGCCATTGAGTATTGTTTCTGACAGGGATGTGAAGTTCATGAGCCATTTTTGGAAAACATTGTGGAGCAGATTGGGAACTAATTTGTCATTTGGATCAGCATACCATCCTCAGACCGATGGTCAAACCGAGGTGGTTAACAAAGTGTTAGGTAACCTATTGAGGTGCTTGACAAAGGAATATGGGCAGACCCGGGATATGGTGATTTCCCAAGCTAAATATGCATATAATGATAGTGTGAACAGAACTACAGGAAAAAGTCCATTTGAAGTTGTGTATGGGATGCATCCAAGGGGAATTTGTGAGCTCAGAGACCTTGGAACAATGGAGAATAGGAGTGGACATGCAGAATACTTCATTCAAACCATGAAGGAGATTCATGAGCAGGTTAAGAGGACAATCACAGCAGCAACACAAAAGTTGAAAGATAAAGTTGATGAGACAAGAAGAGATGTGTAGTTTCACGTAGGTGATTATGTGATGGTTCACCTCAACAAATCTAGATTGCAGAAGGGGATGTCCACCAAGTTGCAAATGAAATGGGTAGGACCATGCAAGGTGATAGCTAAGTATGGAAAGAATGCATACAAGGTGGAACTTCCATCGGATTTGGGCATATCTCCAGTCTTCAACGTTGCTGATTTGATCAGGTACAAAGGGACAGTCAATGATGAAGTCTAGAAAAGTCAAGAAATTTTTAAAGATATCAGTAATATACCCCTTCCAAGTCAAGAGAAAGCTCAGGCAGAGAAGGTCTTGGAGTCCAGGGTGAAGAAAGCAACAAGACATAAGGCATATATGGAACACCTTGTCAAGTGGAAGGGAAAACCTGAGTCTGAGGCTACCTGGGTTGAAGAAGCAGATTTCAAGAAGCATGGAATGGATCCATCACTACTGACAACTCAAGTTCCTTGATATTTGTGCTGAGAGGGGGAGAATGGTGCAGGAGCACCTACTTGAGTACAAGCATAAATTTTGAGGTGTTGTTTCTAATCATTTTGTTTTGTTAGGAATGGTCTTTAGCACCATTTATATTGTGTATAAGGACCTTTTTGAAGCTTAGGTTTAATTTTGAATAAATTAGGAATCATTATGTGGTTGATTCCTAAGGTTTTGGTTAAAATCGCAAAACATAGTGTGTTTTCGAACACACATCTTTTCTCTACTTTTAAGCCTGAAAATGAAAACCTAACGGTTTCTTGGCAATGGAAAAGAAATCCTCGACCATTTGTGAGGTTTTTGAATGTTTGTTGAATGGTGGGAAGTTTTGAAAAAGGCGTTTTGATGAAAATAAACAAGAGGCAGTGTTTTTGTTGAATAAGAAATCTGTTTTCCTGTGCTTTCTGCGTGACAGCAAATAGAATAATGGAATGGATATTTTATTGGTTTTAGAGCATGTAAAGCAACGTGTTGAAGTTCTATTTTGTTATTGTTGAATAGTTCTTTCATTGCTCTCTGTTCCTTGTATAAACTATGTCTTTCTTAAACTCTATTTTGGACTGATAAAAGAAACTAGAAATATGGAGTTTTTAGGATGTGTCTGATCACGCCAGCTAGTATGGACGTAGAGGAGACAATCCTAAACTCTAAATATGTATATAGTGTATATAAAATAGTCATTAGATGTTCAATGGACAAGTTGAATGACTGTTTCTAGGCGAGTTTGGAAACCCGGCTAGAAAGATAGTCAAAAAGGGCAAGACCTTAACGTGGCAGGGGTGGTATTTTTTTAAAAATCTAATGTATATTGTGATTGCAGTCAGCACTTAGAAGGTGTAGAATAGTAAAAAAAAAGGTTCTTTGATGCTTTTGTGGTCAGAAAAGCTAGAACAGACCAAGGAAAAGCATTAAGAAACCCTAGTTTACCCTAGGTTGGATTGTTCCCCTGTACAGGCAGAAAAGACACCAATCTCCAAAGAAGTTGTCAGAGCTTGGAAAAAGAACCATAGAATCAATAGAAATATTGGCACAATTAGAGGGAATAGAAGAGTTCTAGCCTGTCCTTTGAGTTGAGAGGGCTAAAAGAGGCTTGAGACTTGTAGCCTGCCAAGAACCTAGAACTGAGCTTTCAGGAAAACAATGGCGAACTGAATCTTGGTGAGTGTTTAAGCATTGGAAAAGATGACTTTGGAGGCTTTGGGAAAGTGCCACACACCCCTGCAACAACGTTGGCAGAGTGGAAGATTGACTAGTCTTTTGAGGAATAAAAGGCTGGATAGTGCATGTGGAAGAAAGAGTACCAAATAATGTTTTGTAGCAGCAGATTTGCAATGATAGCAGGGTTGCTAAAGTAAACGGGGGGTGCCTCAAAAAAATAGAGGACCTATAGGTTGTAGGGTGAATGAACTAGCACCTTAAGGAGTTCTTAAGACAAAGACTCAAGCATTGAGATTGTGTTTTCTCAATCAACCCTGGTTCTATCAAGAACCATGATAGGTTGTGATGATTGAACGTTGTGTGTTTGTTGTGGTTTGTTAATATGATTTTGGAGATGGCAGAAATTGTGAAAGACACAAAGATTGCTCAATGGAATATTCTCCCAAGCCTTTTTCCTTTAACTGGATCTTGTTTGTGAATTGTTGTGATAGAGTATTCAGGGGGCCTTCATTATTTGATAAAGTTGAGTCAGCATTAGAACTATTTCCTTTGCCTACTCCTTTTTCTCAACCCATTTGGATATAAAATTGAGTTTCTTTTCACCACTAGATGAAGTAGATGTGTTGGATTCTCTATTGTGGGGCATCAGAGTGTCTTGATTTTCTTTAAGCATGTTACAAGTCTAGGGATTATTGTTGTTAGCTGAAATAGTGACATATTTTCCATTGACATGAAATTTCAAACACTAACTATATGTCGAAGGTATCGCTTGCATTTCATGGATCCATGGACGTCCCAAGAGTATGTTATATAATATTTCTTTATCTAACACTTGGAAAACTATGTTCTTGACAATTGGTCCCACTTCAATTGGTAGTAAAATTAGCCCCTTAGAAGACTTTTCCTCTTCATCATATGATTTTATTGTTATCTTTCTTTTGGCATCAATGGCATTGTCGAAATAGCCTAGTGCATGAATTAGTTTTAAAGTACAAATATTTAATCCAACTCCACCATCTATTAAGACACACTTGACATAGTGTTTATGGATTAAAACCTCTATATGTAGGGTTGCACTGTGTGGGTTATTTAGTGACACTTCATCTTGTTCTAAGAATGACAACCAATGAGGTGTGGTTAGATGTCCCATCATAGCTTGAAATTGACAAACACCCAAATTATTGGGTACCATAGTGGCCACTAGAGCCTATTCCAGAACTTCCTTATGTGATGGTGAAATTTTAAGAAGTTCTAGTATGGATATCTATGCGGGTATCTTTTGTAGTTGATCCAAAATGTTGTATTGATGTGAAGGGGGAGTTGTGATTTTAGGTGAAACTCCTTTCAATATCACTTTGTACTGCCCCCTTGTCATTGCATTGACTGGTTGATAGTCTTGTCTTTCCTTTATTTTTATAACGTTGATTTGGTTGTCAGATGTGTTTATGTTTGGGATTACATTTAGGGATACAGTGTCATTGATTCTTATGTTATCTATTTGATTATCAATGACATTATTTTTATCAACCTCAGAAATGCAAAGAATGGTGGTGTCATAGATATAGTTTACACTTTTTCCTTTATTGTTTGAAGAAGATTCTCCTTTTTCGTAGTTGGGTAAAGGATTTGTAAACGCACTATTATCATTGTTTGTTTGATGTCCTTCGACAAACACCTTACCTACTTCAATCAAGTCTTGTATAAAATTTTCTAATTGCATATAGTTATTTGTTTTATGTCCTTTGTTTTTATGAAAGTTGCAATAATCAACATCATTCCACCAAGACAGTTTCACTTTTGGCTCCCAATTTCTTGCTTCTAGTAGGGTAATAGGTCTATTTGCAATAATCTCTCTCATTGTTGATTCCAAGGTTTGTCCTAATGGTGTAAATATTCGTCGATTGGATTGTCTTTGATATGATGGTTGCCAAGATTCTCCATTGTTTGGGTTATTTTTTTGAGTGGTACCTTGATTGTTGTTCTAGTTGTCATTTTGATTTTTTTTCATAGTTGTTGTCGTCAAATTGAATACTGGTTTCATATTTTGTATGTCAGTTGTAGTATCATTTTTTCCAGTATTTCTATTTTTTGCCAAAATTTAGGCTTGTCATTGTTTCCATAGTGATTTGAAGAATTTGTGTTGTTTGATGTATCATTGTAATGTTTAATCACTCCTCTTTTGACTAAGGCTTCTTTGATTTTAAGCCTATTCTTAATCACCCTTTCAAATGTTGGGGGACAATGCAATTCCAGTCTATAAATCATGTCATCATTTAAGTTGTTGAGAAATAATTCAATCTTTTCCTCTTTAAGTATATATCGTGGATATCTAGCAAAAAACTTTCGCCAACATTGTAGGAATGATAGGAATGTTTCACCCTTATTTTGTTTCATGAGAGAATTGTGTGATGAATCTATTGACTAGTTCTTCAAAAGGATCGAGTCCCTGGTTGGAATTTTGAGAACCATTCCATACAATGAGCTCCTAAACTCCTAGGAAATAACCTCATTAGGTAAGTATCATCTTGTGAAAACTCTAGGCTCATTGTTCTAAATTCGCTCACATGGTCAATCAAATCTATTTTTCCATTGTACTTGTCATATTTGTGGAATTCACAATGTCTAGGGAAGGGTGTCATGTCTACGCTTGGATGAAAAGGGTAAGGAAAAATGTCCTATAATGAATATCTCTTTGTGGTTCCCTTTTGCATATCTTGAATTTATTGTTTTAAAGTTTGTATTTGAGCTATTAGAGCAACCACTTGATCTGTGACCTGTGTGTTGTGTGGTTTTGTTTCATTTGTTCTAGGTGTTCCCTTTAATCGATTAATGTCAAAATCTTTCATAATTTTTGCACCTAATTATGCTAACATCAACAGATATTTTTCCATGTCTTGTTCCAAGGCTTTTTCCCTGAATTTGTGAAAACTTGGATCCTGTTGGGTAGTTTGAAAATCCTCTTGAGTTATTTCATTGGTATCATCTTGATGGAATTTTTTCAAGGGGTTTTCTTTAGCCATGATTTTTGGTATTTCAATTTCCTTCTCCCTAAGTTTTTTTCTTTGTAACCTTGTCAAGATTGGCATACAAGTATTTGTTGTTTTCACTACAATTTTATCTTCTATGTTTGGATCAATGTCAATTGGATTTTAACAAAGTTAAATAGAATGATATATTCTATTGATGAGACCAAGTTAAAAATCTGATTATTGTGTTTTGTTTCGTGATGGTAGGATGTCAAAATCTTGATGAGGAAACTTAACTCAGTAATCAAGATTTGTGTTTTGATAATTAGACACTTTCTAGTTTTGAAATATCTAGGTTTTATTTAAAAAGAATTTTGACTTGCAAGAACCTATTTGTTTTAGGTTTAAGACACTGTCTGGACTACAAAATGATTATGTCTGATAAAAACCTGAGTTTCTAATGCCAACAAATCTGACAAATCTTTCTAAAAGCTCTCTATTTTTCTATTCTATGGAAGCGCTAAAAGGTATGGTAAAAGCACTGTCAAATAGAGTAGAAACACTAAAACAGACTGTAGATACACTAAAAGACTGGTAAATTTTTTTCACATTGGAAATGCTTTTGTTTCTATTGATAGAAAAACTATAAAATTTGTCAGACACGCTAAAATAGACTATAGGTGCTCTATTTGAATCGTGGATGTGCTAAAAGACAGTGCAAAAGCACTACAATAGGTTGTGGAAGCGCTCTAATACTAGTGATTTCCTGATGGAATTTTTTTGTTATAGTTGGCAGAAGTGCTACAAGATTCATCAAAAGTGCTAAGACAGACTATAGATGTGCTATTTCAATTATTGATGCGCTAAAAGACAGCACAAAATCACTAAAACAGACTATGGAAGCACTATTTTGGGACTCTATAGTGTTGTCTAATTTTCTTCTCCATGAAGAGACTGACTTTTTTTGGTGTAATTTTCTGGATTTTTGATATTTTGACAAGATATTTTTGCTGGTAAATCTTTGATTTTGGATGATAATCCTAATGTTTCCAAGTTTTCTCTACTGTAATAATTGATATGGCCTATTGGAATATTGTATGGCTGGTTGTGGGATGAGAGATCGACGAAGGGGTCGACTATGATTATGTTTTTGTGAAAGATCTCTTTGTTGAAACTAATCTTGTGAATATAAAGGCTCTAAGGAAAGATCCTCAGTATATCCCCTAGTAAATTCGTGATACCTATGGATAAAAGTTCTATGTTCCAATAAAATTTGTCTACTTTAATACAAGAAGCATCTTCTTTTCAAAAGGTTTTTGTAACTAAGTTGCTTCTTTGGTTTCTTGACTCTTGTTGTGAGGGATTTCTTGACAAACATTGTAGATTTCCAATCCCCAATCATAAATTTCACAATTTCTTTTTTTTTGAATTTTTGCATTTTTTTCTGGATGATCTTTATCTGGATTAATGATTTGAAAACATAGCAAGCAATTGTAGAACAATTATTTTTAAGTCCTAAAATCTAAACAATAAGTGTATGTTTAAGAACCACACATTGTCCTTCTTGATTTGCACTATTTTTTAACAAAGAATACACTTTAAACAAAATCACTCTTAAGGTCAAAAGGTCATCGTTATACTCAATACTAGCCCACATCTTAAAATTGTGTTGACTCACACAACCATGTCACCCCTTCGAGGGTTCCCGTGTTTTTGTCTTTTCCAGGCGCGTAATCAAATTTATATTTCTTGATCCCTTGAGAAAACGGTCCTTGGTAATTATATGGTGAGTGTCTTGGGGGCATATTCTTCCCTCCCTTTGCACTGTGAGTATTACAATGTCTATATACTGACTCAGCTGGATTCTACACTGTGGTTCATAGATATGGTTTCTGTTCGGAGCAGAAAATGACAAACTCCCTTAGAAGACCTCCCAATATTTAGAACAAATACTTTAGGGATGGTTATCTTGCACACTTCTGGAAAATGTTGGTTTACCCATATTCACTTTTATTTTATAGTGGGTTGGAAAACCTGGATTTGGTTGTTCCCACTTAGGTCGTTCTCGTTGGGTGAGTACTTTTTCCCACTACGACATGCCTTCTAAAGGATTTAACAAAGCATAAATTGCATAAAATTAAAGGATGATTCTAGGATTTTGATAACCTAGTTAAGGGGAGAGCATAGGCCTATTACCACACAAGCATAGTAATGAATGTTCAGTTTTTAAGCCCAAATGATAGTTTTCTATTCTATGTGAAGATATTACTTCACAAAAGTCATGATGTTAATTTTAACTGATATAGAAAATGTTTGATGACTACCCTAGGATTGGTTCATTTTGGTTCAAATGCATCAATTAAATTTATGGTTGTGGTCACGTCGGATCTAGACAAGAAATTATAGAAGTGCTATAATAGAGGTCATAAGCACTATTTAATTCATCAAAAGCACTGTAGAATTTGGAAGCACTACAAAATTTGGTAGAAGCATTGTAGAATTCGTTGGATGTGCTAAAACAGTATTGGTTCTGGAACAATCAACCATCCTAAGAGCTTCGGGTGGAAGTGATAAAAGAGTCTGTCAAAGCACTAATTTTTTTGGTTGATGCTCTGAAATAGTTAGAAGCGCTAATTTTTTTTGTAGAAGTACTGCAAAATCCCTCGGTTGTGTTAAAAGAACACGCCATAATCTTGTACGAACACTTTTCAGAAAAAATGTTAAAATATGGGGTTAGCGCCCCACGGTGGGAGCCAAAATGTAATCATGGAATAAGTATGAGTAAAATAACACTTCTTAATAAGACATTATATCAAAGACTAAAAGATTAAACTAGTTTAAATCATGAATATACAAAAAGACTCATATTGTTCCCTATCTGTAAAGATTTATCAAGTCACAGGGCTCTGAGATTTGGTAAGCATTGCAACTATTAAAATGTCAATCTAAGGAATGAGATGCTACTAAATGCAATGATGTAATCCTATATGATGATATCTAATCTGATAAAAGAAACTACTGTAATCTAAACTGACATGAATCCTGATAAAAGAAACTATACTAATCTATGATGTGACCATGATTATGATTCTACTTATGCTATGATTGCTAAATGCTAATGTTGTTGCTAAGATGCTTGATTGCTTGATTGTTATTCCTGCAGAGTAATATTGCAAAAATTTGGCATTTAGGATCCATTTCCTATAGAATGAGGTTGTATTTATAGATTCACGACAACAATTTTGTGAAGGGGCAGCACAACAAAGGCCTGGATTCAATCTAGAAGATTGAATGGTGAGAGATAAAGAAGCTTGAGCTAATGAAGGGAATGGTTTCTCCCCATGAAAACATCAGGCCAGATGATAGGAAGAATCAGAGGAAGAAGATTGAAAGATTGATTTCCAATTTGTCTCCAATTTGTCTCCACAACTTTCTTGTGAATACCAGTTGAATTAATTAGACATAGAATATCTAATTTTATTGGTGAGATATGATGACCTGTAGAATTTGAATATTTTGGATTTATTCAAATTTAGGAAGAAATAACATACTAAATTTAACAAAACAAACTATAGAAGTCTATTTATTAAATTAAATATGGAAGAAATGAACAATTAAATAAAACAAAGTATGTGAACGTGTTTATTTAATTAAAATAGAATGATGTGGTTTAAAATAGGATAATTTTATTAATTAAATACAAAAAAGTATTAATTTTTTTTATTTAATTAAGATGGAATAATAATAAAAGAATTAGAAGAATTAAAATGTGAACTATATAAATAAATATTTCTATTTATTTAATAGTAGAGGAATTAAGGGTAATTAATCAAATAATTCATATTTAATTAATTATATTATCCATACCATTTTTAGGTGTATACATCTTGAAATCATCCAACATTCTTTTGTAGGGAATCAATTTGTCATCTTTTGTTTGATAATCATCATTGACTTGGTTAATGGCCAACTGAGAATCTTCGTATACTTGCAATTCTAGGATCTTCCATTCTACAATTGTTTTAATGCCAATGATTAATGCTTCATACTCTGCCATTTTATTGGTGCAAGGGAACATTAGGTTGTATGGTTTTGGTATGGTATGTCCTTGTGGAGTGACAAATAGGATTATGGCTCGTAATCCATGTTGGGTGTGGAATCTATCAAATTATAGTGTCCACTATTTAGCAGCCATGGTGAGGACATCAACATGTAGAAATTCAATGTGTAAAGGATGATTATCTGGTAGAGGTGCTTCTACTAACTGGTCAACGATTGCTTGTGCTTTTATTTCTTTCCTATTCATATATTGGATATCAAATTCACTGAGTATCATGACCCACTTTGCCAATCTCCTAGTTAAGTTAGCTTTGCTGAGAAGGTATTTGAGAGGATCTATTTTGGCTATCAACTTGATGGTGTGAGTTAGCGTGTAATTCCATAGTTGTCGGGTAGCGAACACTACTGCCAGGAAATCCTTTTCAATGGAGGAATAGTTTATCTCATGGCCATTTAGTGTCCTCCTGATGTAGTAAATTTCCCTCTCTTTTCCTATTGAATCTTCTTGTGCTAATAGGGCTCCCAATGATGTCTCAGTTGTAGCAATGTATAACAATATTGGATTTCCTTCCACTGGTGGTAATAGGACATGTGAATTCATTAGATATTGTTTTAATTGGTTGAAGGCTCCCTCACATTTATCATCCCATTAGAAATAAACATTTATATGCAGCATATGAGTTAAAGGAGGGGTCTTGTTCGCCAATTGTGAAATGAATCTGTGGATTGATTGAAACCTCCCTTGTAGAGATCAGAGTTGGATGATGTTTTTTCAGTGGTGGAATTTCCATGATAGATTTAACTTTCATCGGGTCTACTTCAATCCCCTTTTCTAAAACTATGTATCGTAGGAGTTTGAGTGACGTCGCCCCAAACACACATTTCTTAAGATTTAGTTATACATTGAATCTTTCCAATCTAGTGAATATTTTGTCTAAGATCTCCAAGTGTCCTTCTCTGGTATATGATTTAGCCAATAAATCATCCACACAGTCTTCCATGAAAGTATGCATCATATCATGAAAGATTGTTTTCATGGTCCATTGGTAAGTGGCTCTTGCATTCTTCAATCCGAATGACATGACCTTCCAACAAAATGTTCCCCATGGATAGGTAAAGGTTGTCCTATCTTGATCCTCTAGAGCTATCTTGATTTGGTTATATCTAGAAAAACCATCCATCAGTGATAACATGCCATGTCCTGTCATTAAGTCTACTATGATATCTATGTTTGGTAGAGGAAAATCATCTTTAGGACAAGCTTTATTAAGATCTCAAAAATATGTGCAAATACGAATGCTATTGTTAGGCCTTAAAATTGGTACAATATTGGAGATCCACTTGGTATAGTCAATGGGTCTAATGAATCCTGCATCTAGCAACTTCTGTAGCTCTGCTTTTACCAATAAAGCAATATGTGGGTGCATTTTCCTCAACTTCTGCTTGATTGGTTTCAGCCCTAGTGGTAATGATAGGTGATGCATGATGATTTGTGGATCAATTCCTAGCATGTCGGCATATGATCAAGAAAAGTTGACTTGCTATTCTGTGAAAAATTTGAGAAAGCTTGCTTTTACCTAGTTTGTCAAAGGTGTTGCTAGATGGATGTTCTTTACTGTCTCTTCATTACCGATGTTGACAAACTGTGTGGGTTCAATCAATACCTTTGATCTTTCCTAAAATTTTTCTAGGAGAGTATCAAATATTCCATCCTTTGATGCCTTAGAGAGGTTTTTGCCATTATATGTGGTCTTTTTTTAAAATTTTTCTAGATCTAACAATGTCATTCAATGGTTTTCTGCATTAGATCTATTTCCTGTATTATTCATTTTACAACTAGAAGATTTGATACCACCTTTTTTGGAAGCCTTGTTACAATGTTCGTTGGTGGAATCTATTTTGAGATTGTTGGCACAGAGGAAGTTGACGATGGCGTCATCATTTGAAAATGTAGGGATGTCAAATGGCTCGGTTAGGTCCTAATCTATGAGGTCGAGATGTATTAGGAGTAAGAAGCCATTAGATTGGTTAAGGTCAGTGATGGTAAAGAGTTTTGATAGTGGTGTCTTCAATTTTTCCAATAGAAAAATCAAGGTCTATAAGGTAACTCTCCTCTGAATTATCTATTTCACTCCAAGTTGAATCGTCTTCACTGGAGTCATCAATGTGTTGTGATCCAAATTCAAACAGTCTAGAACCTGACCCTTGTCCATCCTCGAGTAGGAGTGCATATTTTTGTATCATATCAATGTCCTTTTCATCACAAGACTCTTCTAATAGTGAATCTCACTCATATTCAGTCTCATGATCATTACTAGCTTGTAATTGTAAGATTCTTTCAACCACCCTTTGATTCACCTCTTCTTTTTCTCTTCTTTATAACCTAGCTCAGTCTTGTTTTTGGATTAATTAAGATGGGTTGAATTGGTTATACAATTCTTTCTTTTCTTTTTCCTATAAGACCTTTTCCATCATATCCCATCTATTCCAAAATAGTGAAACCTTTTCCATATTGGGTTATTTGTACATTTTTAGTTGTTTTTTGGGATTCTTCTTCATCCTTATAAAGCAAATTTAGAACATCTTTGTCTTCTACTTCATCAACCATAGTGCTTTCCCTTACAAACTGACCATCGAAGAGTGTGACTAATTGTGATTTTCACTATGAGGAGGTTGATGGTTGCCCATATGACTTCGAGGAAGAGAAATGTGAAAGACATAGATATAGTTTAAGGAAATATCAACCCACACCTTTGTATTTGACTTGTAATTTTTCATCAAATTGATTTGACAAGGAATTCAATTGGGCTTCATGATTTGAGGTGGAGGAAGAAACTTCTTCTTTCTTCTCAGACTGTTTAGACATGGAACTAGATTTACCTTCATGATTCGAGGAGATGACCAATAGTTTGGATGAATAAATTGATTGGATTTGACTCTTGGAAGGGGTGGGATTGGAAGCTTCTATGTTATGCGGTACAAAAACATCTTGGACAGATTTTAGGGTATTGCAATACTGAGGACTATTTGAATCAGTTTAAATGGTGATTTCTTGGCCACCACAAGGAAATTTCAAACATTGATGCTAGGTTGACAGAATTGCTTGCATTTCATGGATAAATGGGTGACCCAATAGTATGTTATAGGTCACTTCCTTGTCTAAGACTTGAAAAATTACATCTTTTTCGAATTGGTCCTACTTGAATAGGTAAGACAATTAATCCCTATGAAGATCTTTCCTTTTCATAATATGCTTTTATTGTAATCCTTTTCTTTGAATCAATTGCATTCTTAGAAAATCCTAAGGCACAGACAAGCTTTAGGGTACATATATTTAGGCCGACTCCTCCATCTATTAGGACATGTTTGACATGATGTTTATGAATTAGGACTTTGATATGAAGAGCAACATTGTGGTCATGAGAAATAAATGTGTCATAGTTTTCTAAAAAGGATAAGCAGTGTGCTGCAGTCAAATGTCCCACCATTACTTCAATTTACAAACTTCTAGATTTGTTGGTATTGTTGTGTCCACTAGGGATTTTTCCAAAATCTCTTTGTGAGTAGGAAAAAATTTGAGTAGTTCCAATATTGATATTTATGTAGGGATCTTTTGTAATTGGTCCACTATGTTATATTGATTAGATGAGATAGCAGGACTTTTTGATGAACTTCCTCTTAGGACATATTTGGCCTATGCTCTCGTGGTCACATTTACTGGCATGTTGTCTTGTTTCCCATTGATTTTATTGACATTTATTTGGGTATTCATTGCAGTCGTGTTTGGATGTCATTAATTTGATTTTCAAGGATGATGATGTCGTGTTCTTGTTTGATTGGCATGTCATAGATCAGATTATTGTTTGCAGTAATGTCTTGGTTGTTACTAGTTTCAATGGTATTCATCTGATTTCAGTTGCTGAGATATGATTTATGAAAGTATCGTGGACATAGTTTATGTTCTTTCCCTTGTTGTTTGTTGTAGAGGACTCCCCTTTTTCATAATTTGGTAAAGGATTTTTAAATGCTTCGTGATCTACATTTGTTTGGGGTCCCTCTATTTGTATGACCTTGCCATCTATTAAATATTTTATTTTATGTTTCAATTGCATACAACTATTCATTTGATGACCTTTGCACTGATAAAATTCACAATAATAGGCCTCATTCCACCATGATGATTTTACTTTTGGTTTAAAGCCTCAAGTGTCGGGTAACATTATGAGGTTATTTGCAAGAAGTTACCTCAATGAAGATTCATGTGATTGACCCAAAGGTGTGAACTTCCTATGGTTTGATTGTGTTTTATACGGGGGAGGTTTCGATGTGGTGCTACTTTGATTGTGACTATTTTGATTGTTATATTGGTTGGAGTTTTGATTAGTTCCCTGATTAATGTTTTGATCGAACTTGGTTGTGGTTCCTGATAGATTAAAGACTAGTTTTGCATTATGTGTTTCGGTAGCACCATCATTGGAATTCTTGTTCCTTGTTCAAAATTTGGGTTTCTCATGGTTATGATGGTTAGAAGAGATAGCATTGTTTGATCCTTCATTGTGAATTTTTAATACCCCTCTTTTGACTAAATCTTCTTCAATTTTAATGTTATTTTCTATCATCTTCTCAAAGCTAGGGGGACATTGTTATTGTAGTCTATAGCTCATTTCACTATTAAGGTTATCAATGAAGATCTCCCTCTTTTCTTGTTCGGGTATGGGATGAGCGTATCAAGCAAATGACCTTCTCCACCTTCATAAGAATACGAGAAAGGCTTCCCCTTTCTTTTTTTTGGTATTACAAAGATCCTCCGTGGTTATCTCATGTGTAATGTTATATGAATACTGAGTGATGAATTGGTTGACAAGTTCTTGAAATGGTTTTATGCTTGGTTGCAGTTTCCAAAACCATTCCATACAATGGCCTCCCAATCTATGAGGGAAAAGTGTCATCAAATATGTGTCCTCATGAGCAAATTCAAGACTCATGGTTCAAAATTCTCGCACACGATCTATGGGATCTGATTTCCCATTGTATTTGTCATATTTTGGTAAGTCACAATTTGGGGGAAATGGTATCATGTTTAACCTTCTATCAAAGGGATAGGGAAAAATATATTGTAACAAGTATCTTTTTGGAGTCCCTCCTTGCATGTATTACAATTGTTATTGAAGGTTCTAAATTTGATGTGTTAGGGAAGCCATTTCATTTGTAGGGGTAGTTTCAATCTCAATTTTCTTTGGGGTTCCCTTCAATTTATTGATGTCAAAATCACTTGGTAATTTGACCCCTTGATTGGCTAACAATAGAAGGTATTTTTCTCCATCCTTTTCAAAGATTCTTTCTATGAATTTATGAAATTTGGGATCTTGGTTTTCTTTTTCTATTTACTCCTCTATTATCTCTTCCATTTCATTTTGAGAAATCTTGTGAAAGAGGTTTTCCTCTAGTTCACCCATGGTATTTTGAGGTTCAAGTTCCTTATCCTTAAGTTTTTGCTTTAGGGACCTTGTTAAAACGAGCATACAAGTGATGAAGGTTTTCTAAAATTTTACCTTTGTTTAGGAGTGCAAAAGGAATACCTAGGTCAAATAGACTAATGAATTCTATTGATATAATCAAGGTGATAAAATTTGATGTAAAGTGTATTGTTTTGAGATGAAGGATGATAAATCCTGATGGGGAAACTCAACTTGATGATTAAATCTTGGGTTTTGATTATGATTGGGAAATTTTAGATGCGTGATCAAAGTTTCAGTAAATGATTTCACTTGTAGATGTTAATTTTAACAAATTTAGACTCTAAGAAACTTAACGAATAATTTTGAAATTGAGAAGATTTCTGCAATTTTGGTTCTAATTGTGAAATGGGGGACAAATTTCCTTCTTAGACAAGATGTTCAAATCTTTGGAAAAGTCTTGGATTTTGGCAATATTAAAATGAATACAAGTTAGGGTTATTCTTTGAATCTTTTCTATAGAAATTGAAGAGCAATCTATCTCTAAATTTGTAGAGTTTTGAGAGATGTTTTTGATGAACTTTTGGAATAAGAGCTATGGAATTTGGTTTCTATATTTTAATCTTTCATGAAATTAGTTGACAAAGAACATGTTTAGAATTTGTTGTTCCTAATGATTGATTGTGAATTGCAAAGGATCCCTAAATATGCTTTCAAAATTTTAGATAAGAGTCAAGTTTACCTCTCTGGTTGTGAATTTTGGTAGATGCACCATAACAGTTAGTGCATGTGCTGAAAGGAAGATGCACTATAGTAGGGCTTGGATGCACCATAACAGTTAGTGCATGCGCTGAAAGGCAGATGCACTATAACAGGGCTTGGATGTGCCATAGAAAGGTTCAAATGCACTGCAGAATCAGGTTATGCACTACAAAATAGTTGAGATGCACCAATTTTTTTTTTGTATGTGTTGGGGATAGCTTGGATGCGCCAAAGTTTTAGGTGTATGCACAAAAAAAGTTGTTAAATGTGTCACAGAAAGCAGGGGATGCGTTGATAAAAGTTGGGAATGCACTATAATAGAGGGTGAGTGTGATAGAAAAAGTAGTAAATGTGTTATAAAAGAGGGTATATGCATTGGAAAAAGCAGTTAATGCACTACAGAAGATAGTGAATGCATTGAACTAGGTAATGTAACAATTTGTTGCCAATTTACTTGATTTTTCTAGATTTTGGTTAGAGAATAGTTTTTTTCAAGTGATGTGTTCTAAATCATAGTTTTACACTTCTCCAGTGTGTAAGGTTTTGTTTGAAGTTTTTTTTGAAAATACTTTGACAAACACTATCAAGCAATGTACACTCCTATGGTTGTGAAAGACTACATTCTTTTGGATTTCATGTGAGTTTAATCCCAACTACACTTATTCTTAGCAGATGAATTCAAAAGCTTGGCCACACGGGCCCCCCCTTACAATGAACTCACTTCTCAGGTCAACTAAGCTTCCAAACCCCATAAAAATCCCATGGTAGGCTGATCATCTATACTAAAAGCTATGAGAATGTGGATTCCTTCACAACGACCATTGTTGCACAAAAGAATAGATAAAGGTTTTTGGCCAATCTACAACAAGGGTTGTAGTACGGTCATTTTGTTCATGTGGGATAATCTATGTGGCAAGAGACCATTGGTTCCATTCTCATCAGAACTATCCTTGTGATACTGGCCTTTTTTCTAGTACCCACATTTAGATACCATCTGGAAGTCACTTGGCTTTAGCATGTTACTAGTTGGGTCGTTCCCTTGGGTGAGTACTTTTTCCCACAAGGAAGACCCTCTAAGATAGACAAAAGCAAGTGATTATACCCATAGTTCGATCCATCTTTATTTCACATGAATAAAGAGAGAATAGACGTTGTATACCCTACTCACACTTGTAGATAAACACAAATGGGTCTAGCTTTTTGGTCACCCAGTTAAGGGGAGAGCATATGCCTATCACTCAAGCACAATAGTTAATGAAAATTAATTGGTCTGGCTTTTTGGTCACCCAGTTAAGGTGAGAGAATATGCTTACCATTCACACACACAATACACATGGTGTTCGTTTCCTTCCTAATTAGTCTAGATTCCTAAGTTAATCAAAAAAAGAAAAGTAAATCAATCCATCCCCTAGATCAAATTTACGAGTAGTTTGTAATAATTATTTCTTTGACAGCATTCTTGAGTTTCAACAAAGTCTCTAGCAATGTTTATGAATCCTTCACAATAGAAAAACACCCATTAGTTTTTAGACATGGGAGAAATTTATAGAGAAAATAAAATGTGCCATTATAGTAAGCTGATGTGCTGAAAAGGTAAATGTGTTATAGAAATAATTGAATGTGCCAAAGAAAACATGAAATGTGCTATAGAAATTGGGGAATGTGTTATAGAAACCCCTTGATATGCCACAAAATAACATGAATGCGCTGGAGAAACCACTGGTTGCATAGGAATAGTTAATAAATGTGCTAGAGAATCTTTCATATGTGCTAGAGGAATTAGCAGTTGCACTAGAGAAACTCACGTCCAAGCCTGTAAAAACATACTTTCCAGAAAATATCAAAATAATAGGGGCTAGGCCCCACGGTGGGTGCAAATTTATATGTGTGAGAAAATATGTGAATTAACCTAACAAATAACACACAACAGACATAATGTATTACATTAAGGAAATCTAAATTAACAATACAATTCGATAATATGATTCATTAAAAATATTCCATTTTCCTCTATTCTTAAATGTCCTGGTAATTGTGCTCTCAGATCTTAATTATGCACTAAATCTCTAGGATACCACCTAAGAAATGAGTAGCCTCTAAGCTAGAATGCAGAAACTATGTCTACACCTACATGATTTTGATGTTCATGCTTAAATGATGGACTAAGTGATATGCAAAATGGTGATTTGTTGTATACAAAGTGCTATTAAAATGATGCAGTACTAAATTAAACTAATGGAAATATTGTGAGAATGATCCTAAATGCTATCAAAAATCTAAGATACATCTAAGAATGTAGCCATAATTCTCAAATACTTGCTATACTATTCTAAATGTTGAATCAAAATGCAATTAAGCTCTCAAATGCTAAATGGATTTCTGCAGAGTAATGTTATGCTATCTTCTCTTATGTAAAAGTTGTAAATGGGCCTGTATTTATAGATTTCACCAAGGAATCAGGTGAGTTGGTAGCAATGAATGATCAAGATTCAATCTCGAGAGATCAACGGTGAGAAATGAGGAAGTTGGAGAGAAATAAGGAAATTGTCCCCTTTAGTAGAACAATCCCGCCAAGTGTAGAAAAGAATCAATGGAAAGAAGAAGCCATGTGTCCTTGAGTTGGTTAAAATTGTTGAGAGTAAATATCCATTTTAGAAATTTAGAATAATTATTTTCATGTGACACATGGTGAGTTGGAGGATGAGGTGGAAGGAGGTTAGAAGAATATGGAGAAATGTGACAAAATTCGAATTAAAAAATTCAAATTTACCAGAGGGCATTAATCAAATAAAAAAAATAGTTAATTTTTTTTATTTTAATTAAATAATGAAGAAAGTGGTTTAGAAAAGAGGAATTAAGAAATACCGTGAACTATGTAAATAAATTTTGCAATTTATTTATATAGTGGAGGAAATAAATATTTTATTAATTAAATAATTGATATCTAATTAATATTCTCCAAACCAATTTTGGATGTATACAACATCAAATCAACTTTCTTCCCTTAGGAAGAGGAACTAGATCCCAAGTGTTATTCTTTATCAATGAAGAATACTCCTCCTCCATGGCCCTATCCCACTCAGGATTCATATGTCATAATGGCTTATGAGGCATTCAATTCTGAAAGTAATAGGCACAATTCACTGCTTTATCCCACAATGAAGAGTCCATATCTCGAGACTAAAACATAGAAATTGTCATATCCCATAAAGTTGTGTTCTTTCTCTATACAACACCATTCTATTGAGGGGTGTATGGAAGCATAAGCTAATGTTACAAACCATGCTGAGTGAAAAGTCCTTGAAATCCTAATTGACATAATCCCCCCATTATCTATGCATATTTGCTTGATAGAAAGACCGGATTGCTTCTCCATAATGCCTTAAATATCCTGAAGGAATCAAATACATCACTCTTGGACTTAAGAAAGTACACCCATGTAAATCTAGAGAAGTCATCAATAAATATGTGAGCACATATTTGGTCCCTAAAAATGAAGGATTCAAAAAGGATGTGAGGTCACTATGTACCAACTCTAATAGTGCCTTAGCATGTAAATTTATACTCAGAGGAAAAGAATCTCAATGATGTTTTCCAAGAACACATCCACGATAAACAACATCAGTACAAGAAATATTAGGCATCCAAAACTATTGGAATATTTGCCTCAATCCATACTGACATGTAACTCCTGGAGGGAAAAGTTGTTGTGACATTAATGATGTCTGGCCGACTAGCTATTCTGAATTCTATTGAAATGTTCATATCGTTGAGATAAAGCAGATGTCTTGCCGAATGATGTTATCACTATGACTAGAAGCATTCACTGTGACCTTTTGTCGAGTAGGAGACCTCTGGCTGACAGTGTTGTTTCTTATTGGGTGTGGGGGAGACTCACAGTGACTGGGGTCTTTGGGGTGACTTGATCGCTCGGTATGAAGTCCCAGTGACTGAAGTGAGTCTCACCAATAGATCATCGTGCTAACACAAGGGGTTCGGTAAGATGTCCCAGCGAGAATGGAAGGTCACACCGACGGGGATACAACTGAAGTCATCAGAGTAGCTCAAGGCGATCGGTATGAAGTCTTGGCGACTTGTGAAGTCTCACCAATGGAAAAGCCAACGTTTCACTATGACTTGAACAGAGTCTTGTCGATAGTAAATGGTCATTGGTGTAACATATGAATTCGATAAGAACTCTCGGCGAAGGTGATAGGTCTTGCCGACTGGTGATTGGGATGCTTGGTATGACTTAGGACCTCAGTATGAAGTCTTGGTGAAAGTGATGTGTCTCGCTGACTGGTGGGAGGTCTTGGCAAGAGAAAAATGTTTTTATGACAGTATGACTCTTCGGTGTGACTTAGGATATCGATATGTGGTCTCATCGAAGAGCGATAGTCTTGCCGAAAGGAAAACTGAAGTTGATACAACTTGTGAGCTCAGTAAAATGTCTTGCCGATGGAGAAACTCTTGTCGATAGAAATGCAATGGATTTTGATGGATTATGTATTACTCATGGTGTTCGCTATATCATCTTACTGACTATTGGAACCTATGACAATATCGATAGTGAAGAATTTGTGGCATCAGGGAGACACTGTTAGTGTCTCACTGATATGCCAAAAAAGTTTGAATGCCTTTGACCAAATTGACCATCCTATGTGAAGCCTCGTGGACCAATCAGAGGAAGTGAATTTCAAATGGATGGCAGTTAGAATTTTGCAATAGTTGCAACGCTGGAGCTGAACTGCATGCAGGGAAAAATCAACACTCAAGAGGAAACTTTCTACGATGGGCCAATGGCGGATAAGGATGAACAAAAGATAAAAATCAGAACGTGATAAGATAAAAGGAGATCAATTCTGAGAATGAAAAATGTATGGGATTGTTGAGAGCATTTCTATAAGAGATTGAGCAGTGAATGAAGCTACTATGAACTGATACCAGAGAGTTGTATATTTGCATTGTAAGTAATTGTTTGTTACTATAATACAAAGAGATTCAACTTGGTGTGGTGGATTTTTTGCTGAAAGGGTTTTCCCACGTAAATCTGTTGTTCATTGTCTTTGTGTATTATTTATCTTTCTATAAATCTTTCATGTGTGTCTTAATTGGACTGTAATTTGAAAATTAAAAGCATTGTTTGCATTCTTCCCTATGGTTTTGATGTTAGGAAAGTTGCTTCTGCACCTCTGCTTTCCTTACAAGTGGTATCAGAGCCTGGCCAGTTGTGTTATCCTTGTGAGTGGGTTGGGTTTTTTTGGTTAATTCTTTTTCAGTGGGAGTCTGGTAGAGGTATGATAATTTAATTACAGATTAAGATGGCAAGCACATCCGGGATGATGGAAATAGAGAAATTCAATGGTAGCAATTTTGAGTTGTGGAAACTCAAAATGGAAGATCTATTAGTGGATCGTGACGTGTGGCTTGTTGTGTCTGGAATGATTCCTCAAGGCATGAAGCAAGAGGATTGGGACCTAGCAGATAAAAAGTCAAAAGGGCTGATAAGGCTCTATGTAGAAGATTCTATTCTTCTGAATGTTCATGAAGAAAATATTGCATCTTCCTTGTGGAAAATACTGGCAGCTATTTATCAGGGCAAGTCCTTGGTGAACAAGTTGTTCTTGAGGAAGAAGTTGTACTCTTTGAAGATGCAGGATCGAGCTGCTATTGCTGATCACTTGAATGCTTTCAACATGCTAATTGCTCAGTTAGCATATGTTGGTGTGAAGATAGATGAAGAAGATCGTTGCATGCTATTGCTATGTTCTTTGCCAGATTCTTGGGATCACCTGGTGATGGTTATTGGGAGTATGACATCCACTTTCAAGATGGAAGATGTTGTTGCTTCTTTGCTGTCAGAAGAGATGAGAAGGAAATCTTCTGAGATGGCAAAGGAGGCTCTGGTTGTTAGAGGCAGATTGAAAGAAAAAGGAAAGAAGAAGGACAAGAAATCTAGATCAAAATCAAAAGGGAGATCAAAGTCTCCTGTCAAGAAGTCCAAGGTGAAGTCCTGGAATTGTGGGAAACCTGGTCATGTCCGAAAGGATTGCAAGGAGGAGAAAAAGAAGAAGAAGAAGAAGACCTCTTCTAACAATGATTCTTCTCAGAGTGATGCAGACTCCATTGCAGCCTTGGCTATGCAGGCATCTGATGATGTCTGGCTGATTGATTCTTGAGCATCTTTCCACATGACATCTCATAGAGACTGGTTCACGAAGTATGAAAACTATGATGGTGGAAAGGTGTATTTGGCAAGTGATTCATCTTTGAAAATTGTTGGCCGTGGAAGAGTCAGAATTCAATTCCCTGATGGAAGAGTGAAGGGAATGAATGATGTGATGCATATACCAGGTCTGGCTCGTAATTTACTTTCTGTAAGTAAGCTGAATTATATTAGAGTGCATGTCACGTTCTCTGGAAATGGCTGCAAGATGACTAGAGGCTCTATGGTGCTAGCAAGGGGTGCTCGTATTGGTACCTTGTATAATCTAGATGCACAAGCTATTCAATGCAATAGTGTCTCTCTGAAGTCATAGAAAGCTACTCATGGAGGAAAAGAGGAAAATGTTCCTGATGGTGTAAAATCCATGGAGGTTAAACTTCCACCAGAAAAGATAATGCTCTGGCATCATAGGCTAGGCCACATTGGTGATAAAGGTTTAAAAACCTTGAAAAATAAACACCTAGTTGAGGGGCTTGAAGATTGTAACCTTTAATTCGAGTTTTGTGAACATTGCATATATGGTAAACAACATCATGTTTCATTTTATTCCAGTCCTCACAAATCTTCTGGTTTGCTTGATTATATTCATTATGATGTTTTTGGTCCAATGAATGTTCCTTCTCTGTCTAAATCAAGATACTATGTGTCGTTTATTGATGATTATTCAAGAAGAGCATTTGTATATTTTCTGAAAAGTAAATCAAAAGTGTTCAGTCGATTTAAGGAATTTAAAAACCTTGTTGAAAATTAGACTAGTAGAAAAATAAAATGTTTAAGGACTGACAATGGTGGTGAGTTTTGTTCAGATGAATTCGAAAGGTACTGTAAGGATCATGGGATTAAAGGACATAAGACTACACCTTACACTCCACAACAAAATGGAGTTGCTGAAAGGTTCAACAGGACAGTAATGGAAAGAGCACAAAGTATGCTGAGCAGTGTTGGCTTGGAGGAGAAGTTCTGGGCTGAAGCAGTCTCTACAGCATGTTACTTGGTAAATCATTCTCCTAACTCTGCTCTTGTTGAGAAGACGCCTTTTGAAGCATGGTTTGGAAAGAAGCCCTCTCTGAGACATTCGTGTCTTTAGCTGTGAGGCATATGCATGTGTCGTTTGAAAAAAGATCTAAGTTGGAAAAAAAAGCTGTAAAGTGTATTTTTATTGGCTATAGTGTAGGCATAAAAGGATACAAGCTTTGGAATCCTAAGACTAAGAAGGTTTTGTACAAAAAAAGCGTTATCTTTCATGAGCTGAAGTCTTCTACATTGGATTTGTAGTCAGAGAAGAAATCAGAAAATGAAAAGGATGTAGCAGAAATTCCTCCGACACCAGATAAAGAGGAATTGAAAAATAAAAATGTACCTGATACTGAGGAAAGCTCAAGTAGCTCTGAAAGTTCTGAACAAGATGAAGAATCACCTCAGCCTTAGCTTGTGAGGAGGTCAACTCATGAAAAAAAGCAACCTGATAGGTATGGGTTTTCTTTAATAGAGTATACTTGTGCCTATGCTTTAATTTGTAGCACTGATGAACCTAGGACTGTGAAAGAGGCATTTAAAATGTCTGATTCAAACTCTTGGTTGGAAGCCATGAATGAAGAGATAGAATCATTAGAAAAGAATGATACCTGGAGTTTGGTGCCATTTCCTAAAGGTAGAAAATTTGTGGCCTGCAAATGGGTATTTAAAAAGAAAATTGGTCTGGATGGCAGTGTAGAAAAATATAAAGCGAGGCTGGTTGCAAAAGGTTATTCCCAGGTAGAGGGAATTGATTATGGAGAAATATTTTCTCCTATAGCTAAGCTGACATCTATTAGATTTCTTTTGTCACTTGCAATAGCATATGACTTAGAAATTGAACAGATGGATGTGAAGACAACATTTCTTCATGGTGATCTTGAAGAAGAAATTTATATGTCCCAACCGGAGCACTTTGTGGAAAAAGGTAAAGAAAGACTGGTTTACAAGTTAAAGAAATCTCTGTATGGGTTAAAACAGTCCCCTAGAATATGGTACTAGAAATTTGACACTTTTTTTTGTCATTGGGATTTGTAAGATCAAAATGTGATCATTGTATATATTACAAAGCTGAAAGTGATTAAGTCCTTATTATTGCTCTTTATGTTGATGATATGTTGTCCATAGGCAATAGTAAGATAATGATTTCTAATTTTAAGTCTCAGTTGTCTACAAAGTTTGAAATGAAATATCTTGGTGCAGCAAGGTATATTCTGGTAATGGAAATAACCAAGGATCAAAAAAATAGAAAACTTTGGCTCAGTCAGAGTAAGTATATCATGACTGTTCTAGAGAGATTTTGTATGACTGATTGCAAGTAGCTAGTTGTTCCAATTTTCTAGGGAACAAAGCTATCTGTTGAAGACTATCCAAAATCCCCTACCGAGATGGAGGAAATGACCAGTGTACCATATGCTAGTGCGGTTGGCAGCCTTATGTATGCAATGGTCTGTACAAGGCCAGACATTGCCCAAGCAGTGGGAGTTCTTAGTCGGTTTATGGCTAATCCTAGAAGGACACATTGGGATGTTGTGAAGAGAGTGTTTAGATATCTGAAGGGAACTTCAAACTATGCTTTGTGTTACCATGGGAACTTGGTTGAATCATAGAGGACTCTCAGTATTTGAGGTTATGTGGACTCTGATTGGGCAAGGGACATTGACAACAGAAGATCTACCAGTGGATATGTTTTCATGATGAGTGGTGGTGTAGTGAGTTGGATGAGAAAGCGACAAGCTATAGGCGCTTTGTCCACTATAGAGGCAGAATACATGGCAACTACACATGCCTGTAAAGAAGCAATCTGGTTAAAACGTTTGTGTTCTAACATTAGTTTTGATGTAGGAAAAATTACTATTTACTATGACAGTCATAGTTCTATATATTTGGAAAAGAATCCTACTTTCCATGCCAGGACGAAACATATAGATGTATAGTATCACTTTGTATGAGATATGGTGGAGAATGGGAAGGTCTCTTTGGAGAAAGTGGATACTCTGGAAAATGTTGCAGATGCATTGACAAGGCCTATGAGCACAGACAAATACAGGTGATGTGCCAGTTCGATGGGCCTCTTGGCCCATGAATTTCAGTAGTTTTATTATG
This sequence comes from Sequoia sempervirens, assembly GCA_007258455.2. NCBI lineage: Eukaryota > Viridiplantae > Streptophyta > Pinopsida > Cupressales > Cupressaceae > Sequoia > Sequoia sempervirens. The sequence continues at coordinate 451,061,072 of VDFB02271358.1, read as the reverse complement.
CTTTGGAGTTGTCAATAAGGTCTTCTTCAAGTGGGAGATTGTTGGAATATTTTCCTCAATCCATACTGACATGTAACTCTTGGAGGGAAAAGTCGGTGTGACATTAATCATGTCTGGCCAACTAGCTGTTATGAATTGTCTTGAAATGTTCATATCGCCAAGACAAAGTAGATGTCTTGCCGAATGATGTTATCGCTGTGACTAGAAGCATTCGCTATCACCTTTTGTTGAGTAGGAGACCTCTGGCTGACAGTGTTGTTTCTTATCGGGTGTCGGGGAGACTCACAACAACTGGGGTCTTCAGGGTGACTTGATCACTCGGTATGAAGTCCCAGCGACTGAAGGGAGTCTCACCGATAGATCATCGGGCTAACACAAGGGCTTCGGTAAGATTTCCCAACTAGAATGGAAGGTCACACCAACGAGGATACAACTGAAGTCATCAGAGTAGCTCAAGGCGATTGGTATGAAGTCTTGGCGACTTGTGAGGTCTCACTAATGGAAAAGCCAACGTTTCGATATGAATTGAATAGAGTCTTGTCGATAGTAAATGGTCATCGGTGTAACATATGATTTCGATAAGAACTCTCGATGAAGGTTATAGGTCTTGTCAACTAGTGATTGGGACGCTCGGTATGACTTAGGACCTTGGTATGAAGTCCTAGCAAAAGCAATGAGTCTCACCGACAGGTGGATGCTTCGAAACAACATGAAGACTCGGTGGGAGGTCTTGGCGAGAGTGAAATGTTTTGCCAATAGTATGACTCTTCGGTGTGACTTAGGATATTGATATTTGGTCTCACCGAAGAGTGATAGTCTTGCCGAAAGGAAAACTAAAGTTGATACAACTTGTGAGCTCGGTAAAACATCTTGCCAATGGAGAAACTCTTGCCGATAGAAATGCAATGGATGTCGATGGATTCGGTATGACTCATGGCATTCACTATATCGTCTTGCCAACTATTGGAACCTATGATGATATCGATAGTGAAGAATTTGTGGCATCAAGGAGACACTATTAGTGTCTCACCGATATGCCAACAAAATTTGAACGCCTTTGACCAAATTGACCATCCTATGTGGAGCCTCGTGGACCAATTAGAGGACGAAAATTTCAAATGGATGGTAGTTAGATTTTTGCAATAGTTGCGACGCTGGAGCTGAACTGCATGAAGGGAAAAATCAATGCTCAAAAGGAAACTTTCTATGATGGGCCAATGGTGGATAAGGATGAATAGAAGATAAAAATTAGAATGTGATAAGATAAAAGGAGATCAATTCTGAGAATGAAAAATGTATGGGATTGTTGAGAGCATTTCTGTAAGAGATTGAGCAGTGAATGAAGCTACTGTGAACTGATACCAGAGAGTTGCATCTCTGCATTGTATGTAATTGTTTGTTACTATAATACAAAGAGATTCAACTTGGTGTAGTGGGTTTCTTCCTGAAAGGGTTTTCCCACGTAAATCTGTTGTTCATTGTCTTTGTGTATTATTTATGTTTCTGTAAATCTTTCATGTGTGTCTTAATTGGATTGTAATTTGAAAATTAAAAGCACTGTCTGCATTCTTCCCTATGGTTTTGACACTAGGAAAGTTGCTTCCGCACCTCTTCTTTCCTTACAAAAACACTAATACCTATGTCCTCATCTATCAAAAATATTTGTAATTGACACAAGATGGTCATGCCAAAGTTTACTCACTAAATCTACATGTGTTATGAGAGATGAACTGAAACAAGCTAATCTCTCAAATCCATCAAATATATATAGTTGTGATGTAGAATCAACACTCCCTATAGCCACAATAAGATCAAGATCGTGGAGGTATTGAATAACCACATCATACAGTGAGAACTCAACTATGCTGCTAGTGCAAGAATGGAAAATATGATAAATTGAGAGGTTGGTAGAAATGTCAGGAATAACAAGTAAATTATTAATACAACCACCTTCCAATTGAATAGTTTCTAAACCAAAAATTGAATGCTAAGGGGAGTCACCAACTGCAATATGTGAACTGCAAAAATGAGAAAGTGATAAAAAATCATGGGTGTGTTGCATGTGGTGAGAAGCACTAAAATCAAGTATCTAGGTAGATGTTGAAGGTAAGGCCCATCTAGAAAGAGTGTGAACTTTCCCTATATGTGTGGAATAAGGCCAAGGTGTTGAAATATTATGCTAATACATGGCTTCCTCTAAAGCCTCTAATCTCTTGAACCAACATATGGTAACTAGATGTTCTTCCTAGCCACAAAAACTATAACTTTCACTTGATTTCTTCTTTTTCTTGGAGGAATACTTGCCAAATTTAGAAGACTTATCAATTTTAGGATTAGAATGTAGTTTTTTTTCTAAGTTTGGATGTGGATTGGAGGGATTCTTACTACCTAGTGAATTTTTCATAGGCTTCAGTTTCTAAAATTTTGTTTCCTCTTAGATGGTTGAGATACCAAGACATAGTTTTTAAGCTTAAAAGGGCATCCAATTAAACCAAATTTGGCTGCTCCCATGTAAAATGATCACAAAAACCCTCAAAGGTAGGCATGCTAAAATCATTACCCAATGAATCCATTGTAGAGTAAAATGTAGAAGAGAATACATGAAATGGGTCTTGAAGCATACATAAGATTAGGTAAATGCACTCTATTTCAAATTTTTTTCACAACCCTACAAAAGATATTTATAGGACTCAAATTTTACCAAAAAATTGTCAATGGATGAGAAGGAATCAACTACCTAAGAATTTAACTCTACCTCAATTTGGATTTCTCAAAACTCATTGATCATGCCAAAAAGATCACTAAAATTCATCCACATAGCTCTAGGAGTAATTCAAGACTCAAGATGAAAGAGTAGGCTATAATAAACATTTAGTAAAATCAATCCCATGACCTCATCCATCTTGCTCATATGTTGAAGAATCTCAAACTAGCAAATCAACATTGGTTGTACTTGATCCAAGGTGGTCCATAAAACCTTTGATATGAGAAATATTGTCATATGATATTTCTAGATGTGATAGTTGTGTGGCATTAAATGTTCAATTAAATCGGTGTCCACCATGGTGATTAATTTTTTCAAAATGATGTTTGGAATTTTTTTCTATTCTCTCATGTATTTAGATACAGAAAGAAAAAAATACAACAAAAAATAGGAAAAAAAGAAACCAATGCAAACCTAAAAGAATAATAGATGAAAAAAGAAAATTCATACATGGTGATCCTTTATCACCCTTCCTTTTCATTTTAATGGTAGAATCACTAAGTTGGACAATAGTAAGAGCAAGAGCTCAAGGTGCGTGAAACTTGTATGTTGCAAGGATGAGGAGTTGGTGTTATCATTGATGTGAACAATCCTATGTTGATGTATATTTTTGGATAATATTTTTACAAGAGTGTGATTAGTTGATGTTTTGATTATTCACATTATGTTGTCATTAGTAAATATACTAGTGTCAACCTCTAGTGTTGTTTTAATAAGCTTATTTTTATGGATATGCGGGAGAGTTTCTATTATAGTTGGCTTGGTGGTGATGATGAAGTGATAAATATGATGATGATGTGTCTCTAGTGCTTGGTTTCCAAGTTCTTTTGATAAAATTTGATAAAAAGAGGAAACAATGTGTTGCTGTGGTATTCTGGGTGACAAAGTGGAGTTATGGTTTTGCTTCGCATTTCATCTAGGTTGAAGATATTCTTGTTTGATTTATATAATCTAGTAAGAGGTATTTAAAGGTAATATATTCAATATTTTTTTTGCTAGTTGGATGTACAAAAGAAGTATTGTTCACTAGTGTGTGAACTATGTATTGCAAAGGTGTCAAGGAGAAATATTGTTGCTCTACATTTCTCCACAGCTATGTTTCATGACCTACAATTTTGAAGGATTTTTGATATTTATGGTAGTTTACATAATTCAAGAGGGTTTGAGGTTTGGTGTTTTGGAAGGTGGTTTCCTAAGATATAGTGTATGGAAGAGTTGTTTGCATGTACTGGGTGTGTACAATGATCAAGTGAAAGTTGTTGCAAACAATTTTTTTTGCTTTAAGGATTTTTGTGGAGTATTCTAGAGTGTGTTTAGGTGAAATTTATTTTTTGTGAGTTATGGATACATTAGAGGAATTGTGTACATAAAATATTAATGGTGTTTAAAGGTGTATCAGGAAACCTTGGTATTTACACTACATGCAAAGATACCCAGGTTCTTGTGAAAGTGTGGCATGACATGTGATGATGGATTTTGGTCCTACATAAGGAATTTTTTGTTTATAGGAATATTTTTGTGTCCAAATAATTTGAATTTGCATGTTTGAGGTGCATAGCTAACCTTGGAGAAGGTTTCAAGGTTCAAGATGATATAAGAATGATTTGAGTTATCGAGGGATGAAAAGATAGATGTAAGAGATGTGAATGATGTGAAGTGCAGAGTTCTAGAGTGAAAATTTGAGAAGTGTAGAGCAAGCTTTCAATTTTTAGTTTACTAGATGCATTGAGCAAATGATGGATACTATCAGTTAATCAGGATGTGAAGATGTTCATGACATTGTGGTGGAATCTCTATTGCATTGAGATGGTGTGCTCTATGTAACACTTCCTTTCTATCTTCTTTTCTATTCTGGAAATGAGCCCCTTTGGTAGTGATCCTTTATTCTTTGGGAAGTGATCCCTATTGTATTCAATATTTATATTACTTATATTGTGAGCTAATCCTCACCATGGCTTTTCCCTTCTTGGGTTTTCCATGTAAATCTAGCGTTCTCTTGTGTATGGTGATAATTTATTCTTAGTTTTTGTTATTTTCATTTCATGATTAATCTTCATAATAGAATAAGGGTCTATGAAAGTAGATTTGAATGTTCATAAGGGTTTTTGAGGATTTCAGGTATAGCTAATTATTCACCCTCTCTATTAGTAGTATTTTGCATTCAACAATTGGTATCAGAGAATGGTTCCTTAGAGAAAATATTAACTACTTGAGGTAGATCAGGGATGGCACACAATAAGGAGATCCTTATGTTTGATGGAATGGACTATGCATTTTGGAAGACAAGGAGGGAAGGCTTTCTGGAATATTTGGGATATGAAATTTGGAAAATAGTACATAATGGATATACTATGCCTGAAAATGGTTTGAGCATTGAAGTTGAACTCAAAGCCTACAAAATCAATAATAAAAATTCAAAAATAGAGTCGTCTTGTCAAACTACGTCATCTCTGAGCTTGAACGTAGGCAAGGTTGATCTTTGATCATCCCCTGAGACATTTAGGTCAGTCCTATAGGAGTTTGTCATAATAAACTGGCATCTCATAATGTATATCTCCATCTATAAATTGGTCAAGTCGTCAGTCAAACTACGTGGTCTTTGCGTGCATAACGTAGGCAAGGCTCATTTGTTGATCAACCCTTGAGGCCCCTAGGATAGGTCTTTAGGTTAGTTTCTTGGTCAAAATCTCAGAAAATCCCAAAAACATTTGAAAAATAAAAAATCAAAACATTTGTAAAAACCTCAAAAAATACCAAAAACAACCTCAAAACATTGCAAAACATCAAAAACATCCAAATATTTGAAAAAAATCCATCCACCTCATCTCACTTGCACCCGCACTAAAACCCACTCACAATAAACTGATCGTCATCCTCAACCTTTGGTGAAAAATTTAGAAACAAGTCTAGCAGGTTAAACGTGAAAACTCAAAAGTGTCAAGTCTCAAGTCTAAGTCAGTACGTAAACAAGTTGGTCAATTCTTTGTGTCGATAGTCCATCATCCAAACAGTCCCATATCAATCATTTGATAACATCATGTCCTAGGATGAATCCTTCCTACAAGGGGCATTATTTATCAGAAAGAGCACTTTGGATAAACGAAATGACGTGCCGCCATCCACTAACATGTCCTAGGATGTATCCTTCCTACAATGGGCATTATCTTTTAGCAATAAGTTTTGGTTCTTATCCTTAAAAACACATTCCCTTTTGGTTAGCGGTATTGAAGAACATCAACTTATTTGTGTGCTTTATCTTTTTCTTTTCGCTTATCTTATTGCGCTTAGTCCAAGGACCTCTCGATGATATCTGAACGAAGGATTTAGAGAGATAGGAATGGGGCAATGATGATTATTATTTTGTTTGTTGTGCTTGTTGGATGTTATTGTAAAATAACTTAGCGAATACTTTCTTTGTTAGATATGTATAGAGAATTTTTTGGACAACTTGTTGACTATTGCATTGATTGGTTATACATTTTCGTGTTTTGGTCTGAGATGTTTGAAACTTCTAAAGTGCATCCTAGCAAGGTTTTTGTATGTCAAGTGTGAACAGGAATATTCCTATCTATTTTTCGAGTCAAAGTCCATCACACTAAGTACAATGCCATCCTGGTCCTTTATACCTTGATGCATCGTACTTATGCGTGTTATCAAACATAAGGTAAGTGACTTTTTTTTTAAAATCCCAATCCTTGATAAAGAAAATCATCATTTATCATCATCATTTCTCATCATCAGTTCTCATCATCATCTCTCATAATGTTGGCTTGTTGGATCCTCTTGTCATCATCTAATTTCTTCATTTTCCGCACTAACATCACAACATGAATAGTTAATCATCATCACCAATACATCCATCATGCATCCATCGTGCATTCATATCATCCTCATAATATAGATCTGTTAGTCTAAGCATCTCCTAAATCATCATATTTGCATAAATCATAATCACATCATATCGCCATCATAATATAGATCTGTTAGTCTAAGCATCCCATAAATCATCCATTGCATAATCATAGCATATAACATCATCCATGTCATCCATCATCACATCATATCATCATTTAAGTTGTTTGAAATAATATAGATTTGTTATTCTAAGCATCTTAAAATCATCTCATTTGCATCATCATCCATAACCATCCATTTTTAACCTCTTTATCACGAGATCGACCCTCAAATCGAATCTTTTCGCTCGATCTCTCAAGGGGGCAATGTACCAGTGTACTTTCCGCTGGGGCATCCGAAAAATTAGAATTTTTTTGAATTTTGATCGCGGCAAGTTTATTCTTTGAACCAACGCATCAAGTACATTGCTTCAAAGAGGGGCAAAATGTAGACATGAAAAATTAACATTATGCATTCAATTAGGTGTTGGTATGTGGCGACTGATCATGCTATACTGTATAGCCCATGGTATACTGCACACCCTAGCCCCATGACCTTGCCATGGTATAGAAGTTATTTTCTTGATTATGTCCAAGGGGATTTTGGGCTGATTTATTTAGGAGATAACGAACCCTGTTAGATTGTTGGAAAGGGAAGAATCAAGATTAAGTTGCAGAATGGGAATCCTTGGCTACTACGTGAGGTAAGGCATGTTCCAAAGTTAAGCAGAAATTTAATTTCAGCAGGGCAACTAGATGATGAAGGTTGTGTTGTTACTTTTAGTGATAAAAACGGAGGGTCACAAAGGGTGCCTTAGTGGTAGCAAAAGGTAAGTAGGCACCTTATATATTTGTACGGTCATACTGTTCCTTCTACTTTAATTGTTACAAAAAGGTCAATGTTCAGAACAGTTGCTGCAGCAGGTAGAAGATCATACAGTTGATGTGGACTCTGAATCAGCACTATGGCACAATAGACTTGGGCATATGAGTGCAAAAGGTATGAAAGTACTTCATTCAAATAATGTTTTACCAGGTCTAAAATGTGTTAATATGGATTTCTGTGAAAGTTGTGTGTATGGAAAACAAAAGAGAGTTAGTTTTCTCAAGGATGGGAAGCAAAAGAAAGATGAGAAATTGGAGCTTGTGCATACAGATGTATGGGGACCAGCTCAGGTATCTTCTCTCGGTGGCTCTCGTATTATGTTACATTCATTGATGATGCAACTAGAAATGTATGGATCTATTTCCTTAGGCAGAAATCTGAAGTATTTGAAACTTTTAAAAAATGGAGAAGCTTGGTTGAGAATGAGACAAAAGGTTAAAATGTCTCGATTTGATAATGGTGGTGAGTATTGGAAAAGAGTTTGAAGATTATTGTTCCTCTAATGGTATTCAGTAGGCGAAGTTCCAAGGACTCCACAGAAAATGGAGTGGCTGCATGAATAGGACAATAATGGAGCGTGCACGGACTATGAGATTGCATGTTGGGCTGCCTTTAAAATGTAGAGACTGTAAACACTGTTGTTTATTTAATCAATAGAGGTCCTTCTAATCCTTTGGGTTGTGGTATTCCAGAGGAAGCATGGAAAGGTAAGAAGGTGAGTTATTCTTTTCTAAAAACCTTCGGTTGTGAAGCATTTGCACATGTAGATTCTGAAAATAGAACCAAGCTTGATGCAAAATCAAAGAAATGTGTATTTGTTGGATATGGCATTGATGAATTTGGTTATAGGCTTTGGGATTTTGAAAATCAGAAAATTGTGAGAAGCAGGATGTCATATTCAATGAGAAAAGTGTTGTACAAAGATCCGTTGCTGCAGCATGAGAAAGAAAGAAAAAAAAGATTATGTAGTGTTGGATGATACTCCAAACAATGATGTTTCAGTGGTTCCTCATGCTGGGAAACAACAACAACAACAAATACCACAAACTCATGTTAGACGATCTTAAGGTTAAGTAGACCTCCGTAAAGATTCTCTCCCTCTTTGTAACCTGCAACCGTAATGATGAAGCTATTGGATACAATGGATGAAATGAAATCTCGGGTTCTTGGAAAATCAGACTTTGGATTTATGCAAGTTGCCATGGTAAAAAGGCTTTACCAAACAAATGGATTTACTGCCGAAGAGGAGGAGGAGGTAAGAAAAGATTTAAAGCCGATTAGTTGTAAAGGATTTGCAGCAGTGGTATTGATTTTGATGATATTTTTTTCCTATTTGTTAAATGACTTCTATTCAGTATTGTTTAAGTATTGTGGTGAAGATTTGCATTTAGAACACTTGATGTTAAAACACCTTTCTCATGGTGATTTGGAAGAGAAAATTTATATGGAATAACCACAAGGATTTGAGGTCAAAGGTAAGGAGAAACTAGGTGTGCAAATTGAATAAAGTTTATATGGCTTGAAGCAAGCACCTCGGCAATGGTATTTGAAATTTGAAAGTTTATGGTGAGCAAGGCTACAAGTGTAATTCTGACCATTGTGTTTATTTTAAGAGGTTGGATAATGATAGCTACATTATTTTGTGTTTATATGTTGATGATATGCTTGTAGCTGGGTCTAACATGGACCACATAAGGGAGTTGAAACAACAGTTAGCAAAGTCTTTTGCTATGAAGGATTTGGGGCAGCAAAACAAATCCTTGGTATGAAAATTCGTAGAGATAGGAAAAATAGAAAATTGTTTTTATCTCAGGCTAATTATGTTGAAAAGGTGTTGCAGAGATTTTATATGGAGAATGCAAAAGCTGTCAGCACACCTTTGCCTAGTCATGTTAAATTGACTAAGGATATGTGTCCAAAGACACAAGAGGAGGAAGGAAAAATGTCCAAGGTACCATATGCTTCAGCTGTAGGTAGTTTAATGTATGCCATGGTATGCACTAGACCCGGATATTGCACATGCTGTAGGAGTTGTTAGCGGTATTTGAGTCATCCCGGAGTTGAGCATTGAATGCAGTAAAATGGATTCTCGTGTATTTGAGAGGTACATCCAATAATTGTTTATGTTTTGAGGGCTCTAATACTGATTTAAAAGGCTATGTTGACTGCATTTAGGGGGATATAGATACTGAGAATACCACAAAGTTATGTATTTGGCTTGGTGGGACAGCTGAGTTGGATTTCTCATTGCGAAGGTCGTTGCTTTATCCACCACGGAAGGTAGAGTATGTTGCTGCAACAGAGGCGGCAAAGGAGATGATATGGCTGCAATTTTCATGGAGAGTTGGGAAAACAACAGGCTGAAAATTACTTGTTTACAGACAGCCAGAGTGCTATACATCTTGCAAAGAATTCTGCTTTGCATTCTAAAACAAAACACATACAGTTGAGATATCATTTCATTCGGTCAGTGTTGGAGGATGGACAGGTCAAGCTGGACAAGATACATACAGATGTAAATCCAGCAGATATGTTTACGAAGGCGGTGACAAGGGAGAAGTTGAGCTCCTATTCAGCTTCGGTTGGTCTTCAAAGTTGAATTCAAGTATAATATAGCAGCATGGTCCAAGGAACTTATTTCCAGTGGGAGCTATAATTGCAGCAGTGTTGTCCAGGATCAGTCTCCAAGTGGGAGGTTGTGATGGTGTGGAGCCTGATCAGTCTCCAAGTGGGAGATTGTTGGTATGTGGCAACTGATCATGCTATACTGTATAGCCCATGGTATACTGCACACCCTAGCCCCCTGATGAACAGGTTTTTCACTAGATAATAAAAGTATTGGATGGCTGCGGTTTGGTGGATGTAGCCCAGATTGGGTGAACCACGTTAAATTCTGTGTTATGTTTTATTCTGTGCATGTTTTAGTTTCTCTGTTTTGTTAATTAAAATCTGCATTTAATTGTTAGATCTGCCATCTCTAACCCTAACATTAGGTTCATTCATCAAGGTTCCACAATAGGTCCATTCATCAATTAATCAAGTTCACCTTCATTCATTTATCAGGTAATCTCATTAATTTCCATCTCCTAAGGTCATTCATTTAAAATTAAATAAACATTATCATCAACCTTTTAATCAAATAAATCAAACATCCATTTAATAAAATCATAATACATATTCCATCCTTTTCTGATTTAAATAAATCAAATATTTAAGTCATAAAAGTCAAACTCACCTAATCATCATTAATCTAATCTAACAATGATTAAATGCTAATCCTAACCACTTGGATTCTCTAGATTATGCCACTTGCACAAATAAAACAATTTATTGATTTATTAAAATCATCATTTTCACTCAACATGGCATTTATGGGGAATATTCCCTCAAGTTTGAAAAATATCACAAGTTGATTTGTCTCTCCAACATTGCATTTATTTCTCATTTTCTTGTCCCCCTCTCAAAATTTATTGCACAAATTTGAATTTGAAACTCCCTCTCATGGGCACATTTCCCAAATCTTGCACAACCTTGAGCCTATCACAACTTGACAAGTGGCCTTCTTTCATTGGTCTACATTTAGTCCCACATTCATCCATTTTGGCCAATCTCTCATCAAGAAAATCTATAAATAAGGACCCCATTCTTCATCAAAAGCATCTACAACTATTATGCAAAGTCACTCTCTTGGTTTGAGAATTGATTTTGCTCTTCATCATATTTGCATTTGCATCATTTTAGCTTTGAGCAAGGATTGGGAAAGGGTCATTTGCACATTTGACACCAATCCACTATGGAATAGGTACTTGTTAATTGTTTTCATGATGCTTTTAGTCTTCTCTTATCATTTGTTGTATTTTGAAGCATTTACAAGGTATTTCATAGGGGCATTTTGATGGATTTGTGAAATACTAACCCCTACATGAAGTTTAGTGTTTGCAGATTTTAATGGATTCCTACGGCATGTTTTCTAGGTTTTCATCACGGTACTTATCCAAGGTGCTTTTTTTCCAAGTTTTCACCATTGGACAAATTATTTCTCTTTTTTTTTGGATTTTTTGGATAGTATGAGGATGGAGATGGATAAGGAGAGGGGTGTGGATAAATTTATTTGGATGATATGTGATAAGGGGAAGGATGAAAGACTCAAGCATCGAGTTTCATGTGAGGTAATAAGATCCCATGTTAAAATGACTATTAGAGGTTGGCACAACCTGATTAGGATGGATGGATCATGCAAGAGAATGGACTAAGTAGATTTGAAGAGGGAGATATTTGGGATAATGGATGGGATGTTGGAAAGTTCATGGGTGGAATGATGGGGTGGATGTGTGATGGGGTAACATTTTTAGGACCAACATTGGCACATATGGTGAGGGATGTAGAATGATAGGAGGATGTGGGGATAATGGAGGAGTTGGGATAGTGAACTTTGGGACATAAGGAAACAAAATAGATTTAGGAGATGGGGGATGTGAATGATTAGATTTTGGATTAGAAACTTTGGATTTTGTTATGGATTTTTCATTTGAAGGCATTGCATCTTTTTTCTTTGGGATCCACATGGTTTTGGTTTTTGTTTTAATAGGCTTGTGTAATCTTTTTTGGTTGACTACACTGTTGGATGGAATTTTTATTTTCTTTATCATGTCCTTTAGAGGGGACATGGGGATCTTTGGATTCATGTGGATTTTTGGATGTATGAATTTTTACTTTGGCATCCAAAGTTCTTTCAATAGAAATGATACAGGTGTGGCGAGATGGATGATGCAGAAGAAACATGAATGTCGTGATAGGGGTAGGATTTCATAGATGGTGAACAGATGGAGGATGTGAGATGGCATTCATGGAGGGGTGTCTTTGTTGATCTTGATTAGGGAAAATGAGAGTGGGATTTTTATAATGGGTGAGAAGAATATGTGATTGATGGATTAAGGGATAAGTAGGATGAGATGGAGGAGATGATTTTGGGATATAAGGTTCTAAAATGGACTTAGTACATGGAGGATGTGGGATGGTGGATGGAGGGACATAAGGACCCAAAATGGACTTGGAGGATGATAAAGAAATGTGGATGGCTATTTTGAGATGATATGATGGAGAGGGGATGGAAAAAAATGGCTTGGTGGAGTGATGGGAATAGCTTAATATTCTTTCAGAGAGGCTCGTTGACAATGTATGGAGGTTGTACCAACATTTTTGAATTTTGAATCTTGAGATATATTTCCAAGACCTTGTCTATGTAGATTTTATTTGGTATGGATGGGATCTAAAATACCTTGCTCATGAAGGCCTAAATATTTCCCTTGATACTTCATGATATTAAGCATTTGATCTATAGTAGGACGCTTGTTATTTTGGAAACATGATGCGAGTCTATTATTAGAAGGGGGAGGATGGGTGGCATATATGCTTGGTTCCTCTTTTGCAATAAAATCACCATGGATGAATGCAAGAGTACCAAGAGGATATAAAGATGGTGTTGGGATGGTATGGTTAGGTGGTGATGAAGGATCATGTGATGGAGATGATAGGATGGTAGGATGTTGATTAGGGGGAGTGGGTGATAAGGGATGAGATGATGGAGTGATTGGATCTTGATTTATAAGGGGATAATGGGATGGAGTGGATGAGATGGGAGGATCTTGATGTGGATGGGGGGATGTGTTAGTATGCTTTGGATCAAGCTCTTGGAAATTTTAAATGGGTGTAGATGGTGTGGTGGAAGAGGAATGTTGGATGGAATCCTCAAATGGGAGAGAAAAAAATATGAAGGATTCATGAAGCTCAAGGGAGTGTATTTTGGTGATACTAGGACTAGGGGAGTGGATTGGATTTAGGTGTATTCGATGGTGTTAGTGGTTCAAGGAGTAGAAGATGGGGTTTCAATGGATTGGACGATTTGAATGGTTTAGACATTGTTAGGAGTGGGAATGTGAGTGATAGGTGTGGGATGGAGAAGGACCTCATCACTAATGACCGTGGATGATGGATTTCGATGGCATGGCTCCAGAACATCAAGATGTGGATTTGGGGATTTCTACTTTTACATAAGTCCTTGGATGACATCTAGAATGAGGTAATTTCTTATTGTAGGCTTAGATGGTGTGGTGGGAATAGATGAAGGAGTAGGAATGGGTGGAAGAATAGGATTGTGGATTGGTGGATTAGGATTAGATGAAGGAATGGGATTAGATGGAGGATCGGAAGTAGGTGGAGGATTAGGACATGGAGTGAAAGATGGAGTGACATAGGAGGATATGTTTGGCAGATCGATGTTGGAGAAAGGAATTAAGATAGGAATATTGGGATGGAGGATTATGGTGGAAAGATTGCGATGGTGGATTAATATAGGAACATGTAAATGGAGGATTGATGTTGGAGAAAGTGGATGGGGAATTAAGATAGGAATAGTGGGATGGAGGATTATAATGGGAAAATTGGGATGGTGGTTTAGGAAAAGAAGATGTGGGTGGTTGGTATGTGCAGGAACATCGCGGAAAAAATAGGCCCTTAAGTGGCAAAAAATTCAAAAAATTCAGAGTTAGACAACTTGATGTAAAAATTTGAATAAGTTATCTATATTATTTCAAAAATATGTAAGAATATAATCTATAGAAAATTGAATGTATTTTCTAAACTACTAGGTTTATTTAAAAAAAAAAAATTATTGGTGAAAATTTGAAATTTCAATGTAGTAGTACTTAATTTCAAGGAAAAAATAAGAAGTAGGTGTCTGTGTGACCACCCTAACAACAATAAATGTAATATTTTTTTATAAGATTTTAGATATAAGCAAAGGACTCATGTCCCGATGTGATGCATATTTTTTTGTAATTTTTTTCAAAGTAAATACTTAATTATGATTTTTTTATTACAACTTTTAAAAAATATAAAAAATATTATGTTTGACCACCTTAACTTGGTCAAAGTTTCGTGAAATTCATTTTATTTTAATCTTATAGTATGCAAAGCATAGAATGTGATGCATGTTTTAGATTCAAAAATGTGATACCATTTGAAAGCTATAGATTTTTTTCAACTAGCCTATCAATCAAGACTTTAGTCATAATTCAAATAGAAAATGAATAATAATTTATTAAATTAAAAGTAAAGAATAATTTATATTAGTAGAAAGCTGAGAATATCCTTTAAAAATGATTTTCATTTCATCAATTTTGGGTAAAAAAAAAGTCGTTAGCCACATACCCTACACATACCCATCATATCACCACTTTTTGGCCCATCATGATCCTGCACATACCCTGGTGGATTAGTATAGGAATATGTGGATGGGAGATTGATGTTGCAAAAAGTAGATGGAGAATTAAGGTAGGAATATTGGGATGGAGGATTAATACAAGAAAATTATGATGGTGGATTAGGATAGGAGGATTGGGATGGTGGATTAGGATAGAAAGATGTGGGTGTTGGATAAGAGAGAAATGTAGATGAAGCATATGATGAATATGTGGATGGGGAAGATAATGGATATCCCTAGTGAAAGGTAGCCTAAGGATTGCTATTAGGTGTGGATGAAGGCATGATGGGATAGCTTGGATGATGCTTGGGGAAAGCTTACTAGAAATTATAGCATCAAAGGAATCTATATCATACTCATCTTGATCAACAATACTTACACTATCATCATCAACATAGTTGGGATTTCCCTTGACTACTATTTTTGGTTGTGATGAAGGGGGATAAGGGTTCATGATGTTGGATTGAGTGGATATGGATTGAAAATATGGGAATAGATGATTAGAAGAAAATGAGAGATGAAAAGATAAATAGAATGGATTATAAGAACATGGAAGAAGGGATCTTAAGATTTGTTCTGATATAAAAAGATCTTGTATGTGGATGGACTAAAGCTCAATCTGGGATGTGAATTATTCTTAGATTAGAATTCTATTGAACCTCATAGTAGGATTGGATTGAAGCTTAGATTGAGATGGGATTTAAGCTCAAATTAGGATGATGAGATTAAATCTCAGATTAGGATATGATTTAAGCTAAGATTAGGATTGGATTGGGGGATGAGATGGGATAGATTCCTAAGTTCAATGGTACAAGTAAAATGATGAGGATGATTTTTTGATGAATAAAGGATAGGTTTACTTGACTCCTTGCTCAAAGGGGATGATTTTTGGATAGATTGATGAACATAGATAAGATGAAAATGATCATTTGGAGATGGATACATAGAGGAAAAATGATTGGATTACAGTTTTGAACTGGGGAAGATATTGGATAATCATGACATGAAGGATTGACTCTCTACATTTTGCATGGGAGTTAGATTGACCTCTACATATAGTGCATTTTCCTCTAGATCTTGGATTCACCTATATATGGATATCAAAAAGTCACCCTTGTAGGTATCAGGATGGCCTATTGGTCAAGACATGATTTCCTATGAAGACTGATTGTATGTAGAGGTGTGCAATATTTCTGAAGAAAGGAATGGAGTCGCCTATCAGGGAAGGACTCAGTACACATGTGAGATGACACAATCACCTATGCAAGGGATGAAATAACCTATCTAGGGATGAGACAGATAGACTAGGGTACAAACATAGACACATATTCTCCTCTATGAGAGGTAGGTTTTCCTATTCTAAAGGGATGTATAGACGAGTATGGTATAGACTTGAAACAAGTTCACCTATGCAGAAGACAATATCGCCTATGTTAGGGGATGTACGAATGGAGGAATAGGAGACTAAAATAAAGAACTGCCTATGAGGAGGATGGGATCACTTATTTATTTAGGTGTACGGATAGAGAGGGTATAAACAAGATGAAAGATTTCCCATGTAGACAATAGGTTTTCCTATTCTAGGAGATGTACGGATAAGGATGGTATGGATTGGACGTGGACTTGCCTATGAGCATGAAGAAATCACCTATGTAATGGGAACAGGTGGACGGGGATGACACATATTGGATGTGAACTCGCCTAGAGGGATAGAAAGATTTCCTATTCACGGAACAAGTGGATGTGGGGCTGCCTAACTAAGAGACCCACAAGCAAATTCACCCTTGACAAGGGAAAGTTTTCCTAAAGGATTACTAGAATAGACCCAGACATGGAACCACCCCTTCAAGGGAAAGACCACCTATCCACAATGCAAGTTCACCTCTATGAGAATAAAACTCGCCACTAAGGTTAGGGGCATACTATGGAAAAGGAGTAAAAACATGACAAACTAGAAGAAATGGGTTGGACTGACTCAGACTAATGACAAGCACTGGCATATCACAAGAAGATACTCCAGAAAACACAAGCCTAAGATTAGTAATAAGGGTTTTCTAACTCAATGTAGGCCCACCACCTTGAGGGGAAACCCAAAGGTTAATACTCTATGATACCAGGGTGGTTCTTTAGATCTCCCTTTCTTGTGAAGGTGAATATCTAGAGATTTAGTGGCACAGGGTCATCAACAAATGCCATAGGTTCACCTTCACTCTCTCACTTGGGAACTATCATAGTTCACCACAAGGATTTCTATCTCAATCCTGGTGCACATCTCCTACACTATACCAAGTTGTGACTGAACACAAGTCTCTATCTAGGATAAACATGTTATCTTGTGCATCCCCAATACACCAAGAGAGTGTAAGGCACAACTATGAACACCAAACCATCACAACCATGGATTGGGAGCCCTAGGGAGATACTGGAAACTAAGACCAACCTTGCATGTCTTATCTAGGTGTCATCCTAGCTTCAATGCTTCACTAGACACAATGTGACTGGATTGGGGTATAACTTTTTCTCTCCCCCTTTTATATACCTTGTCGGTAAAATGTGGTCAAGATCATCCCCAGAGTGATGAAATCCCAGATAGGTCTCACTAAGGGAAGATAATATTAGATGCTTTTGTTGGTACCTAGGCTTGCACACACCATAAGGGGAGAGCATACGTGCACTAGCACTCTCTGGGTAGACTGGATTGGACTAGAAAAGGTTGTGATTTCTCATCAACTAGGATCATTGAAAGGTTCAAGGGGAGTGGATACATCAACAAATCACTCCCAAACAAAACAAACAAATTAATTGACCCTTTAGTTAATTTGTCTGTGCCTAAATTAGTATGAACAAAAGACACACAAATAGAGCTAAACTAAGGGTCTTCGATCAATCCTCCTTCAACAAATACGTCAGTATTTTTCACCACCAGTCTCTGTCAAATGTGGGATACAAGCTATGAAAAATGTTAGTTAAATTCCATAATAACCAACAAATAAGATAGCTGATTAGTACCCAAAACCGAAATCTAATTAAAGCACAAATCAAAAAATTTATCATTCTGGAATGCCTCAGATTCACCCTTGCATGGATAAAATTCTCTTGTGACAATGATGTAGGATAACTTGTCTTATAGAGAGGTAGGATTTCATTTTCCTTTCAGATGGAGGGGCATTTACAATTACGCCTCTGTAACTCAAGAAAATTCACCTTTCCCTCAACATGTTCACTTGTTCTAGTTGTTCTACATGTATTCACCTGTATAATTGGTGTTTCGGATAGTGAGATGCAAGTTATCCCTTTTCTAGAAGGGCGGGAGTGGATTTTCATGTCGGGTAAAAGGGCACCCATGTAATCGCCTTTAAAATGGAAGGGGAAATTCATATACACCTCTGCAAGTCAAGTTTCATTCGGCAAGTGCAAGATTAACTATTATTTTGATGGGCGAGTGTGCACTCACCTGTTCAAGTAGTGGGCTATCCTTTTCTCCAAAAGGGTGGGAATGCATTCGCCCATGTTTATTGCAAGTTTTCCCTTACGTTAGACGGATTCACCCATCTGAGTAGATTTGCCTCTATGTCTAAAATCTAAACCTTCAAATTTGCAAACAACAACAAAATATCAAATGGACCTATGACATGGGTCCCACCGGGCATGCTAGAAATGTGTGAAAATGTTTTAAGTCTACTAAAAATGCAACAAAATGAAGCAAACGACCAAAAAAAGGAACAACACTCAAGATAGGAAGATGAGAAGTTCAATCCAATATACAAAACGTCTTCTTGTGTAGATGTGCCTATGATGCATGATGGGTTGTGTGCTCACTTGAAATTTTGGGAGCATAACGATGCTCTTGTGAAAATGGGTGAGAGAGATGAAAAATGGCTAAGTTTTGGATATATAGATTTGGGAGGATAATGGATGAATGGCCATGATTAGATCTTGAGATCAAGGGTTGAGATTAATTATAGGGAAAAAGGGAATATTAAATTCCATTAAAATCTGAGAGAAGATAAAATAGAATTTTAAAATTCCATTTGGGGATGTGGATGGATTAAAAAGGAATTTAAAATTCCTTGGGAGATGACAAAATTTGACTAAGGATTAGATTAGGATAATTAATGAAGGATTAGAGGAATATTAGGTGGATAATTGGGATTAGGGGTCCACTTGCAAAAGTTGGAGGATGTGACACCTAATCATGGATTAGGAATGTGCACATCTGTAATTGTGGGATTACTATGTGGATTAGGGTTAGGTGCATATTATGGGGGATGGGACATGTGAGGAATTAAATAAATGTATTATTTATTTATTTATTTAAGGAAAAGGGTAAAGGGTAAAGTATTTAATTATTTAATTAAATACCTCAAGGATTTAGAGGACTTAATTAAATAATGCAAATATTACTTAATTAATGTGGATAAGAGGATATTTAGATGAAAAGGGATAAATTTGACCAAATATAATTGGTCAAATTTAGGTGTCTATAGGACCGACTTGTTCATACACTTTGTAGGTTAGTCTTGAATATTTCTTTTGTATCACTCGACATTTTTTATGGATGAACTTCCCTTTTTCATTTTTCCCCATATTTTCTTTCATTGATGGAGTTTGATAAAGATGAATTTATTTCTTTTTCTTTATTATGCATTTGTATAATTTTCTTTTTCCATTTTCTTACCAATTATTTTTCTTTAATTGTTTCATTCTTTGACATAACTTTTTTTCTTATTGTTGGTCCCAATTAGAGGGCTTAAATATGAATGGATGATGATTAATAATATGCCTAGTTGTAGCATTGGTAGTGGATTGGATGAAGGGTACTCCCCTTACAATCTGAAACTCACAAAAACAACAAATAATGGCACAAACAAAATGCAAGGAGACAAAATATTTTCTATTATCACTGAAATGAAAATAAAATTACAACATTATATTTTCCATCACATGAGCTTTCTGATTACACAAATCTACAAATCTACAAATCAGAGCAGCCATCTATGATGCTTTGGCCTCCCTTCGGTAGTCCCCCTTTACATCCTTTTTTTGGAAGGTTTAACCACCCTAGAATCTTCTAGAAAGTTTAACTTCTCCAATAAGATATTTTGAAATTTTATTAAGGGTATGTGCAGGATCATGATGGGCCAAAAAGTGGCAATATGATGGGTATGTGGCTGGCGACTATTTTTTTACCCAAAATTTATGAAATGAATAGGGTTTTTAAAGGAGATTTTCAACTTTTGATCGATATAAATTATGCTTTACTTTGAATTTAATAAGTAATTACTATTCATTTTCTATTCAAATTATGACTAAAGTCCTGATTGATAGGTTGATTGAAAAAAATCTATAGCTTTCAAATGGTATCACATTTTTTGAATCCAAAACATGTGTCACATTCTATGCTTCACATACTATAGGATTATAAAAAGAAAAATTGAATTTCATGAAGTTTTGACCAAGTTAAGGTGGTCAAACATACGAGTTTTTATAAATATTTTTAAATTGTAATAAAAAATTCATAATTAATTATTTACTTAGAAAAAACTTACAAAAAATATGCATCACATCGAGGAATGAGTCCTCTACTTATATATAAATTAATTATAAAAAAATATTGTCATTTTATTGTGGCTAGGGTGGTCAGATAGACACCTACTTCTTATTTTTTCCCTGAAATTTAAGTACCACTACATTGAAATTTAAAATTTTCACCAAATAGATTTTGTTTCTTTTAAACAAACCTAGTAGTATAGAAGCTACATTCAATTTTCTACAAATTCTATTCTTACATATTTTAAAAATAATATAGATAACTTATTCAAATTTTTACATCAAGTTGCCTAACTCTGATTTTTTTGAATTTTTTGTCCACTTAAAGGCCTATTTTTTCCATGATGATCCTGCACATACCATTAATTTGCTAGTACTGTATACACCCAAAATCAGTCAAGATAATAAATTAATTAAATACTAGCTATTTAATTAATAATCCCTTTATTTCAACTACTTATAAATAAATTCTCAATTTATTTATATAGTTCACTCTTTTCTAAATTCTTCATTCTAAACCACATTCTTCTAAATTTAATTAAATGAACAAATGACTATAGTTTGTTTTTATTTAATTAAATATATCCTAAATTTGAATAATTTTAAATTCCAATTTAGTCACATGTCTACAACACCTTTTGGCCATGTCATCAAATGTCAAATGTAATTAAATATGACTAATATTTAATTACATTATTTTAAACCAATTATCTTCAACAAACTTTTAATTCATGGCTTATTCCTCACACAATTTATTCCTTCATCCATTTGGATTGTTGTCTTTGGTCAAGGGAACATACTCCTTGATTATTCCATCTCTGACATTCATCCCTCATGTTTGAATCTAGACCATCGATCGCTGCCACATCACAGGATGCTTTGAAAATCCTATAAATAAAACCCTTTGCTACATCATTTTACATCACATATTTTAGCAAAGTTATTATGTAGGAATAGCTTTGGAGCATTGGGAATTTGGATTTTATAGTTAGCATTGTAGGATCATGTTAAATTAGAATCATGTCTTGCTTTATAGTTGCATTTTATTTCATGTCTTTCCTTATAGTTGCATTTTATTTTATCATATCAATAATTATTTGAGAATATGCAGAATCATTTTATCTTCTTATCACAACATTTGCATCACATAAGTTAGCATCATTATCCATTTGTCAATATCACCATTATCATAGCATCATGGATTTCATCACATAGTTTCATATAGGAACTTATATTTCTTGCATTTTGGATTGCATCTCATTTCTCAAGTTGTCATTATAACAATCATAGTGCACACATAAAATCTAAGAGCCAAATGA
>VDFB02271358.1:450925517-451039299 GCA_007258455.2 Sequoia sempervirens | reverse complement strand
TTGCATGGGGGTAGCCTATAGCTAGATACTAATGACAAGGGATTATGAGATCGAATGAGGATAGAGATGAATGGAATATGGAGATAAGGATGGAGGGTGTAAGGGATGATATGATGGATGGATAGGAAGATAAGGATGAGGAGATGAAAATAATTTTTGGGAGTATGGAAGGAAAGAAGAGGATTGGGGTAGATGAAATGGATATTGATTGGATGGGTGGATGGGAAGATAAGGATAGGGAAGATGTAAGGACGAGTATGTGAGATGATAGAAAGACAAGGATAGTGATATGGAAGGATCATGGAATGAAGGGATGAAGGTTTTATAAAGATTGTTGGAAGGAGGATGGGGAGATAGTAATAGTGATGTGGAAGGGGTGATGGGATGGATGAATGATGTCTCAAAGGACTATATTACAAAGAAAAAATGTGCCCCACTCTAGATATGTCATGTTTGATGAGGCAGGAGGGATAGAAGATAGAAGGATGGGTAAATAAGGAAGGGAGATGGATTGCAACATGATGGTTGTGTAAGGAAGGTAGATGGATGTTGATAGGATGCATGGATGAGAAAGCTAGATGGAGAGGATAAAGGATATGATAGTGTATGGATGAGGGAAATTTATTACAAGAGATGTCCAAAGAACGCATATAAGTTTTCCCCTATCTATATCAAGATCGTAAGGAGAAGGGGGGATTGAGATAAATGGGATATGACAGGTAGGATGTTTAGGATAGGTGGGATCAATGAGATGGATGAAGTGGATGAAGTTTCACCCAAGTGGGAAGAAATTGGATTGGGGATTTACACATGATACATGTTTTCTAGGTTTTCATCATGGTACTTATCCAAGGTGCTTTTTTTCCAAGTTTTCACCATTGGACAAATTATTTCTCTTTTTTTTTGGATTTTTTGGATAGTATGAGGATGGAGATGGATAAGGAGAGGGGTGTGGATAAATTTATTTGGATGATATGTGATAAGGGGAAGGATGAAAGACTCAAGCATCGAGTTTCATGTGAGGTAATAAGATCCCATGTTAAAATGACTATTAGAGGTTGGCACAACCTGATTAGGATGGATGGATCATGCAAGAGAATGGACTAAGTAGATTTGAAGAGGGAGATATTTGGGATAATGGATGGGATGTTGGAAAGTTCATGGGTGGAATGATGGGGTGGATGTGTGATGGGGTAACATTTTTAGGACCAACATTGGCACATATGGTGAGGGATGTAGAATGATAGGAGGATGTGGGGATAATGGAGGAGTTGGGATAGTGAACTTTGGGACATAAGGAAACAAAATAGATTTAGGAGATTGGGGATGTGAATGATTAGATTTTGGATTAGAAACTTTGGATGTTGTTATGGATTTTTCATTTGAAGGCATTGCATCTTTTTTCTTTGGGATCCACATGGTTTTGGTTTTTGTTTTAATAGGCTTGTGTAATCTTTGTAGTTGACTACACTCTTGGATGGAATTTTTATTTTCTTTATCATGTCCATTAGAGGGGACATGGGGATCTTTGGATTCATGTGGATTTTTGGATGTATGAATTTTTACTTTGATATCAAAAGTTCTTTCAATAGAAATGATACGGGTGTGACGAGATGGATGATGCAAAAGAAACATGAATGGCGTGACAGGGGTAGGATTTTAGAGATGGTGAACAGATGGAGGATGTGAGATGGCATTCATGGAGGGCTGTCTTTGTTGATCTTGATTAGGGAAAATGAGAGTGGGATTTTTATGATGGGTGATAGGAATATGTGATTGATGGATTAAGGGATAAGGAGGACGAGATGGAGGAGATGATTTTGGGATATAAGGTTCTAAAATGGACTTAGTACATGGAGGATGTGGGATGGTGGATGGAGGGACATAAGGACCCAAAATGAACTTGGAGGATGATAAAGGAATGTGGATGGCTGTTTTGAGATGATATGATGGAGGGGGGATGGAAAAAAATGGCTTGGTGTAGTGATGGGAAGAGCTTAATATTCTTTCGGAGAGGCTCATTGACAATGTATGGAGGTTGTACCAAGATTTTTGAATTTTGAATCTTGAGATACATATCAAGGACCTTCTGTACGTAGATTTTATTTGGTATGGATTCGATCTAAAATACCTTGCTCATGAAGGCCTAAATATTTCCCTTGATAGTTCATGATATTAAGCATTTGATCTATAGTAGGATGCTTGTTATTTTGGAAACATGATGCAAGTCTATTATTAGGAGGGGAAGGATGGGTGGTGTATATGCTTGGTTCCTCTTTTGCAAGAAAACCACCATGGATAAATGTAAGAGTACCAAGAGGATATAAAGATGGTGTTGGGATGGTATGGTTAGGTGGTGATGAAGGATCATGTGATGGAGATGATAGGATAGTAAGATGTTGATTAGGGGGAGTGGGTGATAAGGGATGATGAGATGGAGTATTGGATCTTGATTTATAAGGGGATAATGGGATGGAGTGGATGGGGAGCTATGATATTGAGATGGAGTGGATGAGATGGGAGGATCTTGATGTGGATGGGGGGATGTGTTAGTATGCTTTGGATCAAGCTCTTGGAAAGATTAAATGGGTGTAGATAGTGTGGTGGAAGAGGAATGTTTGATGGAATCCTCAAATGGGAGAGAAAAAAAGATGAAGGATTCATGAAGCTCAAGGGAGTGTATTTTGGTGATACTAGGACTAGGGGAGTGGATTGGATTTGGGTGTCTTCGATGGTGTTAGTGGTTCAAGGAGTGGAAGATGGGGTTTCAATGGATTGGACGATTTGAATGGGTTAGACATTGTTAGGAGTGGGAATGTGAGTGATAGGTGTGGGATAGAGAAGGACCTCATCACTAATGACCGTGGATGATGGATTTGGATGGCATGGCTCCATGACATCAAGATGTGGATTTGGGGATTTCTACTATTACATAAGTCCTTGGATGACATCTAGAATGAGGTAATTTCTTATTGTAGGCTTAGATGGTGTGGTGGGAATAGATGAAGGAGTAGGAATGGGTGGAAGAATAGGATTGTGGATTGGTGGATTAGGATTAGATGAAGGAATGGGATTAGATGGAGGATCGGAAGTAGGTGGAGGATTAGGACATGGAGTGAAAGATGGAGTGACATAGGAGGATATGTTTGGCAGATCGATGTTGGAGAAAGGAATTAAGATAGGAATATTGGGATGGAGGATTATGGTGGAAAGATTGCGATGGTGGATTAATATAGGAACATGTAAATGGAGGATTGATGTTGGAGAAAGTGGATGGGGAATTAAGATAGGAATAGTGGGATGGAGGATTATAATGGGAAAATTGGGATGGTGGTTTAGGAAAAGAAGATGTGGGTGGTTGGTATGTGCAGGAACATCGCGGAAAAAATAGGCCCTTAAGTGGCAAAAAATTCAAAAAATTCAGAGTTAGACAACTTGATGTAAAAATTTGAATAAGTTATCTATATTATTTCAAAAATATGTAAGAATATAATCTATAGAAAATTGAATGTATTTTCTAAACTACTAGGTTTATTTTAAAAAAAAAAATTATTGGTGAAAATTTGAAATTTCAATGTAGTAGTACTTAATTTCAAGGAAAAAATAAGAAGTAGGTGTCTGTGTGACCACCCTAACAACAATAAATGTAATATTTTTTTATAAGATTTTAGATATAAGCAAAGGACTCATGTCCCGATGTGATGCATATTTTTTTGTAATTTTTTTCAAAGTAAATACTTAATTATGATTTTTTTATTACAACTTTTAAAAAATATAAAAAATATTATGTTTGACCACCTTAACTTGGTCAAAGTTTCGTGAAATTCATTTTATTTTAATCTTATAGTATGCAAAGCATAGAATGTGATGCATGTTTTAGATTCAAAAATGTGATACCATTTGAAAGCTATAGATTTTTTTCAACTAGCCTATCAATCAAGACTTTAGTCATAATTCAAATAGAAAATGAATAATAATTTATTAAATTAAAAGTAAAGAATAATTTATATTAGTAGAAAGCTGAGAATATCCTTTAAAAATGATTTTCATTTCATCAATTTTGGGTAAAAAAAAAGTCGTTAGCCACATACCCTACACATACCCATCATATCACCACTTTTTGGCCCATCATGATCCTGCACATACCCTGGTGGATTAGTATAGGAATATGTGGATGGGAGATTGATGTTGCAAAAAGTAGATGGAGAATTAAGGTAGGAATATTGGGATGGAGGATTAATACAAGAAAATTATGATGGTGGATTAGGATAGGAGGATTGGGATGGTGGATTAGGATAGAAAGATGTGGGTGTTGGATAAGAGAGAAATGTAGATGAAGCATATGATGAATATGTGGATGGGGAAGATAATGGATATCCCTAGTGAAAGGTAGCCTAAGGATTGCTATTAGGTGTGGATGAAGGCATGATGGGATAGCTTGGATGATGCTTGGGGAAAGCTTACTAGAAATTATAGCATCAAAGGAATCTATATCATACTCATCTTGATCAACAATACTTACACTATCATCATCAACATAGTTGGGATTTCCCTTGACTACTATTTTTGGTTGTGATGAAGGGGGATAAGGGTTCATGATGTTGGATTGAGTGGATATGGATTGAAAATATGGGAATAGATGATTAGAAGAAAATGAGAGATGAAAAGATAAATAGAATGGATTATAAGAACATGGAAGAAGGGATCTTAAGATTTGTTCTGATATAAAAAGATCTTGTATGTGGATGGACTAAAGCTCAATCTGGGATGTGAATTATTCTTAGATTAGAATTCTATTGAACCTCATAGTAGGATTGGATTGAAGCTTAGATTGAGATGGGATTTAAGCTCAAATTAGGATGATGAGATTAAATCTCAGATTAGGATATGATTTAAGCTAAGATTAGGATTGGATTGGGGGATGAGATGGGATAGATTCCTAAGTTCAATGGTACAAGTAAAATGATGAGGATGATTTTTTGATGAATAAAGGATAGGTTTACTTGACTCCTTGCTCAAAGGGGATGATTTTTGGATAGATTGATGAACATAGATAAGATGAAAATGATCATTTGGAGATGGATACATAGAGGAAAAATGATTGGATTACAGTTTTGAACTGGGGAAGATATTGGATAATCATGACATGAAGGATTGACTCTCTACATTTTGCATGGGAGTTAGATTGACCTCTACATATAGTGCATTTTCCTCTAGATCTTGGATTCACCTATATATGGATATCAAAAAGTCACCCTTGTAGGTATCAGGATGGCCTATTGGTCAAGACATGATTTCCTATGAAGACTGATTGTATGTAGAGGTGTGCAATATTTCTGAAGAAAGGAATGGAGTCGCCTATCAGGGAAGGACTCAGTACACATGTGAGATGACACAATCACCTATGCAAGGGATGAAATAACCTATCTAGGGATGAGACAGATAGACTAGGGTACAAACATAGACACATATTCTCCTCTATGAGAGGTAGGTTTTCCTATTCTAAAGGGATGTATAGACGAGTATGGTATAGACTTGAAACAAGTTCACCTATGCAGAAGACAATATCGCCTATGTTAGGGGATGTACGAATGGAGGAATAGGAGACTAAAATAAAGAACTGCCTATGAGGAGGATGGGATCACTTATTTATTTAGGTGTACGGATAGAGAGGGTATAAACAAGATGAAAGATTTCCCATGTAGACAATAGGTTTTCCTATTCTAGGAGATGTACGGATAAGGATGGTATGGATTGGACGTGGACTTGCCTATGAGCATGAAGAAATCACCTATGTAATGGGAACAGGTGGACGGGGATGACACATATTGGATGTGAACTCGCCTAGAGGGATAGAAAGATTTCCTATTCACGGAACAAGTGGATGTGGGGCTGCCTAACTAAGAGACCCACAAGCAAATTCACCCTTGACAAGGGAAAGTTTTCCTAAAGGATTACTAGAATAGACCCAGACATGGAACCACCCCTTCAAGGGAAAGACCACCTATCCACAATGCAAGTTCACCTCTATGAGAATAAAACTCGCCACTAAGGTTAGGGGCATACTATGGAAAAGGAGTAAAAACATGACAAACTAGAAGAAATGGGTTGGACTGACTCAGACTAATGACAAGCACTGGCATATCACAAGAAGATACTCCAGAAAACACAAGCCTAAGATTAGTAATAAGGGTTTTCTAACTCAATGTAGGCCCACCACCTTGAGGGGAAACCCAAAGGTTAATACTCTATGATACCAGGGTGGTTCTTTAGATCTCCCTTTCTTGTGAAGGTGAATATCTAGAGATTTAGTGGCACAGGGTCATCAACAAATGCCATAGGTTCACCTTCACTCTCTCACTTGGGAACTATCATAGTTCACCACAAGGATTTCTATCTCAATCCTGGTGCACATCTCCTACACTATACCAAGTTGTGACTGAACACAAGTCTCTATCTAGGATAAACATGTTATCTTGTGCATCCCCAATACACCAAGAGAGTGTAAGGCACAACTATGAACACCAAACCATCACAACCATGGATTGGGAGCCCTAGGGAGATACTGGAAACTAAGACCAACCTTGCATGTCTTATCTAGGTGTCATCCTAGCTTCAATGCTTCACTAGACACAATGTGACTGGATTGGGGTATAACTTTTTCTCTCCCCCTTTTATATACCTTGTCGGTAAAATGTGGTCAAGATCATCCCCAGAGTGATGAAATCCCAGATAGGTCTCACTAAGGGAAGATAATATTAGATGCTTTTGTTGGTACCTAGGCTTGCACACACCATAAGGGGAGAGCATACGTGCACTAGCACTCTCTGGGTAGACTGGATTGGACTAGAAAAGGTTGTGATTTCTCATCAACTAGGATCATTGAAAGGTTCAAGGGGAGTGGATACATCAACAAATCACTCCCAAACAAAACAAACAAATTAATTGACCCTTTAGTTAATTTGTCTGTGCCTAAATTAGTATGAACAAAAGACACACAAATAGAGCTAAACTAAGGGTCTTCGATCAATCCTCCTTCAACAAATACGTCAGTATTTTTCACCACCAGTCTCTGTCAAATGTGGGATACAAGCTATGAAAAATGTTAGTTAAATTCCATAATAACCAACAAATAAGATAGCTGATTAGTACCCAAAACCGAAATCTAATTAAAGCACAAATCAAAAAATTTATCATTCTGGAATGCCTCAGATTCACCCTTGCATGGATAAAATTCTCTTGTGACAATGATGTAGGATAACTTGTCTTATAGAGAGGTAGGATTTCATTTTCCTTTCAGATGGAGGGGCATTTACAATTACGCCTCTGTAACTCAAGAAAATTCACCTTTCCCTCAACATGTTCACTTGTTCTAGTTGTTCTACATGTATTCACCTGTATAATTGGTGTTTCGGATAGTGAGATGCAAGTTATCCCTTTTCTAGAAGGGCGGGAGTGGATTTTCATGTCGGGTAAAAGGGCACCCATGTAATCGCCTTTAAAATGGAAGGGGAAATTCATATACACCTCTGCAAGTCAAGTTTCATTCGGCAAGTGCAAGATTAACTATTATTTTGATGGGCGAGTGTGCACTCACCTGTTCAAGTAGTGGGCTATCCTTTTCTCCAAAAGGGTGGGAATGCATTCGCCCATGTTTATTGCAAGTTTTCCCTTACGTTAGACGGATTCACCCATCTGAGTAGATTTGCCTCTATGTCTAAAATCTAAACCTTCAAATTTGCAAACAACAACAAAATATCAAATGGACCTATGACATGGGTCCCACCGGGCATGCTAGAAATGTGTGAAAATGTTTTAAGTCTACTAAAAATGCAACAAAATGAAGCAAACGACCAAAAAAAGGAACAACACTCAAGATAGGAAGATGAGAAGTTCAATCCAATATACAAAACGTCTTCTTGTGTAGATGTGCCTATGATGCATGATGGGTTGTGTGCTCACTTGAAATTTTGGGAGCATAACGATGCTCTTGTGAAAATGGGTGAGAGAGATGAAAAATGGCTAAGTTTTGGATATATAGATTTGGGAGGATAATGGATGAATGGCCATGATTAGATCTTGAGATCAAGGGTTGAGATTAATTATAGGGAAAAAGGGAATATTAAATTCCATTAAAATCTGAGAGAAGATAAAATAGAATTTTAAAATTCCATTTGGGGATGTGGATGGATTAAAAAGGAATTTAAAATTCCTTGGGAGATGACAAAATTTGACTAAGGATTAGATTAGGATAATTAATGAAGGATTAGAGGAATATTAGGTGGATAATTGGGATTAGGGGTCCACTTGCAAAAGTTGGAGGATGTGACACCTAATCATGGATTAGGAATGTGCACATCTGTAATTGTGGGATTACTATGTGGATTAGGGTTAGGTGCATATTATGGGGGATGGGACATGTGAGGAATTAAATAAATGTATTATTTATTTATTTATTTAAGGAAAAGGGTAAAGGGTAAAGTATTTAATTATTTAATTAAATACCTCAAGGATTTAGAGGACTTAATTAAATAATGCAAATATTACTTAATTAATGTGGATAAGAGGATATTTAGATGAAAAGGGATAAATTTGACCAAATATAATTGGTCAAATTTAGGTGTCTATAGGACCGACTTGTTCATACACTTTGTAGGTTAGTCTTGAATATTTCTTTTGTATCACTCGACATTTTTTATGGATGAACTTCCCTTTTTCATTTTTCCCCATATTTTCTTTCATTGATGGAGTTTGATAAAGATGAATTTATTTCTTTTTCTTTATTATGCATTTGTATAATTTTCTTTTTCCATTTTCTTACCAATTATTTTTCTTTAATTGTTTCATTCTTTGACATAACTTTTTTTCTTATTGTTGGTCCCAATTAGAGGGCTTAAATATGAATGGATGATGATTAATAATATGCCTAGTTGTAGCATTGGTAGTGGATTGGATGAAGGGTACTCCCCTTACAATCTGAAACTCACAAAAACAACAAATAATGGCACAAACAAAATGCAAGGAGACAAAATATTTTCTATTATCACTGAAATGAAAATAAAATTACAACATTATATTTTCCATCACATGAGCTTTCTGATTACACAAATCTACAAATCTACAAATCAGAGCAGCCATCTATGATGCTTTGGCCTCCCTTCGGTAGTCCCCCTTTACATCCTTTTTTTGGAAGGTTTAACCACCCTAGAATCTTCTAGAAAGTTTAACTTCTCCAATAAGATATTTTGAAATTTTATTAAGGGTATGTGCAGGATCATGATGGGCCAAAAAGTGGCAATATGATGGGTATGTGGCTGGCGACTATTTTTTTACCCAAAATTTATGAAATGAATAGGGTTTTTAAAGGAGATTTTCAACTTTTGATCGATATAAATTATGCTTTACTTTGAATTTAATAAGTAATTACTATTCATTTTCTATTCAAATTATGACTAAAGTCCTGATTGATAGGTTGATTGAAAAAAATCTATAGCTTTCAAATGGTATCACATTTTTTGAATCCAAAACATGTGTCACATTCTATGCTTCACATACTATAGGATTATAAAAAGAAAAATTGAATTTCATGAAGTTTTGACCAAGTTAAGGTGGTCAAACATACGAGTTTTTATAAATATTTTTAAATTGTAATAAAAAATTCATAATTAATTATTTACTTAGAAAAAACTTACAAAAAATATGCATCACATCGAGGAATGAGTCCTCTACTTATATATAAATTAATTATAAAAAAATATTGTCATTTTATTGTGGCTAGGGTGGTCAGATAGACACCTACTTCTTATTTTTTCCCTGAAATTTAAGTACCACTACATTGAAATTTAAAATTTTCACCAAATAGATTTTGTTTCTTTTAAACAAACCTAGTAGTATAGAAGCTACATTCAATTTTCTACAAATTCTATTCTTACATATTTTAAAAATAATATAGATAACTTATTCAAATTTTTACATCAAGTTGCCTAACTCTGATTTTTTTGAATTTTTTGTCCACTTAAAGGCCTATTTTTTCCATGATGATCCTGCACATACCATTAATTTGCTAGTACTGTATACACCCAAAATCAGTCAAGATAATAAATTAATTAAATACTAGCTATTTAATTAATAATCCCTTTATTTCAACTACTTATAAATAAATTCTCAATTTATTTATATAGTTCACTCTTTTCTAAATTCTTCATTCTAAACCACATTCTTCTAAATTTAATTAAATGAACAAATGACTATAGTTTGTTTTTATTTAATTAAATATATCCTAAATTTGAATAATTTTAAATTCCAATTTAGTCACATGTCTACAACACCTTTTGGCCATGTCATCAAATGTCAAATGTAATTAAATATGACTAATATTTAATTACATTATTTTAAACCAATTATCTTCAACAAACTTTTAATTCATGGCTTATTCCTCACACAATTTATTCCTTCATCCATTTGGATTGTTGTCTTTGGTCAAGGGAACATACTCCTTGATTATTCCATCTCTGACATTCATCCCTCATGTTTGAATCTAGACCATCGATCGCTGCCACATCACAGGATGCTTTGAAAATCCTATAAATAAAACCCTTTGCTACATCATTTTACATCACATATTTTAGCAAAGTTATTATGTAGGAATAGCTTTGGAGCATTGGGAATTTGGATTTTATAGTTAGCATTGTAGGATCATGTTAAATTAGAATCATGTCTTGCTTTATAGTTGCATTTTATTTCATGTCTTTCCTTATAGTTGCATTTTATTTTATCATATCAATAATTATTTGAGAATATGCAGAATCATTTTATCTTCTTATCACAACATTTGCATCACATAAGTTAGCATCATTATCCATTTGTCAATATCACCATTATCATAGCATCATGGATTTCATCACATAGTTTCATATAGGAACTTATATTTCTTGCATTTTGGATTGCATCTCATTTCTCAAGTTGTCATTATAACAATCATAGTGCACACATAAAATCTAAGAGCCAAATGATTTAATGAATCCTTGATAATAGAGAACAATGGAAATTTTTTAGAGATTTGTTTAACTACAATTTAGAGTAGTTCTTTGATTCAAATCTTTAATATAATACATCTCATTGATGTTTGTGTGTCTTATTATTGATTTGATAACTCTCCCACATATCACACATACATAAAATGTTACCCACCGTGGGGCTCAACCCCATTTTTAACAATTTTTGGGAAAAGTTTTTGTGAACAGGATGGATGTGATGTTTTAGCACGACTGGGTATGTGCATGATCATGATGGGCCAAAAAGTGGCGATATGATGGGTATTTGTAGGGTATGTGGCTAACGAATTTCTTTTTACCCAAAATTGATGAAATGAAAAGGGTTTTTAAAGGAGATTCTCAACTTTCCACCAATATAAATTATGCTTTACTTTGAATTTAATAAATAATTATTATTCATTTTCTATTTGAATTATGACTAAAGTCCTAATTGATGGGCTGATTGAAAAAAGTCTATAGCTTTCAAACGATATCACATTTCTGGAATCCAAAACATGCATCAAATTCTATGCTTCACATACTATACGATTAAGAAAAGAAAAAAGTAATTTTATGAAGTTTTGACCAAGTTAAGGTGGTCAGACATACGAGTTTTTATATTTTTAAAAAAATTTAATAAAAAAATCATAATTAATTATTTACTTGGAAAAAAATTACAAAAAAATATGCATCACATCCGGACATGAGTCCTCTATTTATGGATAAAATCTTAAAAAAAAATATTATCATTTTATTGTTGTTACTGTGCTCAGACAGATACCTACTTATTTTTTCCCTGAAATTTAAGTACTGTTGGATTGAAATTTCAAATTTTCACCAAATAGATTTAAAAAAGCCTAGTAGTTTAGAAACTACATTCAATTTTCCACGGATTCTATTCTTACATATTTTTGAAATAATATATATAACTTATTCAATTTTTTATGTCAAGTTGCCTAACTCTGATTTTTTTGAATTTTTGGCCACTTAAGGGCCTGTTTTTTCCATGATGATCCTGCACATACCTGACCATGAGTTATTTTAGCACATACAAGAAATATTTCAGTGCATACAACAAATCTTTCAGCACATCTGAGGTCTATTACGACGCATACGACATTTATTTCAGTGCATCAACAAATGTTTTAGTGCATTCAGGGAGTCTTTCAGTGCTTTCAGTTAATACTTTAGAGCATCCATTACTTATTTTAGTGCATTCATCAGTTGTTTTAGTGCATAGATGAGTTATTTTAGCGCATTGAGTACTTTTTATAGCGCATTGGATAATTATTTTAGCACATACAATGACTATTTTAGCACATCTATTTAAATTTGCAAAATCTTAAAAAATATCGAGGATTAATTGTTGTTCTCTACTTGCTGGTGGATGATACACTGGTCAAAGAAAACCTTATCAAACTACTAATGATTTATGCAGGGGCTGGAGTTGTTTAATGTTTTCTTTTGATTAAGATAGGCATCTAGCTTAATTAGAAGGATAAAGAACACCATTTTTTTTGTGCTTGATGAATGGTAGACATATGCTCTCCCCTTTACTAGGTGGCCAAAAATCTAGAACCATTCATTTTTATTTTGTTTTATCCTTAAAGGGCTTTCCTTTTGGGAAAAAGTAATCACCCAAGGGAACGACCCAATCAGTAACACGCTAAAGCCAAGTGACTTCTAGTTGGGATATAAATGTGGGTACTTGAGGAAAGTTCAAGTATCACAAGGATTGTTCTGAAAAGAAGGGTAGAAATGGTCTCTTGTCATATGGATGATCCTCCACGAATGAAATGCCTATACTAGAACCTCTTGTTTAGAAGGCCAAAATCCTTATTCTATTTACTGGCATAGAAGGTCTAACCTTTCAAGCCATCCCACATTTTTGTGGCTTTTCGTAGAGATGAGAAGTATTCCATGTGAGATTCATGAGTACTGAAGCTTGGATAACCTAAGAAGTGAGTGTCATGGAGGGGAGCTAGTGTCGTCAAGCTTCTAATCATTCGCTAAACATATGCATAGCTGGAGTAAAATCCAAGTGGGAATCTAGTAAATATTGTCCTACACAACCTTAAGTTGTACATGTTTGATGTGTTTTACCAATGTGTTTTTAAAAAAAATTCAAACAAAACATCATACATGGGAAGTGAAAACCTTGATTCAAAAACATCCTTTGAAACAACCAATTCTCTAACTAGAAAATTAGAAAAAATAAAACAAACTTGCAAGAAATTGTGACATTTTCCAAGTTCAGTGCATCTATTTGTTGTTATAACACATCTGTGCAATCTTGTAGTGCATTTGTCTACTACTATAGTGCATCTATGCAATCGTCCAGTGCATTCATTCTCTATTTTAGTGCATTCAGGTAGTTTTATAATGCATCTGTGAAATCTTCCAACACATTTACCCTCTATTATAGTGCATACATTGCATATTTTAACACACCAACCCTCTATTTTAGCGCGTGTAGGAAATCTTATAGCACATATGTGCAATATTCCAGTGCATTCATTGTCTATTTTAGTGCATCTGTGCAATATTTTAGTGCATTCGGGCTCTATTTTAGTGAATCCATTAAATGCAAAACCCCAGAGTTAAATTTATCCCTTGTTTCACAGTTTGAACCAAAATTCAAAATCTTTTTCAATCCATAATCATTCCTCAGGTACAATAGAGTCTAAACTTGTTAAAAATGACCTCTACAAGTGGAATTCTCCAACCTAAACCAAGATCTAACATCTCAAAGTCCCTAAATCATCAAGATTATCACATATTTGATTATTAAGCCTAGTTTCATCATCAAGATTTATCATCCTTTCATCACGAAACAAAGCTATATAATCAAATCAAACTTAGTCTCATCAATAAAATTTGTGATTCTATTTGACTTAGTTTTTCATCCTTGGCGCTCTTCCAAACAAAGATCAAAGTTTAGTCATAGTATAACACTCAAGTATGCTCATTCAAACAAGGTTAAAAAATTAGAAACTCAAGGAAAAATAACTTGAAACACAAAACAATGAAACATAAAACATTGGAACTCAAAGCATCAAAACTCTAAACATCGAAACTCAAAACACCATGGCTAAAGCTGAAGATAATCCTTTCCATGGAATCCACAACAATGAAGGGGAAGAAATAATTGAGGAAGACATCCAAAATGTTGAACAAGATCCAAATTTCCACAAATTCTTAGAAAATATTTTTTGAAAGAAATGGGGAAAAATACTTGTACTAATACTAGATAAATAAGGGGTCAAATTGCTTGATGAATTTGATGTTAATTAATTGAAAGCACCTCCCAAAAAGCCTAAAAATGATACAGAACAAGTGGTTTCCCTAACTCATCAAATGAAGAACCTTTAACAACAAATTCTTGATATGCAAAGGGGAACATCAAAATGATACTTGATACAAGAAATTTGTCCATATCCATTTGATCAAAGTATCCACATGATTCCTTTTCCCAAACATTATGAATTCCCAAAGTATGACAAATACAATAGTAAAATTGATCCAATATATCATGTGAGGGAATTTAGAACCATGAATCTTAAATTTGCATATGAAGAAATGTACTTGATGAGATTGTTTCCACGAAGCCTAGGTGGAAAATATCTTGAATGGTTCTCCAAACTTACACCACCAATTAGCACCTTTGAAGAATTGGTTAACAAGTTCATCACCTAATACTCTTACAACATTCAACATGAAATAACAATGAAAGATCTTTGCAACTTGAAAGAGAAAAAGGGTGAATCATTCCTTGTATTTTTTCAAAAATGGAGAAGGTTATTTTCATGATATTCTCATCCTATACCTGAAAAGGAAAGGATATAAATCTTCATCAACAACCTAAATGACAAGATGAGCTACAGATTGGAATTACAATGTCCACCTACCATCAAAAAATTGATTGAAAATGGAATTAAAATCAAAGAGAATTTGATCAAGAGAGGAGTCATAAAAATTTCCAATGAAAACAACTCATTAAATTCCTCCAAAAATTACAACAATGGTAACAAACCAAAGTTTTGGCAATGAAACAAGAATGTGGGTAACAATGATAGCATAGTTGAAAACCAAAATGCAAAACCTATATTCAACTTAATAGCAACTTCCACCAAAACTAATTAGAACAACAATCCACCAACAACCAAAACAACAACCAACATGTCAACCAAAACAAAAATCAAGGTAATGTTGGATCTAGAACACCATCATATTGAACATCCTCAAATCAAAGAAGGTTCACACTTTTGGGACAATCATTAGAATCAACATTAAAGGAACTTCTTGAAGCTAAAGTCATAACATTACCAAAGGCAAGAAATTGGAGCCACAAGTTAAGCCTCCATTGTGGAATGATGCACATTTCTATTTCTTTCATTAAAAAAAAGCACATTAAACCAATGACTGCATGCAATTGAAGCACTTAATACAAGACTTGATTGAAAAAAAGATGATATTTGTACAAACAATAATCATGGGGCATTCAAGAACCCTCTACCCAACTATGAAAAAGGGGAATCTTCATCTTCAAATACCAAAGTAAAAAACATAAATTATGTCTATGATTCTACCATTCATTGTGTTGAGATGGTTTAGGATCCAACCAAGGACATCAAAATCAAGAGCCAAAGAAACATTTCTACAACTAAAAAATCAGCACCACAATATCAATACCACCTCACATCAAATCAATGACCTTGTGCCAATAAATCTGATGACCAACAATACTGCAAATGACAATCAAATTAGTGTCATCAAAATTTGAGAAGGACAAAACAATTCACTAATCAATGCAATGAAAAGAGGACAGGCCAAGGTACCATTGAAAGGAGCTACCCCTTCCACATCCAAAGCAGCTACTGTTGTCCCTCCAACCCAATATAACATAGTTGATCAGTTGTAGAAAATACCCGCCCAAATATCCATATTAGAACCTCTCAAGATTTCACCCACTCACAAGGAAATATTAGAACAAGCTCTAGAGTCGCCATCATGGTATCAAACAATCTAGAAGTTTTCCAATTTCAAACTATGGTGGGACATTTGACTGCACTACTTTATATTTTCCAAACATGATGATCCATCAATCACCCATCCCCACAACGTTGTCCTCCACATTCAGGTCTTAATCCAAAAACACTATGTTAAATGTGTTCTAATAGATGGAGGAGTTGGCCTAAATATTTGTACTTTGAAGCTTGTCCGTGCAAATGGGTATTCAAAAAATGTTATTTCAATCCTAGAAAAAAAATCACAATAAAAAGCATATGATGATGAAGAGAGATCCTCCCAAGGGTTGATAATGCTACCTATTCAAGTGGGACTAGTTTTCAAAGATATAGTCTATCAAGTATTGGACAAAGAGTTAACATACAACATACTCTTGGGACATCCTTGGATTCATGACATGCAAGAAGTGCCATCCACATATCACCAGTGTTTGAAGTTCCCTTTCAATGGGCAAGAAATCACTATATCAGCTAACTCCAACAACCCCCAATATTGTAACACACAAAAAACCACCCAAGATGCTTTTGTACCACACAACATGGAAGCTCCATCTCATGGTTCATCAAATGATGGAAAAAACTAAATTCCTTGTCAAAGTGGGTTGGGAAAAAGGACCAATAAAAGGATAAGGGTATCGGTGATTCTACTTCCTCAAGTAAGGAAAGTACACCAAATTCTTCATCAAACTAACCAAAGATAAAGGATCAATCAAAAGAAAAAGGTATCGGTAATCCTTCTGCACTAAATCAGGAAGGTCAACTTAATGCCTTATCAAAACAAGTTGAAAATATACAATTGAAAGACAAAGGCATGGGGGAATACTCATTTTAGAAATCCTTATATTTATCACAACTTTCATCTTCTCCTAAGTCATATGGGCAACCATAAACATCAAGACAACAATCATCCCAATCAACCACACTCTTTGATAGCACCTTTGTAAGAGTAGACACATTAGTAGATGAATCAGACAACAAGGAG
Source organism: Sequoia sempervirens (assembly GCA_007258455.2). Lineage (NCBI taxonomy): Eukaryota > Viridiplantae > Streptophyta > Pinopsida > Cupressales > Cupressaceae > Sequoia > Sequoia sempervirens. The sequence goes on along the minus strand of VDFB02271358.1, from coordinate 451,022,257 downwards.
GTTTTTAATTGGTTGTACGAAGATGAATAATTTTCACAAGCATCCACCTCAAATGTACAAACAGAGCAATATGGTAAAGGGAAGACAATCCTAGCAAAGATGGGATATGAAGGAAAAGGTCCTATCCATAAAAGGAAAGAAGGAATCATAGAACCAATACAACCTTCATTATGCATGCTGAAGACAAAACAAGACTGGGATACAAAGAAGAATCTAAGGAAGAGACCAAGTAGTAGGTTGTTGAGAGAATCCTCCAATTGAGAGATAGTTCTAAAATATATTCTAATGAGTATCAATGGGATTCCCTCTCCAAATAGTCTTGTCATGATAAGGAAATTGATGTGATCTAAAAGTATACACCAACATGTATGGAGGGACAAAGCTCGAGTTCTAGGCCACTTGAAATTGGATCACAACATATTGATGACTCACATGGAGATGATCAGACTTTGAGTGAGATAGATCACTTGGAGGAGAGTGACATTGTAAACCTTAATATTTCTATCAAACACTTTGATGATATTGCCATCATGACACTCACCACTTCTGACCGTAGCCAATCTAATTATTCCTTGCCATTAGTACATCGTGAATTGATTGATTGGGACCAATCTAAGCTGCTTGATTTACCCACCTTTCCAAATGATGATGCCATCATAAATTTCCTTTATTCTTATAACCCTAAAACATGTTCCATCATCGAATCTCACAATGGAGCTTCACATGAGGGGAGTGCCAAATCTGTGAACTACAAAACAATGAATGTAAAAAATGGATCTAATGGTGAAAACCATTCAATGGCAGTATTAGATCAAGAAAATAAAAAATAAAGAGCACATCTGATCGTGAAAACCTCATTAAGGCACCAAAAGATGGGACATTTGACACTATTCTAGAGTACTATCAAGAAAGGTCTTTAGTTTTGATGGAACCAACATGATCCCTCAACATTGGTACAGATGAAGCAAAAAGGACTTTACTTCTAGCTGCATCAATGATAGAGAAAGAAAATCCAAACTTCACTAAGTTCTTTGAAGAAAGTCAAATCAACTTTGTGTGTTCTTACACTGACATTCATGGTATAGATCTATAACTCATAATGTATCATTTATCACTACCACCTGGAAAAACCTAGTCAAGAAAAAGTTGAGAAAAATGCATCCTCATATCACCCTTTTGGTAAAACCAGAATTGAAGAAACTGTTAGATGTGGGATTTATTAGACCTGTCGACTATGCTAAGTGGATACCAAACATTGTGTCAGTTTCAAAACTAGAAAAAAGCATCAGAATATGCACAAATTTCAGGGATCTCAGCAAGGCTTTCCTGAAAGATGATTTTCCTCTACCTAACATTGACATCATAGTAGACTTGACAACAAGACATGAAATGTTATCACTTATGGATGTCTTTTCATATTACAATTAGATAAAACTTACACTTGAAAATCAAGACAAAATAGCCTTCACATGTCCTTGGGGCAATCTTTTTGGAATTTAATGCCTTTTGGGTTGAAAAATGTGGGAGCCACATATAAGAGAGCGATGACCACCATCTTCCATGACATGATGCACACTTTTATGGAGGACTATGTAGATGATCTATTGGAAAAATCATACACTAGAGAAGGAAACTTGGAAATTTTAGACAAGATCTTCACCAAACTGGAGAAATTCAATCTGAGGTCAAATCCCAAGAAATGTGTATTTGGTGTAACATCAACAAAACTTTTGGGATACATTGTGTCAGCTAGAGGTATTGAGGTGGATCCTACAAAAGTTAAATCCATCATGGAGATGCCTCCTCCTAAAAGCATTAGCTAGTTCAGATCTTTGCAAGGAAGATTCCAATCTATCCAAAGGTTCATCGCACAACTAGCTGAAAAAACTAATCCTTTCAATCATCTACTACACATGACTGTCTCTTTCAAGTGGGATGATAAATGTGAAGCCGCTTTCAATAATCTCAAACATTATCTGATGTCACCACCAATACTAGTACCACTAACTGAAGCAAATCCATTGTTACTCTATATTGCAACAACTGAGATATCTTTGAGCACTTTATTGGAACAAGAAGATTATGTGGGAAAGGAAAGGGAAATCTATTATATTAGCATGACCTTGAATGGTTATGAGATCAATTACAATTTTATTGAAAAATATTTTTTGGTGGTAGTATTTTCTACCCAACAACTAATACATTACATGTTGACTCACACCATTAAACTCATAGAAAAAATTGATCCCTTAAAGTATCTACTCAACAAAACTTACCTAATAGGAAGACTAGCCAAGTGTGTCATGATATTGAGTGAGTTTTACATATAGTAAATGGAAAGAAAAAAAATCAAGGGTTAAGCCATAGCAGATCAACTAGCTAAAGCACAATTGAAAGACAATCATCCAATGAACATTGAGTTTCTAGATGTTGGTGTCCTAACGGTGTCAACACAACAATGGATGTTGTACTTTGATAGCTCTTATACACAACATGGATCGGGTGCAACAATATTTTTTTATCTCACCACAAGGACATACCATTCCCACATCCTACATACTGATTCTTCCTTGCAACAACAACACAATTGAATATGAAATATTGATCATTGGAATAAAAGTGGTTGTCGAATGGAAGACCACAAAGTTACATGTCTATGGTGATTCTCAGCTAGTAATTAACAAGGTGTTCACAATGATTATAAGACAAAAGATGACAAATTAATGCCATATAAAATAATGGTCAATGAATTCAAAAAGTACTTTATCGAGATAAAATTTGAGCAGATTCCTAGAGGTGACAACAAATATGTTGATGCTATGGAAACCATTGCCTCTCTCTTATAGATTCTTGAAAATCGAGCCCGTTATGAGTTCATGGTGGAACAATTGCTTAGCCCCGCCTATGATAACCCAGAATCCCAAGTCATCTACCATATAACTGAGGCCAATGCTCCTATCTACAAGAAAATCTACACTTATCTAAAAGACAATACCCTCCCACCCTATTTATCTCAAAACCAAAAATGAAATTTCATCTGACAAGCATCTCAACACACCCTAATAGTTGATGTACTTTATCAATGAGTTCTTGATGGTACTATCCTTCGACCTGTCTAAAATGTAATGAAGCTGAAACCACTTTACATGAGGTCCATGATGGCATTTTTGGCACACATTCAAGTGGCCTAACTTTAGCTAAGAAACTCCTACGTTTGGGATACTAATGGCTGAATATAGAGGAGTCTTTTAAAAATGTCAAAAGATTCCAAAAATGTTGAATCCATGTTAACCTGATACATGCACCGACACAAAAGATTAAACCATTCACATCAACATGGCCTTTCTGTCACTAGGGACTAGATCTTGTGGGGAAAATTCATCCATCTTCATCAAATGGACACAAGTTCATCATCATAGCCACAAAATACTTTATGAAGTGGATTGAAGTACCCCTAACCACCATCGTAGGAAAAAAAATATCATCATTCATCCTAAATTATATCATCTGTCAGTATGGTGTTCCTCAATCCATTATCACAGATAATGACAAACCTTTCAAAAACGAAGATGTCCAAGAACTTTGTGAGAGGTTTCACATAGAGCATCAATTTTCTACATCCTACTATCCTCAAAGAAATGACCAAGCTAAGGCCTCAAACAAGACTATCCTAAAAATCTTGAAGAAAATTGTTAATGATGTTGGATGTGGCAGGCACGTTCAATTGAACCCTACTTTGTGGGCGTATCGAGCCACCATCTGCACCCCGACATGAGCCATACCCTACGCTCTTATCTGTGGATCAAAGGCCATTCTACCTATTAAGGTTGAACTACCATCACTACATGTGTCACTAAAGGGGATCATTTTAGATGAGGATTATAGAGTGTCTAGGTTACAAGAATTGGAACTATTGGATGAGCATTTCCAACATACAGTGGATCACTTGGAAGCCTATCAATAGATGATATCTAGAAGTTACAATAATAGAGTAAAACCTAGAACATTTCAGGTGGGTGATTTATTCTTGAAAGAAAACCCCCATATTCAACAAGATCGAGAGAAGAGGGGGAAATTTGAACCAAAGTGGCTAGGTCCCTTTTTCATTGTATCAATATTTGGCTTAGAATCATATCAATTGTCTACACTAGAAAGGGATTTGTTTGATGAACCCCTCAATAGCCTACATCTCAAGAAATTCTACACTTGAATCATCTAGTGCATCATAAAAAGTCTTGAAAAAATACAAAAAAATTCAAAAAATGTCCTAAAAAAATGGTTTCCTTAATGAAAACTTGGCAAATAGGCATCTTGGTAACAACAAAAAAAATTAGAAAAAATCAAAAAAATCATAAAATTAAAAAAAAATCATAAAATATGAAAAAGTGCAATAAAAAAAAGTAGTAAAAACCTGACAACAAACACTATTTGTGATAGGTTAGCTTTTCCATCTATTTGATCATGTCAACCATTTGCTTTCACCATCATTTTTCCTATCATCGAAAAGCCTTATGTAAAATATCTTGGCATCGTGGTCGTGTCTCACCCTAGACTGGGAGTAAAATCATTAACTCATTGGGGGAAAATAAACTTTGAGCTTGAACCAACATACAAACAATAGTAGGACCAACAAAACAAACATGATCATAGTGCAACCAAACATTAAACATCAATCACCAATCAGTAACACATCAACCATCCAAAATCCAAAAGCCAAATCAGTCAAACCAAGAGTACACTTTAAATGGATGATGTTCCTTTTGAATCATGGCTTGATCACATCAAACATGAATATTCAATGGTTAAAATTTGATTTTTGTTATCATATCTCTAGAGCACCTCGATGACATATTGAACTAGAGGAGCTAGGAAGGAGTATGATTTTTTTTGTCTAATGTATGTGATTTGATCATTATTATTGTGTAAATTGTCGTAGAACGTGCTCTAAAAAGTATCATTAAGGACATTTTGAATTTGCATAGGAAAATAGTTAACTCTTGTCTATTTTTGCAAGCAATACTCAGGTCATCTCAGTTTAATTATACTTAGATGCTTGTGTTAACTTGCAATATCAAAAATCATGGAAGTAGTACTCAGGTCATCATGGTCTAATTATACCACTGATGTTTGTACTCACTTTCAACATTTTAAAGGCTCAGTGATGATAAAAATCATGAAAAATCGATTGTTATGAATGAAAACATCTATATATTACATCTGCATGGTTAAGTTAGATTGCATCCATGTTAGTTTGCATCTGTATCTATGAGATTTCCAAAGCTACAACAATTTCACAATTATGTTATCTCTGGAACTAACAGATTGAATACACTTGACATTACCAAAAAAACATCATTCTAATATAGAAAACACATCAGTTGCATCATCATTTTCATTCATCCATGTCTATGAATCACATCATGACATCCACATCAGAAAACAAAAAATAAGTGCTTTGCATCTCACTTACATAATCTAGATCATTTCATAAAACATGACATGGCATAAGAAGATTGAAAGAAATATCCAACAGAGTAAGATTTCCAGGAAGAAAAATTTGTTGAGAAACATGACTGGTCAATGAAGATATAATGCCATTGTTATGAACATCTAAACTAGTAGTGAAGATGAATTTTTTATTACTCAAATACAAGACTGACAAAGGACTAACTAGATCATCGCATAAACATCACACATCATTTGCATAATCAAATCCATCTCACATAGCATAAAACATATAGAATCATGCATTATCATATCATCATTACATAATCAAAGCTATGTCATGCTCCCCCTAGATGGTGTTGGCATCACATGACTAGTACCTCCTCCACTTGACGAAACTGTACCAGTATCTCTTTGTACTTTCTAACACTCATGCTAGTAGTCTGAGACTGGGACCTCCATGACCAAGACTGTGCAAAACTCTCCTGCTGCTCTAGAGGAACTGCATCATGATACCTAACTCTATAAAACTTTTCCTCCTATGCGGTATGATGTATCTCTCTAAAATAGTCTATAGCACCAACAACCATTGTAGCTTGTTGTAGCCTCTCAATGGTGCCCCTTAGCCTGATCAACCTACCATCTCAAAGTATCCCTCTTAGTAGTTAGCGTGGAAATTTTCCTTTGGATATGTCCCTATGCTCAAGTCTGGACCTGGACCTATACGAGTTGAGCATGTACCTATTGTACCTCCTATTTAGCCTCATCCAAGCTCTCTACTATCAGTACAGTAATTTGACCCTAGGCTTGTGCTAGTAAAGCCTAAACCTACTCAAGTTGACCCTGTAGTGTCTCAACATGTACCTAAAATGTAGTAATATGTGTCTACTACTATGGTGAGGGTAGTCGAACCTCCACATGCAACCTCTTGCAAGACACTCTCATCTCTCCAACATCAGGACCTAGCCCTCCTCCACCCTCATCTCATCCCCCATCACCTTTTTCATCATCATCTCCATCTCCATCATCCCTATCATCATTTCTATCCTCCTCCTCCTCTCTCTGTCGCCTGCGCTCATGACCTCCTACCCCCTCCTCCACTAACAATGGAACTGGCTTGTCTAGGATGGTAATCTAGAGGAATGGATGTGAGAACATGTACTGAGCATACTCCTCTAATACCAGAGCCTTGATAATCCTTGGGTGCACCTCCCAAATGATGGCCTCTAATCCCAAGAAATGCTAAACTACTGCCTCATAAGAAAAAATAGGTCCCCACTCTATAGAATCCACCCATCGTCATGCATAATGGGCCACTCCCTGGGGCATGCCCTAGACCCTACCATACTAGCTCATTACCTACGACAACCAAAATATATCAATGATAAACTAAGTTTTCCCAATCAGGTATATCAACTAGCACAGATAAGGCATCTTGGTATCGTCCTCTGGCCACTCCTCACAATCCAGATAAGGTTACCATACCAAAAACTCTCGATCATCTAGTTTCCTCCTCTAGTATTCAATTTTTCCTAACCTAGGCTAAGCAACTTAACCAGAATAAATATGTACATATGGCCTCATGGCAAGATGTTGTCGCTCTCCAACTAGCTGTGTGACTGCTATATGCTCCTAGGCCCAGACCTGAAGCAATGTGACCCCATCCAATAAAATAGCCCCGTGAAGATATACCACCTCATGTAAGTCATGGTACAAATTCACGAGCATGCAACATCCCACACATATCTGGTGCCCTGAACAATCATTCTCTCTAGAATCAACCCCCATCCAACTGAAAGTCCCTTCGAATTATGATCAGAACAAAGTAACCCTCCAATAAATCTAGTGAGAATTGAATGTAAGGTGGCATAAGCATTGACCATATTCCTCCAAGGAATCTCATAACCACATATCTGATCATCCTCGAAAACTCTACACAATGAATCAGTCCCCCCATGCTCCTGTGAATCATATAAGACCAGTTCCTCAACAATAGGTATCCATAGAATTTAGTAGACATCCTCTGGGGTCACTATGATATCACTAGTGGGAAAATGGAAGGTGTTATGCTCGTTGTGCCACCTCTTTGCTAAAGCTATCAACAAACCTCTATTAATCCTAATCTGGGGCATATGAATTAGGGATGAAAAAACACTTTGTGAAATGATAGCTACCTTAGGCAGTGTTAGGTGTGGAATCAAATCCCACGTCCTGGGAAAACGCTCTCTAATCTACAAACTCGTCAACAACCCCTATCAACAAAAGTCACAAATCAACCAATCAATCAATTGATATCTACCAACCTATCCATGAATCAAAAATCTATCAGCCTATCAATCTAATCAACTCTGATGAAACTTTGATCAAATCTCATGAGAATCAACCTATCATTCAACCTTTCCTATCATGAGGGTCACCAATCAATTCAACCTTGTTTATTATTATGGTCATCAATCAATTCAACCTCGCCTATTATGAGTTACATAAATCAATTCAACCTCGCCTATCATGAGGTTCATCAATCAATTCAACCTCGCTTATCATGAGGTTTATCAATCAATCAATGCACCTCGTCGATCATGAGGTCCATCAATCAATAAAACTATCAATGATCCTCGCCTATCATGAGTTGAATTATTAGTATCAATCATTGAATCTCACCTATCATGAGATCAATAGACATCTAATCTATCAACATCATTAATCATCATCCAATCAAAGGCTGACATGATCAAACATCATCGAAATGAACGAGTCAAATCAAGGAAATCATCAAACTTGTTTAAATTTCATTAATGTGCTAGAACAGTGTTTCAATATGTTGAAGAACTCTATGCACCAAAAAAAATCATTAATGCGCTAGAACAAAGTTTCTATGCATCGGACCATCCAATGCACTAGAAAATTTCACCAATGTGCTGGAACAGAGTCCCTATGCGTTGGAACACCCTATGCACTACATCATTTAATCTATGCACTAAATCAATTCAGCTAAGCACTAAATTCACCTATACGCTATTTTGGTACTTCTATGCACTAATTTAGGTCATCTACGCACTAAATACAGCTATGCACTCAAACAAAAATGCAATGCGCTAATCTATTTACCCTAAGCGCTAATCTACTCTATGTGACATTATAGTTAATGAATGCACTATTGCGGTATTCCTATGCACTAAAACAAAATAATTTGAATTCAAACATGAAAAATGCACGAAAAACAAAAAGCACAAATTACAAAATAGTTTTAAGGCATACATACCGGAGGTCCGTACGCTGTCAGGTGGTTGTGTTGTCGCACGCACTGGAATTGATGTGTGTGGTAAGGGATTGCCATTCTACTCCAAATTGCTAAATTTCTAATAACTCTCAAGTTTTCAAAATTACAAATGCTCAAATGAACTTCTAATCCAACTTTTTAACCTCTTAAGGTTAATTAAGTGGTATTTTTATGGGGTTGTTTTATTTTATTTTCAAAAGGGCTTTAATTCATAAATTTCATCACCTACTGGCCTATACATTATTTTTAAGGAGATAAATTAATTTTGAATCATAAAATTTTGAAATCATCATCAAATCATCATCAAATCATCAAAATTTTAAAAAATTCGAAAAATCTTAAAAATTAAAAAAATCACCGATTTATCTCCCGAGAGGGCATATATCTGTCATCACTTGAAAATAAGAATCTGGGGCATCGAAATTTATTTTCTTGGTCGAAATCAACAACAAAATTTTCTTTCAAAGTAATGTGTAAACACATTACTTCAAAGAGAGGTAAAATGTATACACCTAAAATCGGTCAAGTCAATTAATTAATTGAATACTAGCTATTTAATTAATAGTCCCTTTATTTAAACTACTTATAAATAAATTCTTAATTTATTTATATAGTTCAACCTTTTCTAAATTATTCATTCTAAACCACATTCTTCTAAGTTTAATTAAATGAACAAATGGCTATAGTTTGTTTTTATTTAATTAAATATCTCCTCACTAAGTTTGAATAATTTAAAATTCAAATTTAGTCACATGTTTACAACACTTTTTGGCCATCTCATGAAATGTCACATGTTATTAAATATGACTAATATTTAATTACATTATTTTCAACCAATTATCTTCAAAAAGCTTTTAACACATGGCTCATTCCTCACACACTTTATTCCTTCATCCATTTGGCATGTTGTCTTTGGTCATTTGGGAACATCCTCCTTGATTCTTCTATCTCCACCATTCATCCCTCATGTTTGAATCTAGACCGTCGATAATTGCCACATCACAAGATGCTTTGAAATTCCTATAAATACAACCATTTGCTACAACATTTTACATCCCATATTGTAGCAAACTTGTTATGCAGGAATAGCTTTGGAGCATTGGAGCATTTGGAGTTTATAGTTAGCATTGTAGTATCATCGAATCATGTCTTGCTTTATAGTTACATTTTATTTCATTTCTTTCCTTATAGTTGCATTTTAGTCTATCATATCAATAGTTATTTGAGCATATGAAAAATCATTTTAGTTTCTTATCACATAATTTGCATCACATAAGTTAGCATCATTATCCATTTGCCAATATTACCATTATCATAGCATCATGGCTTTAATCACATAGTTTCATGTAGGAACTTAGATTTCTTGCATTTTGGATAGCATCTCATTTGTCAAGTTATCATTCTAACAATCATAGTGCACACATAAATTCTGAGAGCCAAATTATTTAATGAATCCTTTATAATAGAGAACAACAAAACATTTTTAGAGATTTGTTTAACTCCAATTTAGAGTAGCTCTTTGATTCAAATCTTTAATATAATACGTCTTATTGATGTTTGTGTGTCTTATTATTTATTTGATAACTCTCCCACATTTCACACATACAAGTACAACTTTATGGGGTCATAACTTTTGATCTGACCTTTGGATTTTCTATTATAATACCTTTTTAGAGAGCTCTCAAGAAATCTTCACCAAAAAGTAGGGCCTAAAGGCTAGCTACTTTTGTTTTCCACCAATTTTCAGGCGCATCTGGAGCCTCTAAGTGTCTCAAAATTAACTTCGAAGATTTTACTAGGATTGAAAATTAAAATTTTAATATCCCTGAAATGAAAAATGGTATTGAAGTGATTTCTTCATCATTGAATTTGATCAACCATTTTGGAGGTCTGTGTAAGATTTTGTGTCCAATTGTGCATAAATGCAAACTTACTAAAATACTAACCCTACCAAATTTAGCCCTTATTGAAAAGAAACAACATTTCTTTTCTTGGGTGATGCAAGATTGCTCTTACACCCTGGATGCTCTTGCATCAAGTTTCATTATAAGGACTCTTCATGCTCTTTATATTGATGTTTGCGTTAAATAAAGTTTCCCCCAATATTATAGAGGTATCACTGATATGTTTAGATTTATTAATTGTTGAATAACCAAGACCTTGATGCTTAGGATTCTCAATAATCTACACTAGTATTAGGATACCTTGTTCATGTAGGCCTAATCCTCTTGCTTGATAATGCATTTGTTGACAAATTTTATTTCCAATAGGATATGATTTATCTTAGATACAAGTTGCTAATCATTCTGCTTCATACTGTATCTTGAAAGGTGATAGCTTCTTCATTGGTAAGATATCTTTCTCTTACAAAGGTAAGTCATCCAAGTTTATGGGTAAAAGCACAAATTTGTCACTTTATAAAGGAAACGCCCAACACTGATCTAAATTTTAAACTTGAAACACTAAAAAGTGACATGTATGTTTGGAATTTTGAAATGATGCAAACTAGTAAAATATGTATTTTTAGTATATTTTATGTCTCTATTTAAAAAAAAAAATGAAAAAATATTTTAAACTAGTTTCTAATAAATTAACACTATAATTTAGTTTTTGATAAAATGCTGAAAAACTAAGTTGCATGAGACGTCAAACATTTTATAGTAAATTTTATCTTTTTTCTTTCAAATTTTTTGTGTGTATTTATAACTTGAAACTTTAGTGCACAATTTTTTTTTTTCTAATTTTGATATACATATATATTTTTAAATAAATAAATATTAAAATGTGTGTGAATAAAAAAATAGTTGTTTCCATGGGACGCCAACTTTCATATTAAATATTTATCTAAAATGGAAGAAAATTATACCATCTTGAAATAGATTCTTTTATCTAGTGCATCATATATATATATATATATATCTTTAATAAGTTTTACTATTTTTCCTTAGCATGGTAATGAACCTAATATTTTGTGTTGATAACCTAGTTTTTATTAAATATAAAATATAAAATATAAAATATAAATAATAATTAAACTATTAAAATAAATATATTTTTGAAAACTACACTTATGTATATACAAAAGGGTATTTTAATATTTTTTTAAAAATGGCATTTACATTAGTAGGAGTTATTGAAACTTCAAGTTATTCAAATAATTTTATTTTTTGGTAAATTGGACTCAAAGTGGTGCTCCATATGTTTTTAGCCAACAATTTTAGCTAAAAAAGTTGTGGAAGTATCTAACTTAGCTAGAATGAATCTTACTAGATCATATGTTTGACCAGAATAGATTTTTAGTTAGAAATACTTAAATTCAATTATGTTGATAAGTTGGTTGAAAGTGTGACACAACTTTGTGCTTTTACCCTTATAAGTGATATGATACTCAATATGTGGGATAACTTCCTAATTGATATCTTTGGCTTGATCTTCAAAGGATGTTTTTGATTCACAATTCATGTAGAAATATTCTTCATGATCCATTTGTGCTTGTTCTTCAAGTGATGTTTCTAATTCACAATTCATGTAGAAGTCTTCATGATAAATTTTTGATATGTCTATGGATTCTGTTATGCCTTGATCATGTGTAAAGAGGTTAATAGTAGGAGTTTCTTGTTCATTTTTAATGAAGTTGAGAGTAATAAATTCTTGTTCCTTGGTAATGATGCCAAAAGTATGATACTCTTGTGTAGATGAAAATAATCTACATCTCCTTTACAGGTAAACAACTCATGGGTAGATATAGTAGTGGGTGATATATGGATATGATCATTGTTTGTAAAATATTTTATGGATTGGAAGATATGAATTAAATAATTGTAGTTTCTTGGAGATGCAAATATTTGATTTGAGCTTTTATCGAGTTATCTTCCATATTAAATTGGAATAAACCTATTACATCTTGAGAAGACATGGATCCTTGATCTTGACCGTTTTCATAATTTCTTTTGCTATCATTTGGATTGAGCTCCTGACATGGGCCAATTTCAAAGGATGGATTGTTTGCAAAGGGTTCTTTAATGTTTTCCTTAGGCATGGGTATTGGCTTAAGATTCTCTTGATCTTCAAATAAATTTGGATTGAGTTGAATTAAATATTTCTTCAATATTGACAACCATGAGGTTAAATGATGTCAATATTTCTTGGAAAGGACCACTACTAGACTTTGGTGTAGGGTTTTTATCATGCTTGGGAACAAATTATTGAGATATGTCATCCTTTTCATTGGATGATGTAGATACATTGTCAACGTGACCATTATTAGATAGATCTAATTGGGTGTTATCCTCAACAATTGCGGTTGATATTTTGTAAAAAAAATTAGCCATGAGATCAAATGTTGCTAAGATTTCTTGAATTGGATCATTGTTAGACATTGATGGATTATCTTGATCATGTTTTCAAAAAGTATCTATGTCTTCAAGCTCATTATGTGAGGTAAAGAGATCTTCAATGTGGTCTTCGATAGACGAATCTTGATCATTGTCTTCATCATTTGAGGTAGAGATATTGCCAATGTTATCATTAGTGATTGAACCTTGGATGTTTTTGAAAAGGAAAAAATAGGTTTTACAGGGACCTAAAACCATAGAGTATAAACAACAAAAGATAACAAATAAGTCCAAACAAGCAGACGACTATCCCAAAAAGGAAACGACAGCACCAAGAGACAACAAGGTCCAGAAAAAGGACTGCCTAAAAAGCCAGAAACAAACACCACCGCACTACTCCAAGGTGTTCAACAACTCCTCAGCCTCCTTTTCAACATCCTTCATATCCTGTAACCCCTGCTTGAGGATTTGAGTTGTATGTGATGAAGTTGGGGTATACCTCTTAGTGTTAGCCCGGGTACGAGTCAAAATCCCTTCACCAGCAGATCTGCAGCATCCTCTGTCCGCATCCAAATCCACGACCAATGAACCCTTTTGAATTTTTTTTAGCTTTTCCACCATAGCATTGATGATAAGGGTCTTATGCCTGGCAATTTTGTGATTGTTCGCCATAGTGGCCCTAATATTTTGGCCTATCTTAGACATATTGCACTCTATACTAGTCAATCTTTCCTCCTGCAAATGCTGTCTTTTCCTTGGTAAGGGGGTTTCATGTCCTTCATTCTCTTTACAACTCCAGCTAATCTTTTGCTCCAAATCCATGACCCTGTTGCTTAGATCTATATTACAGCCTTTCAAATCATAGACTTCCTTCTGGGTCCACTTGAGAACAGTGAAAAGGCCATCCGTACTTTTTTCTGCCACACTCACAATGTCCTTAGGCTTGAGCTTATTCAGGGCCGAATTCATTTCATCCTGATTAGGGGAGTCAATAGGGGCATTCCCAAATCTTCCAGATGCAGGGGCACTAGGGGCCGACTCCTTACTGACCATAGGTTTATCAGAAAGAATTTCCATGGAATTCCCAGAATACAAGACAAGTTTCGTAATAGAGGTACCTTTAAAATCAGAGACCAAACACAGAGTAGGGCAGCCAGGAGATAGCTGGGGATTAAGATAGGGCGGCGAGGAAAAACCCAGACTAGAGCACTCATGCAGAGGCTACAACTTAGGACATGACGACAGAGCAGAATCCTTAAGGGCATTCCGACAAGACAGGGACAAGGGAGCATTAGTATTAGGACCAAAAGGGGCACAAGAAGGGGGGGCCCAGGGGTCATTCTCCCTACTACTTTATGTATCCTCATCATCTAATTCTCCAATATCAACAATTTTAGGCAAAATAGGTAAATTTTGATAATGCTCAAATATGAGCCTGACAAGACTAGGGTGAATAATAGCTATCCTCCTAGGGTTTCTTTCAGCTTCATCAAGGAAATTCTTCAAAGAAGAGAATAAGTAAAAAGGCAGAGAGATATGAATCTTGTGACGGAAGTGGTTCAAAATGGCAAAGTGGTAACCATACACTCTGGTGAAGCTCCCGTGAACCATGATATACTCCATAATAACTCTTAAAACTTTCCTCCAGATAGATTTGATGGACTCCACATCAAAGTAGCTATTGGCAACCTTAACCAACTTAGCCTTCTCGTTGTCTTTCTTAGGAAATTTAATGACCGCTTCATCAGAGAACCGACGGTCTCGATAAAATTTCACACCCTCTGTCGAAAGACCAGTTATCTCACCGATTAAATCCTCATTCAACTTAACATTCCTGCCAAACAACACAATCTCACCATTTTTCCATTTTTTTACAAAATAGTCCAGCATCCCCTCATCAGTACTGTGGAGCTTTTCCAAATACAGGACTAAGCCTCCCTTTTCAATTCTTTCCCAAGCTTTTTCGTTCTTTCTATACTCCTGAAAACTGCTCGACTCCACACGTTTTCTTTCTCCCCTCATTTTCAAAGCTCTATTAAACAACACCCTACAGTTGCTATGGGTCCCGTTTAGGCATATTTTATCAAACACCCAGAAAGCGTGCTGGAGACACTTCTTGAAAAAGAAAATGACGTCAGTCCCATCAAATCTAATGAAATCGACGTACCTAATCTTTATCCGCTTCATCATGACGAAGACAAACTTCTCTTCCATTCACTGAATCATAATAAATTAGCGCTTTCACTTCAGGATGGAGGTAGTCATTCTTCCTCCACGTGTTTTCCCTGCCCTTCTTAACCCCTTCATTGGCGAAGTAATCAGCCACCTTATTGGCTTCTCTATAGGCGTGGGACACTTTCACTTTATCAAATTTACTTAATAAGATTTTTGTATCTTCAATCCACTTTTTGATGGTCCACAAGGGAGGGGTAAGCCCAAGAATACAATTTATTATATTCAATGAATCACCATCCAACCAAAGACATTTCATGTTCATCTTGAAAGCTAAGCTAACAACATGATAATCCCCTATAGCTTCCACAACATGATTAGTTTGGGTGCCAATGTCCACAGCAAAAGCCGCAATAAAAGCCCCCGAATTGTCCCTTAAAACACACCCACTGCCAGATTTCCCTGGGTTTCCTTTAGCCGCACCATCAAAATTGGCTTTCACCCAACCCAAAGGAGGCAAAGACCAACTAGCATTCTCCCTCCCACAAACAACAGGTTTGAGGATATTTGACCCAACTAATTTTGAGTTCCACTTTTCAGCCATAGCAATATCGAAAGGAGACCAATTAGCTTTATCAACTATTTTTCTTGGAATTAAAGATAAATTTTCCTTTATAGCCCTTACGATTTTAGCATGCAAGTCCCCTTCCAACATCTCTTTATCCCTAAACACTCTGTTGTTCCTTTCCTTCCAAATATTCCAAGACACAAAAGGTAGAACAAAAGACCATAGCTTTCGCACAAAAGGATTTTTTGAAGGAGCTTTCCATTGCATGAAGAAATCTTCAACAGAGGCAGGGGAAACCCAAACCACATCAATAAGGTCTTGGATAAAAAATTTCAATTTAATACAGTTTGATGCTTCATGACCTTTTGCTCTATGATATTAGCAATAAGCCTTGTCATTGTACCCTAGAGTTTTGAACTGAGGTTTGTAATTATGTAATGATTTTTGAAGTGTGATAAGTTCAACCTAGACTAACATGTTTATCATCACCTCAATTGGCCCCCTTAAAGGAGTGCATTCAAATTTAACGGTGTTATGGTATGGAAACAATTGTTATTTTTGTGATGATTATTGAGGTTGTTGATGTACAATGCATTTATGTTGAATGTTTTGTTCATGATATGAATCCATTTTTTGATGACTTTGATGTAGATATTGTTAATTTTGGGGTTGATATTGCTGATGGAATTTATTTTGTTGTGGAATTTGAATTTCTTGAAGCGTGAATGAATCTATCCCATAATTTACTATGTGAGGATTCAACATGTTTATGTTTGGGATATATTGATTTTGCAATATGATGTTGGATTGAGGAAGATTCATGATTTGATCATAGACTTGTATGTTTTGACCTTGATTGAAATCTTTCATGTTACAAGATTCTCTAAAATTTTATTAGGGTAACCCATAGTTGATATATCATTGAAATTGGTAGGGTATGATGTCCCCATGGGTGTATATAGTGGAACAATTTTTGAGTAATATATATTTATGTTGACATGTATTTTATAACTTTAATATTAGATGGTTGTATGTTGTGATCTTGTGGTTTTCATAAATGTACACAATAGACCTTGGTGAGTTCAAAATGATAAGTTATAGAAATTTGGGATGGTGTGTTGATTTGATATTATATTTGGAAATATTACATACAAAGCGGATGTTTGTGAACCTTTTGGAAAAAGGATATTGATTGTTTGATATGGATTGATATTGATTTGTTGGAAAATAAATCTTGATATGGGATGGTAATATTTTTCTATTAAACCCTATGATAAGGAGATGAGCCAATTTTGAGTGTTGTTGGACAAATGAACATATGATGTTTGTTGTTTGATTTGACATTAGTTTAGAAAATAATAGTTCAAAAGACTCAAATTTATGCTTAGCTATATCTTAGAGGATATAATGCTTTCTTTACTTGAACTAGCTAGGAGGTTGTAAGTAAATGTTGCTTCAAAAAGTATAGTAAGATAATGGTTTTATTTCCTATGTTTAATTTGTATCCAAGACTAGGTTGATATTCCGTTGATGATTTAGGGATCTTGAATGATGTTGATAAGCTATGGTGAAAATGTTGTGTCCAAATTATGGTAGTTACAAAGCCTATGTAAACCAAGTCCAAAGTGAAGGATGGTGACATTGAATTTCGACTGATAGGTCCAATGACGTTCTTTGATAACTTAATGGAGTTTTTATTCCAATATTTGAAAATAAGTTGTTTTGACCAATTTTGAGACAAGTCTACAAGTAGATCTATAATTATTGGTTCATAAGGCACAACACTTGTTGAAGTTTTTGCAAATGAGGTTGCAAGCTAAGTGGGTTTAACCTTCGAGAGAACTTTGTGGTTAAGCGCACTTGAGTTTTAGTATTGGGATGGGTGACCTCCTAGGAAAGCCTAGTGCTTCACCTCTGTGAGAATATCCTAGATGCAATTAGTGCTAAGTGGACCATTCATTATCATGAGATATGGGTTCTTTTGAACCACTACTCATGAAACATGACTTAATGAGTTTGACTCAAAACTACATGGTTGAGTCCTGATAGCAATATCATAATTTGAATTGTTATGGAAAATACCTCATACTTATCAATTGATGAGATAAATGGGCTCTATAATTAATGGTTCATAAGGAAAAACACTTTCTAAAGGTTTTGCAAATGGGGTTGCAAGGTAAGTGGGTTTAACCTTGGAGAGAACTTTGTGGTTAAGCATCCTTGAGCTAGAGTAGTACTGGGATGGGTGACCACCTGGAAAGGCCCATGCTTCACCTCTATAAGCATCACCTAGATGCAATGAGTGCTAAGTGGACTATTCATTATCATGAGATATGGGTTCTTGTGAGCCACTACTCATGAAACATGGTTCAATTAGTTTAACTCAAAACTACACGATTGAATCATAATAGCAATATCATAATAAGTCGATAACAATTTTGTTTGGGATTCATGATAGCGACAAGATTATAGGACAAAAGTGCTCCTATTTTTTAATACAACTAAGAAATTTTTTAAAAAGTGACTCATGAAAACAAATGAATTAAAATCAAAACAAGATAAATCCCAACCTACTCATGAAATGTGATTGTAAGGAAATGAATTCAACAAGTAATATTAGCATAATTGAGAACATAAATGAATTCAAAGACTACAATTTTACCATCCCATGTGAGAATGTATTTGTATTGATAATGGATGTTGGATTGCTTGATAAATACAAAGCCTCCATGTTTGCAAAGCTTTAAAGGTAGTAGTAATGGTGATCTATAATGTAGGTATTTTCTCAATGTGCTTCAATAGTCAATATGACATGACTCTTGCCAAATTCTCTAGATTATTCAATATTTTATGAGAAAGATGAAGGGTTTTTTTTTAGATTTACAATTTTTGGATGAACAATTAGGATTCAACAATGAAAGATAAAGATCAATGGTTGAGAGGAAATATATTGACCAATTAACTAAGGCCCGATTGAATCAATTATGGGATTTAATTAAATAATTAGTAGGATTAAATGAATGATTAGTGGGATTCTAGAAGTTAGTTTGAGTGTTTAGTGGGATTGAAGAAGTTAGTTTGAGTTTTTAGTGGGATTAGAGAAATACATTGAGAAATCAATGGTCATGATTTATTTAGTAAAGATATGTGAGGATAGATTAATTAATATTTAAGAAAATTCAAGTTGTATTTGAATTTAATAAATAAAGGTATACCTATTAATTTGGCCATGCTGAGTGATTTTAGGGAAGTTGAGTAATTGATTTAATTATTTAATTTTGAACAAGGGAAACTAGCTTAATTAAATACCTAACGATAATTATTTAATTAATTTAGATGAATAAGGTATTCTAGTGACATAATTAAATAATTTGTGTTTATTTAATTAATCAGGGGGGATAAGGTTAAATTAGGATATTTATTAAATAGATGAGATTTATTTAATTAGTTAGAAATGATGATTGAGGATGAATTAATTAAATAATGTTATATCACTTAGTTAATAGATGAATATAAAATTTGATAATAATTAAATAATAATATATTTTTTAATCATTTAGGGAAGAAGGGTGAAAGTTAGTGAAATAGTGTTGTTTTCCAATCAAGACAATTTAGGGTATCTATAAATACCACAAGCCATAATCTAGAGTTACCTTCATATATCCAAATATCCTTTTTCCTGCTGCAACATGTGACTCTCTAGGGTCTTCTTGAAATCTAGGCACAAGACAAACTACACACATGATGTCTGGTCTACTTACAGTAAGGTATAGTAGTCCACTAATCATTGATCTATGTTTTTTCTAGTCAGCCTTAGGGGACTCATCATTCTTTCTCAGCTTGCAACCAATAACTATAGGAATACATATTGGTTTCGAGTCTTCCATTCCAAACTTCTTCAACATATTTTTGACATGCTTTGATTGTGAAATGAATATTCCTTTGTTTGTTTGATTGATGTGTAGCCCAAGGAAGAAATTCATCTCCTAAAATATAGACATCTAAAACTATTTATGCATCTCTTCTACAAACTATTTATACATAGCATCATTGCCTCAAAAAATTATGTTATCAACATACACAACCACAATCAATATTTGATCTTTTTAAACTTTTAAGTAAAGATTACTATCTACGACACCTTTATTGAATCCTTGTTATATCAAATACATGTCTAACCTTTCATACAAAGCTTTGGGAGCTTTTTTTAATCCATATAATTCCTTCTTCAATCTGCATACCATATCTAGTTTTTTTTATAACTAAAATCCTTCTAGTTCTTCCATATAGACTTCTTCTTCCAATTCTCCATTCAAGAAAATAGAGTTCACATCCATTTGACAAACTTTGAAATAATTTTGTGTTGTACAAAAGCTAAAAACATTATGATAGCTTCCATTCTTTGCACCGAGGAAATTTTTTCCTCATAATCTATTCCTTCAACTTGTGAGTAACCCTTGCATAAATTTTTTTCCTTGTTTCTTACCACTTCCCTATTCTCATCTAGTTTGTTTCTAAATACCCCCTTGTTTCCAATAATGGTTTTTCTGTAGGTCTTGGGACAAGTTCCCGAGTCTAATTTTTCTCAATCTATAGTAGCTCTTCTTCCATAACCTTTATCCAATTTTCATTTTTGCATGCTTCAATCACTATTTTTGTTTCAACTTCAAAAATTAAGCAAATATTTACCTCTTCTTCAATACCTTTCCTTCTTATCAGTACACCTTTTCTCTTGTCTTCAATTATCTCTTCTTCAAAATGGTTCCTCTACACATAATTAGGGGTTCTAAGAGTCATTTCCAAAGCTTCTTCCTCTTCAATTTGTACTTCCTTTTCCTTAGCCTTTTCTTTCTCTCTCCAATCAAGTTCATCTGATTCAACCTTGACGCTTTCACTCTTAACAATATTTCTTAGTCTTTTTTTGTAGCATTGGTAGGATTTTCTTTTAGTCTAATATGGAAGAAAGATTCATTCATCAAACCTTGAATAAAAATTTCCCATGTTTTCTTCATATATTCTTATATAACACTTGCTTCCAAACACTCAAAAGTATTTGAAAATATGTATCATTCCAATCCACAAATCATAGGGATTCTTTGTTCTATTTTCTTTTTCTTGAACTTTGTGAAGTATGTAAATAAAAGTATGAATTTATTCTCTCCAATAGACTTCTTGTAGGTTAGCTTCTTTCATCACAGTCCTTGTAGATTCTTGAATAGTCCTAGTTGTCCTTTTAACTACATTTGGATGAGGAGTTTCAAGGGTAGACAAGTGCATACTTATGCCATGATTTTCACAAAACATATTAAAATCATTGGAGTTAAACTCTCCACCTCTATCAGAACTTAAACATTACATCTTCATATCGATTTCATTCTCAACTATAACTTTAAATGCTTTGAATCTATATAGGGATTTAGAAATTTCTTTAAGAAAAGTAACCCATGTGATTCTAGAATAATCATCAACCAAAAGCATGAAATACCTATCACCTTGAAGACTTCTAACTCTTGTGGCACCAGAAAGATCTGTAGGCACCAATTCTTGTAATTTAGTAGAATATTATTCTTTTCCTTTGAATATTCTTCTTGTTTTCTTTCCAATTTGACAATCCTTATAGAAAACATTGATAGGCTTTGGAATATTTTGAAGATATATCACAACTTGAAATGAACTCATTCTTACTAGGATATCAAACTTACTGTGAGACATCCTCCTAAGCCATAGCCAAATTTAATTGATTTCATTCATAAAGGAATGACCATCAACACCCTTGAGCTAATAGACATTTCCATATGTCCTAGCAACAATCATAGTTCTAGAACCTTTTTTCATCTCCCATTCATTATCATGAAATATAAGATTGTATCATTTGCTACACAGGTATGTGCAGGATCATGATGGGCCAAAAATTGATGATATGATGGGTATGTGTAGGGTATGTGGCTGATGAATTATTTTTTACCCAAAATTGATGAAACAAAAAGGGTTTTTAAAGGAGATTCTCAGTTTTCCACCAATATAAATTATGCTTTACTTTCAATTTAATAAATAATTATTATTCATTTTCTATTTGAATTATGACTAAAGTCCTAATTTATAGGCTAATTGGAAAACATCTATAGCTTTCAAATAGTATCACATTTTTTGAATATAAAACATGCATCACATTCTATCATTCACATACTATAGGATTAAAAAAAGAAAATTGAATTTCATGAAGTTTCGACCAAGTTAAGGTGGTCAGACATACGAGTTTTTAATATTTTTTTAAAGTTGTAATAAAAAAAATCATAATTAATTATTTCCTTAGAAAAATAATACAAAAAAATATGCATCACATCTGTACACGAGTCCTCTACTTATATCTAAAATCTTATAAAAAAATATTATCACTTTATTGTGGTTAGGATGGTCAGACAGACACCTACTTCTTATTTTTCCCCTAAAAATTTAAGTACTACTGCATTGAAATTTCAAATTTTCACCAAATAGATTTTAAAAAAAAAACCTAGTAGTTGAGAAACTACATTCAATTTTCTACATATTCTATTCTTACATATTGTTGAAATAATATAGATAATTTATTCAAATTTTTACATCAAGTTGTGTAACTCTTATTTTTCTAAATTTTTCACCACTTAAGGGCTTGCTTTTTCCATGATTATCCTACACATACCCACTATACATTTTTCCAAAAATCAAGACTTTATGCCCTAAACACTTAACATAGTAAAAATAATCAATATTATGCTTACCATTAGAATTGATTTAACCTATTCCACATATCTTAGCACCTAAATCATCACCAAATCAAACAAGTCCTCCATCATACTTTTCAAGTTTAACAAACTTACTCTTGTCTCCAGACATATGGTTAGAGAAACCACTATCAATGAGCCAATTTAATTTCTTATCTTGTCTAGCCTAAAAAAGAAGATACTATTGTACCTTCAATCTTTTTGTTTCTCTTCAGAGGGAATTCCTTCACACATCTTTCAAAGTTAGCATAAATAGATTCATCTTTTAGATCCATGAACATGCATTCATCATCATCGCCATAATCAGATACATCATCACTAATGCTTGCATCTCCTCTAACATAATAGCTCTTCTTAGCCATTTTACCTCTATTCTCCTTGTTCCTATTATACACAACTCTATTGGGACATCTTGAAGCATAGTGACATATCTTTGCACAACTAAAAAATTTGAAAGGAAACTTACCTTTGACTTACTGGTACCCTTTTTTTATTCTTCTTACAAAGTTAGCCTCCACATTATCAAGATCGTCCTGATCTAACTTTTCAATCTTCTCTATTTTTGTATCCTTAAAAGTAGCCTCAACTCTTACACCATTGCTAGTACCAAAATCTCTCATTTAAAATGTAGTTAAAGAGACCTATATTTGATCTCTAGAATAATCATTCAGATTTGCAAATTCTTCAATAGTAGAAACTTTTTGACTGTAAGATTTAGGTATGGTTCTAAGAATTTTATTTACCACTTTTGATTCCTTAACTTTACCTCAAAGACCTCTGATGGATTTTACCACTTCATCTACCCTTTTCATGTCACTTGTAATGTTTTCATCTTCAAAAATTTGCAAGTTCTCAAATGTGGTCTTTAAATTCTACATCTTAGCTTGTTTAACCAAGTCATCTCCTTCATAAATGCTTTCTGACATATCCCAAATTGCTTTACTAGTTTTCAGATTCATAAATTTCACCTGTGTCAAGAGAGCATGCCTTGACTGACTTTTTGACCTGTTTTTGGATTTTGATATGTTTTGATGTTTTTTTGGAATTTTTTCTTTTTCGATGTTTTTGTATTTTCTGATTTTCTAATGTTTTTGGATTTTCTGATTTGAGGACTTTAAGAATATACACGAATCCGATCTGATGAGAACATGCCCCCAACATGATGCAATAGATTATTTCGATAAAGGCAGGACAAACTGACCTTGAGGATGGGCCGAGTAGTACTAGGAGGGATCATGATACGAACATAGGACCAAGCTATGGTGCGGATGTGAGAGGATGTGTGATGGATGGAGACCTGAATGTGATGGATGATGGAAGCGAAATGGATGGATGATGCAAATCAAGCCATAAAGATCCTGGTGGATGGAAAGTGCTTATTTATGCAAGGCACCTGTTTGCCAGGTTTTCACCGAGGTACTTGCCCAAAGTTCCACCAAAGTGGTTTTCACTAGAGGGCGATTTTTTATTTTTACTATTTTCAATCATTTTTCTAATTTTTTGGATTTTTTTTTTTTTGCTTTTTTTTTGTTGTCACCAAGACGCTTGTTTGCCAGGTTTTCGCCGAAGTAACCATTTTTTCAGGACTTTTTCTAATTTTTTGGATTTTTTGGTTCTATACCTTGAAAGATTTAGGCATAAAACTTTTTTGAGATGGGAGCTATTCATGGGCTCTTGTAGATGTTCCCCTTCGGGTGATGATAGCTGATATGCCCTCGACTTATAACTTACTGTGATGATGAAAAGTCCTAACCAATTAGGTTCAAACTTGCCTTTGTTGCTGGAGTTTGGGAGATTCTTCTGATTTTCTTTTAAGACCAGTTCTCTGACTTGGAAAGTTCTGCTTCTGATTTTTCTTGTTGTAGCTCCGTTTGATTCTATTCTGATAGACTTGCAAGTGATTTAAAGCATCTATTCATCTCTCATCAAGTAACTCTAGCTCGTTTAATCTTGACACCCGGTAGTCCCTATCATTGATGAGATTTTGCAATGATATTTTGAGGGATGGGAGCTCGATCTCAATGGGGAGTACGACTTCTGATCCATAGACCAAGGAGAAGGGGGTGGCGACGGTGGGTGTGCGGATGTTGGTTTGATAAGATCAGAGGGCGGGATTTTGAGGATGGTTTTGTTCATAGCTTCTGCTTGGCCATTGCCTTGGGGATAGTATGGGGTGGAGAAGCGATGCTAGATTTTCAATTTCTTGCACAAGTCGCGAACCTCCTGGTTCTTGAATGGTGTCCCATTATCTGAGATAATGGTTTGTGGGACACCGTAATGACAAATGAGATAGTTCAGGATAAATTTTGAGATCTGCTTCCCAGTGATATACGTCATGGGTATGGCTTCCACCCACTTTGTGAAGTACTTAGTTGCAGTTATGATGAACTTATGGCCATTGGATGAGGTGGGTGTGATTTTTCCAATGAGATCAAGTCCCCACTACGAAAAGGGCCATGGTGTGACGATCGGGTGAAGCTCTTGAGCTGGAGCATGGATGAGGTCCCCATGTTGCTGACATTGTAAACACCTTTTAGCATGATCATGCGCTTCTCTTTCCATTGTGGGCCAATAATACCCCATCCTTAGCAATTTATTGGCGATGGTCATTCCACTCGAGTGTGAGCCATAGATACTATTATGATCCTCGGTTAGAGCGGTTAATGCCTCCTCAGTGTTTAAAAAGCGTAGCAAGGTACCTTCTATGCTTCTACGATATAAGGTATCACCTAGGATGAAAAATATGGATGCCTTTTTGATAAAGGTTCATTTTAGGTTTGATGGGAGGTCAGTGGGTATGACTCCTATGCGAAGATATGTGTAGATGTCATGGTACCAAGGATCACCAGGACCAACAATTTCACACACATATTTTGATTCTGGTACCTCGAATGTGGGAACGAGAAGCTGCTCAATCAAAAATTTATATTTCGGCACATTATGAGGAATGTCTAATAGGGACCTGACTATAGCCATGGCATCTACTGCTCTATTGTTGGTTCTTGGAATCTTCTCAAATGTTATGTCAATGAAAGATTCTTTAAGATTCTCCACCAATTTCTTGTATGGAGTGAGCTTATCATCCTTAGTCTGATATTCATTATTGACTTGATTTATGATCAACTGAGAGTCCCCATACACCTTGAGAGCTATGATGTTCCATTGCACTGTTATCTTGAGGCCTATAGTCAAAGCCTCGTATTCTGTGATGTTGTTGGTGCAAGGAAATGCCAATTTGTATGACTTCGGTATGCAATCCCCTTGTGGAGTGATGAAGAAGACACCATTTCCCAATCCATGCTATGTGTATGAACCATCAAAGTATAGTTTCCAATGGTTAGCTACGTTGAGATTAAAGATGGATTCATCTGGGAATTCTGAGACAAGAGGGTTCTAAGAATAAATGGGTGCTTCTGCTAGTTGATTTGCAATAACTTGTCCCTTAATGGCTTTCCACTCTACATACTCGAGGTCATACTCTGATAATATCATTACCCATTTTTCCATTCTTCCTGTGAGCATTGCCTTTGATAGGAGATACTTGAGGGGATGAATTTTGGCAATGAGCTTTATTTTGTGTGCAAACATGTAATGTCTAAATTTTTGGGATGCAAACACTACTACGAGGAAAGCTTTCTCAATGAATGAGTAATTTAGCTCGTGACCGACCATTGTCCTATTGATATAGTAGATGGCCCTCTCTGTTCCGTTTTCATCATGCTAAGCTAGGAGAGCTCTAAGGGTTGCTGTTGTTGCTGACACATATAAGATCAATGGCTTCTTTGGGATGGGTGGCATTAAGACTGGCGGTGTTAGTAGATATTCCTTGATTTTTTTGAACGCCTCTTCACATTTTGTATCCCATTTATATGCTACCCCCTTTTGGAGTAGGTGAGAATATGGATTTTTCTTGTCTGCCAGTTGTCCTATGAATCGTCGGATGGATTGAAGTCTGCCATGGAGACCTCTTAGTTGTTTCAATGTCTTTGGTGCTTCCATCTCAAGGATTTCTTTTACTTTTGCTGGATCCACCTTGATACCCCTCATAGACACTATCTATCCTAACAATTTACTTGATTGTATGCCAAAGACACACTTCTTAGGGTTTAGTCTAACTTTGTATTCCTCTAATCTATCAAAGATATCACTTAGGGTTGCTATATGATCTTTTCTCTTTCTTGAATTAGCTAGGATGTCGTCAACATAGTCTTCGACTATTTTATGGATCATATCGTGGAAAATCAATGTCATGGCCCTTTGATATGTTGCTCCTGCATTCTTTAGGCCAAATGGCATCATGTTCCAGCAGTAAATTCCCCATGGACAAGTGAAGGCTGTCTTATGTTGATCCTCTTTTGCTATCATGATTTGATTGTATCCTGAAAATCTGTCCATTAGTGATAGCATCTCATGTCCTACTGTCATGTCTACTATCATGTTGATGTTAGGAAATGGGAAATCATCTTTCAGACATGCGTTTTTCAAATAGCTGAGTTCTGTATAGATTCTAATGGCTCCATCAGGCTTTGAAACAGGTACTAAATTTGACACCCATTCTGGATAATCGATTGGTTAGATGAATCCTGCATCTAACAACTTTTTGAGCTCCATTTTGACCAATAAGGTGATTTGAGGATGCATTTTTCAGAGCTTTTGTTTGAAAGAATTTGCTTCTGGATACACCGCTAAGTGATGGACCATAGTCTTTGGATCAAGTCCTAGCATATCAGCATAACTCCATGCGAAGTTTATTTTTCTTTCCCTTAGGAATGCTACTAGGAGTTCTTGCTCTTCTAATAATAGTGATTCCACATAGAATGTGATATGCAGGGTCTCCTCTGTTCCTAGGTTGACAGGATTGCATTTTTCGGCCAAGACTGCTGACTTTTCCTGATGAATAGCTCTTAAAGGAAGATTGAATCCTTCATCCTTGGGCACCTTAGAGAGGTTTTCACCGTTGGATACGTCCTTTCTTTTTAATTTTTTTTTGTCTGAGAGTGCCATGGTGTGGTTTTCACTCAAGGACTTCGATATGATTCTTCGTTTATCACTTTTGCGACTAAAGGATTCAATCGTTTCCCCATAATAGGCATGTGTGTCCAACTCCATTATAAACCCTGCCTTGTGAACTCCATCTGGAATGTTATCCCTCAATCCCATGAATTCTGAGAGTGCCTCATCGTTTTCGAATGTATCGAGAACTGGTGGTCCTCGTTGGTCATAGTCGATCAGTTGGGGGTACACTAAATGGATCTCATGATTTGGATGGTTTGTTTCAAAGGAGAGGGTGCTAATCATACATAGGGTGGTGTCCTCGAATAACCTAGGTAGATTGGATATGGTGTCTTCATCATCACTACTAATATAGGGCTCAGTGATAAAATTATGTGTGTCGCCACCTGTGAATATTGGTGAGTGTACTTGTGCTAGTACTAGCTGAGGAGAGACATTAATTTCTCTAACCAGAGGACTTCAGCCACGTATGGTTATTCTCGGAGGGGTACATCCAAGACCAAGATTTTTTATGGGTCACATCTCTGGCATGATAGGTATTATGAGCCCATTGTCATTTTGTCCCAGTCTTTGATTTCTGTCGTAGCCCATTGCAACTATCATTTGTAGGCCCTTGCTTGTCTCATCCATTGGTAAATTAGCTGCCGGTCTTTCATCTTCATACAACATGTGAGATGGATATGCTTCAATAACCTCATGGCCAAGGTCTCCCCATCTTGTGAATTCAGGATAGTTTTCAGGATAGGTTTGTGATGTGGAAGCTTGATTTTCTTATGGTCGTCCTCATGATCTAGGAGATTGTGGTAACTCTCCTACCACAAAAGCATTGTTAGGGAGCTTGTAGCTTCCACAACTGTCATCCTGGATGATGAGCTTGATGTCAGAGATGGTGGGAATGGCAGGAGTGGCAGGTGTCTTTCTCACAAAAGTGGATGCGAGGGTGGCGGGATCGATGTATTGTGCGGATGGGCCCTCATCAATTTTTGGTACCTGGGGGATTTTGTAATATTTTTCTTCAAGATTCTTGCAGTATGAGAAAGGTTCGGGATCTCCATGGATAGTAACCTCTTGTCCATTATGTGTAAATTTCACACATTGGTGGAAGGTTGATGCTACAGCTTTCATCGCATGGATCCATGGGCGTCCTAGGAGGATATTATATGGCAAGTCAAGGTCCAAGACCTGACAGGTGGTTTCCATGAGCATTGGCCCTAGTTGAAAAGGGAGTTTAATCGTGCCTTGAGACACTCTTTCTTGGTCATTGTATGCTCTTATCGTGATGCCCTTTCCTTTGTCGATGGAATCTTCTAATATTTTCAACTGCATGATGAGGCTTAGGGAACATATGTTCAAGCCTACACCTCCATCCACCAGCACCCTTTTTATTTTTCTCTTATGTATAATGGCTTCCAAGTGAAGTGCACAGTTGTGAGATGGTTGGGTAGGAAAATCTTGGTCAGAGAATGTAAGAATATTAGGCGTAATGATATTTCCGACCATAGCTTGGAATTGCTCCGCATCGATATCTGCGAGGACAGTGGTGAGGCTAATGCTTCCTCAAGGATCTTCTTATGGGCTGATGATATTTTTAACAACTCCATGATGGAGATGTGTGCTGGCATTCTCTTGAGTTGGTCTAGGACATTATAGCCATTAGGAACGGATCTAGATGAAGGGACTTTATTTGGTTGGGATGATCTTGCAATGGTTACTTTAACGCCTCTTGTGGTGACTCCACAATCTTTGGCATGGGAACCCTTGATGGTGATGACCATGCAGTCTTCATTTAGTGAGGCAACAACGGATTCATAGACATGATTTACATTGCCTTCCCCTTTATCATTTTTATTGCCTTTGTTACCATGATTCAGCATCGTATTTGTATATATCTTAAGATCCTGATTTCCTGTAGGTTGTTCCACATTTATGATTTTCTTGTCAATGAGATCTTGGATGATATTTTTGAGTCTCATGCAACTGTTTGTGGTGTGGTCTTTGATTTTATGAAATTTGTAAAGTTGATTCTTGTTATACCAAGGAGGTTTGACATCGCGTTCTTGGTAGTTTTCAAATGTAGGAGGCTTGATGAGTTTTTCGTCGATCACCTTTTTCATTATGTCTTCCAATGGTTCCCCAAAAATGGTGTATTTTACGTTTTGGATAACTTTTGTGTTGAGGTGGTCCTCTTTGATCATTGAGGTTATTGATGGTTGGATTGTTGTTGGGTTGGTATGTTGTGTGATGAGTGTTTTGGTGTTGTGTTTGGATTTTCTATGTGGGTGTGTTTTGGCGAGGACCACTAATGACCACCTTGGCATCTACGACACCATCATTAGTAACATTTTTATTTCTTGCCCATGTGCAAGGTTTATCGTTATAATTGGATGGTGGGTGGTTGTTTTGTTGTTCATTATATAATGTTGATTCTGTGGGTTGTGTCACAAGGGCTCTTTCGATGCTAAGCTCCTTGGAAATCAGTTGATCATATGTGGTGATGCCCTGAGCCTTGAGATGAAATGCCAAGTGGCCTTCAAAGTTGGCTATGATGGGGCAAACTTGTTGTTCTTCTAGCATGGTCCACTTGCTCTGATTGGCCTTGGATCGCCATCATTGAAGGAATGAAGCAAAAGATTCATTCTTTCCTTGTTTTAGAGCATATAGTTCTTGGAGACTGACATCCATTGCAATGTTACATGCGTAGTTCCTAATGAATGCATCCCTAATTTCTTGGAATGTTCTAATGCCTGAAGGTAAGCGAGAGAACCATTCTATAGCGGGGCCTACCAAGCTTCTAGGAAATAGCCACATCAGATAAGTGTTGTCATATGCGACCTCCACGCAATGAACCTGGAATTCCTTGATGTGATCTTCAGAGTTTCCCATCCCTCGATATTTTTCAAATTTAGGGATCTCAAATCCCTTGGGGAATGGTTTCATCTCTAAGCTCCTATCAAATGGATAGGGACACAAGTTGCTTGGTGTTTTGGTTGTTCACCCTGATTGAAGGTCGAGCACTTGTTGCGAGAGCAACCTGAGTTGTGTCGTCACATCACTTTTCGGATTAAGGGGTGGGATGAAAGTGTTTTAGGGTGTTTCAATCATTGGTTGGATGGGTGGATTGGTTGGTGCATTGTTTGATGGTATATGTATGTTCTAGTGGGCAAAGTAGGCTTCTACTTGCTTTTGTATGAACAATGCTTGTTGTTGATCTTGTTGTTGCTGCGCTAAGATTTGTGCTTGTTGTTGCGCTTGTTGTTGTTCCAACAATGCTTGTTGTTGGGCTGCCAATTATGTTGCTTCTTGTTGCTCTTGATATTGCTTTATTGCTTGTTGATATGCTTGCAATTGCGCTGCTTGTGCAAGAAGTTGTTCTTGTGCTTGCACTTGATGTGCTTCATATTGAGCTTGCGCTTGAGCTTGTGCTTGTGTTGTTTGTGCTTGTGCTGCCTGTGCTTGTGCTGCTTGTTGTTACAATAAAAGTTATGCTTGAGTGGCTTGTGCAGCTTGAGTGACTTGTTGTTGTTGTTGCAATAATGCTTGGGCTAGTTGCGCTTATTGCACTTGCAATGCAGCTTGTGCAGCTTGGGAAGCTTGTACGGCTTGTGCAGCTTGAGCAACTTGTTGAGCAGCTAGGTATACGACTTTTTGTTTCTGCACTTGTTGGTATCCTCTTTGAAAAGCGGCTTGCAATGCTAAGACGTATTGGCTTGATGTGGTGAAAATTGGTGGTGGTGGATTTGGAATAGTGTTCGTGAAGGTGGTGTTGGTGTTTTGCGTGATGGATGATGTTCTTGATGTGATTGGTCCTTGAGAGACCATGCTTTGCGATGTTAATGGGGTATTTGATGATGTTGCAATTGCTTGTGTATTCGTCATTTGTTGTTGCGATATCAACGACAAATTTTGGGCATTCGGTGTAATGCTTTGATTGATGGTTGGGATATTGTTTTGATTGATACTTGGTAGAGGGGGAAGTCGTAAACCAAGGAGTGGTGCGGATGATAATGGTAATGGTGGTAGAGGTGGAAATGTAAGGGGTGGGAGTCCTTGTGAAAATGTTGTGGTGTCGAAGATGCCTCCTATTTTGAACATATCTCCCTCTTCTTGTGAATTTGTGAGAAGAGGTGTTTGAGGCATTGCGTGAAAAAATGATGATGATGGATCATGATGGAATGTGAGAGGAACATTTTTATGTAGTGGATTTTTGGGTATGTTTTTCTCCAAAGTGGTTTTTGTATCCAAGCTTTGGTTATTAACAAGGGGGTGTGTTTGAATAGCATTAAGAAATGCATTTCCCCTATTAACATTGGGTTGTGTTGGAGAAAACGATGTCGTAATTTGTGGAATGTTTTGCGTGATGTTTTGGGATGGGGGTGTAGATGAGATGGGAATGGTGGATGAGATTGGAGGAAATGATGTCTCCACTATGGTACTCACGTCGAAATCTGCAGGTAACTTGGCCCCTTGTTTTTCTAGTTCAAGAATGTATAATGAAGGGTTGAGCCTCATCATGATGTTGATGATTCTATGGTTGTCTGGATTTTGGAGCATTTCAGTTATTTCTTCGTGAGACATTCCAAGGGTAAGATACTCTCCTTGGTTTTCCTCTTGCGGATTTCGCGATGATGTTGGAAGGTTAATTGTGAGACTTCTTGACCCAATGGGATTCATTTCAAGAGTGGTTTGACTCAAATCACTTGAAGCAGGTGTTTCTTTGTTGGTTTCCATGCTCTTCTTGTATTGAGATCTAGTCTGAACCAAAAAAC
This sequence comes from Sequoia sempervirens, assembly GCA_007258455.2. Lineage (NCBI taxonomy): Eukaryota > Viridiplantae > Streptophyta > Pinopsida > Cupressales > Cupressaceae > Sequoia > Sequoia sempervirens. The sequence goes on along the minus strand of VDFB02271358.1, from coordinate 450,989,918 downwards.
GAGGATCAATTTTTAAGAATGGGAGATGAATCTCTTGATTTCTTTGGATTGATCTTTATTTTATGCCCCAAAGTGAATTTTTTTTTGGATATCTTGCGGATCGAAAGATGATATGATGATGATATAAAAGATGAATGATGCAAATGTTATGATCTTTTGGTAAATCTTGAAGGAGATACTAGGCTTTTGGGACTTTTGGATATGTTGCAGATTTTGATTTTGGGATTTGTCCTTGATTGATTTTGATTTTGATTTTGATTTTGAACAAATAGACCCTAAGATGTTTGGATGATTATCTAAGGGATAGACTTGATCAAAGGATGATAATTTGAATATGTGCGGGAAGAAGGATGCATCTATCCACACCTATCCAAACAAGATGATAGTTTCACTAAGCATATGACAAAGGATTCATCTACATATACTAAGCTAAACAAGGTGATTTTGACTAAGCATAAGAAAAAGGATGCATCTACACATACCTAGCCAAAGGTGATTTTGATAATGTTTTCAAGGATTTAGTCTCAATGATTTTGATGATTTTTTATTTTGCCAAAAAGCCTAGTATTTAAGGATGATCTCAAGATTTTCCAAAGGTGATTGTGAGATGATTTTTGTTTTGATGTTTTGAAAGATGAATGAAAAGGATATTGATTTGATTTGATCCTAAGATGAACCTAAAAAAGACACTTTGTTTGCCTAGACCTAGGTATTGAAGAACAAGCTTTTCTCTAAACAAGATGTTCAAACTCTCTGAAAATATTTGGGTTTTGAAAGTAATAGAATGAATACAAACCAGGATTGTTTCTTGAAGCCTTCTTGTAAAAGTTGAAAAGCAGTCTTTGTCTAACTTCGTATAACATAGAGAGATGTTCTTGATGGGCTATCAGACTAAGGGCTTTCACCTTTGGTTTCTTGATCTTGATTTTGTGTGAAATCATTGGAGACACATGTGTGAGGTCCATTTGTTTTTAATGTTTGCTTAATGGATTATTTTTACCACAAACACACTCTTGATTAGATTTCAAACTAAATTTCCAATATCTCAACTTCGTCTCATTTCACAAGGAATATTATGTGAAACTTTGATGAATTTAAGGCAAGGGTTACCTATTGTTTAACTTTAGTGGGAAAATTGAGATGTGAATTCAAGTGCTTAGAAACCTCTAAGGATGTAATCCCAAGGGCAAGCAATAACAGAAGAATTTGGTCAATGGTATTTGCCTCCTAAAGGGTTTGAAATTTTGAGGATCATGTTGAATGTTTGTTTTGCAAATGTTTTTGAATAAAGTACTATGTTTTCAAACCAAGAACAAGCACAAACCCTATGGATGTGTAAGGCAATATTTGTTGAATGCCCACTTGGACAAGTCCAACTACGCTTATCTTTAGCGAATGGTTAGATGCTTGACCCCACTGGCTCCCCTCCACGGAACTCACTTATACGGGGCAGCCAAGCATCAACACCCATGAAAATCCCATGGCATGTTTTCCATTTCTACTAAAGATCGTAAAAGTGTGGGGCGGCTTCAGAACGACCGTTCTTGCACCAACAAATAGATTAAGGATTTTGGAAAATTCTAGCACATGGGTTCTAGTAAGGACTTTCCGTTTGTGGAGATTGACCCATACAACAAGAGTCCCCTTTCGGATCCATCTTATCGGAATCAACCACGTGATATTGGTGTTTCTTCCAATACCCACATTTATATCCCAGCTGGAAATACTCTTGGCTTTAGAGTGTTATCAGTTGAGTCGTTCCCTTGGGTGAGTACTTTTACCCCAAGGCAGGCCCTCTAGGATAAACAAAAGCAAGCAAAGACAAAATTTGTAACTCGATCAATCTTCGACGACTCAAAGAAAGAGAATATACATGATGATGCTCTACTCACACTCGCACAAGATGTTCAATTTTAAACCCAAATTGAAGTGTGTATGAGCAATTATTTACACAACGTAATGTCACCAATGACATATCAATACTTAAATGAGCATATACAAGGTCAAGTAACTTATAATATAAACATATCAATACTTAAATGAGCATATACAAGGTCAAGTAACTTATAATATAAACATATCAATACTTAAATGAGCATATACAAGGTCAAGTAACTTATTATATAAAAAATTATTTACACAACTTAATGTCACCAAAATCCTTTTGATTCTCAAGATCGCCATGAGGCGCGAGAGAAGCGCATACGTCTTTTGATGATATTACTTTGTACATAAATAATTACAAAAAAATAAAGGCACACATTCATTTTATCCTTCAAAGCAATGATTTGATTCGTTTTAAAACACCAAAGGAAAGATGAAGATTGCTTGTCCAATTTTAGCCCAAATTGAAATCTAGTAGGTGTCTAAGTTTCAATTTTAACCCTTTGCAAATGAAAAATCAAAGTGTTCTTTTTAGACCCAAACGAAAATTAGTTTCCTAAAACGAAAAGATAAAAAATTTTGCAAAAAAGTGTTTAAAAACAAACACTAAAGTGTTTAAAAACAAACACTAAAGTGTTAAAAAAAACACTTTAATCTCCCCCAAAACGTCATCTTCATTCTCCTCATTTTGTTTTTCTTCTTCGTTTCACGTTCTCTTTCCTTGCCTTCCTCACTTTCCTTCATTGTCCTTTCGTTAGTCTTTGTTTGTTTTTTGTACCTATTAAACAAAAAGACAAGCATGCAAAGACAAAAATATTAAATTAAGTTCATTTCAATCATTTAAAATGAAAGATCGAAACAAAGATTCAATGATTTTTTTGACAAAACGTAATCCAATATTAGACTTAATCATTGACTTCCAAAAGAGTCATTTTCAAATAATAAAGACTCAATAATTTTTAGGTTAATAATGAATCACCACCCTTTCACCATATTAAAGTCTTTAGGTAAAAAGTTTGGTCAAAAACCAATGTAAACAAATAACTTATTAAGCAAAGATTTTGGTCCTTTTGTGATGATGACACCTTGGTCTTCTTTGACTAAACCTGCAAAATGAGTTAGAATAGCAATGTTAATAATAGGAAGACTTTCCCATTCAGCACAACCAATCCTAAGGATAAAAACGGCAATATGAACAAGACAAACAACGATATTAAAAGCTTGGATGATGATCCTCTAAGAGCTTGCCTCAAGAATGACCGATTTTACATAAATAAATTGTTTATTCTTCTTAGGCTATTTCATTGTTTGTATTGAACACATCTAGTGGCAAGTTGGCACATAGTTTCCTTTCAAAAATGCAGAGTACTTTCAGGAAGAATGCGTAACTAGAGAAGGCGTGTAATTGACAAGTGTAAAGCTTATAAAATGGTCTTGTTGAAGAGGATTAAAAAGCGTCCAATCGAATCCATAAATAGCAACCACCGGTATATATAAAGACTTCAAAGTGATGCAATTGGAAAGTATAAAACTATATTCAACAATCTTAGCATCGACCTATTCCCTTTAGTCAAGTGAATGCAAGATCTCAGCCACTGATCTCTTAAGCTAGTCTGTGTGGTCATTAGGATAGGGTGATGTAGATCGACCTTCGTACATGCTAATAGCTTTAATGGGTGATGGGTGAGGCACGTGGTATTTAAAGCTACTACTAATAACTCATACAACTCGGGCTCCCCACCATATTCACTGTCATAGCCAACAATCGGTTGCAATTCATGGCCGACAGATTGATCAATCAGGATACCTATGATCTATGGATAATCTAAACCTTCGTAGAGTCTGCCAAGTATTTGAATCAGATAGCATCCCAGAACTATAAGGGTATTATAATAAATGAGATCACATAAAATCCAGGATGAGTACGTTGAAAGAAGATTGAATACATAATTCAATGAACAAAACAAACACAAAAAATAGGTATTTCCAATTATGTTCCACCTGTATCTATCTGATCTTCAAAATCTACGCATATGACCACCTAAAATGTGGAGATCTGGACGATACCTGGGCATTAAAAACTCAGACTGCTAACCTTTATTCGATGCACAAGTGGTTACTCTCTGTGGTAAGTAAGATGGGACACAGAGAGATAGACTATGTAATAAGAAAACATAAAGTTGAATTCTTTTGAACAGGGTGTGGGCGTTTGATACAGACAACCATCAATGCATGCTAGAAGGGAGACCTTTGTCAACAACTTGAAAGAAAATGTGTATTACATCATAAGCAAAGGCATTAAAAATGCTCCATTGCATAATGTTAACAGATGTTAGGCTGAACTTTGTAGTTAGAGAAGTTTTCCTATAAATGTATTGGATTAGTGTACTTGAATAAAAATGAAATTTCAGCCAACAAAGATCAACCTTAAACAATCTATTAAAATGATCTGACACATACCAGATATGTTAAGACTAATTCCATAAACAGGATACTTAGTCTCCTAAGTATTGAGGATTTAAGTAAAAAAAGCACGTAGCTAAGAACACAACAAAATATACTTTCATATTCAAAACTACTAGTAAGAATGATATAAATGAGTTCATCAATATCAACTTCGCAAAACCTGAAATTAAAGATGTAGGATGATCACACACGTTATTTTTTTTTTTTTTTTCTCAAATTACAAAAAAAAAGAAATCATAGACTAAAAAGATTAACTCTTAGAAACTTTCATAGCAAATGAAATATAATGCTAAACTGTCTTATGCCCTCCTTCTAGCGCCAAATGTAGGCATCCATTAAAATATGCAAACACTAAACTTCATGTAGGGGTTAGTATTTCAAAAATCCATCAAAATGCCCCTATGAAATACCTTGTAAATGCTTCAAAATGCAACAAATGATAAGAGAAGACTAAAAGCATCATGAAAACAATTAACAAGTACCTATTCCATAGTGGATTGGTGTCAAATGTGCAAATGACCCTTTATCAATCCTTGCTCAAAGCTAAAATGATGCAAATGCAAATATGATGAAGAGAAAAATCAGTTCTCAAACCAAGAGAGTGACTTTGCATAAAAGTTGTAGATGCTTTTGATGAAGAATGGGGTCCTTATTTATAGATTTTCTTGATGAGAGATTGGCCAAAATGGGTGAATGTGAGACTAAATGTAGACCAATGAAAGAAGGCCACTTGTCAAGTTGTGATAGGCTCAAGGTTGTGCAAGATTTGGGAAATGTGCCCACGAGAGGGAGTTTCAAATTCAAATTTGTGCAATAAATTTTGAGAGGGGGACAAGAAAATGAGAAATAAATGCAATATTGGAGGGACAAATCAACTTGTCATATTTTTCAAACTTGAGGGAATATTCCCCATAAATGCCATGTTGAGTGAAAATGATGATTTTAATAAATCAATAAATTGATTTATTTGTGTAAGTGGCATAATCTAGAGAATCCTAGTGGTTAGGATTAGCATTTAATAATTGTTAGATTAGATTAATGATGATTAGGTGAGTTTGACTTTTATGACTTAAATATTTGATTTATTTAAATCAGAAAAGGATGGAATATGCATTATGATTTTATTAAATGGATGCTTGACTTATTTGATTAAAAGGTTGATGATAATGTTTATTTAATTTTAAATGAATGACCTTAGGAGATGGAAATTAATGAGATTACCTGATAAATGAATGAAGGTGAACTTGATTAATTGATGAATGGACCTAATGTGGAACCTTGATGAATGAACCTGATTGAATGCATAATGTTAATTTTGCATGTCTACACATGCGTCATGTGTAAATCCCCCATCCAATTTCTTCCCACTTGGGGGAAAATTCATCCACTTCATCCATCTCCTCGATCCCACCTATCCTAAACATCCTACCTGTCATATCCCATTTATCTCAATCCCCCCTTCTCCTTGCGATCTTGATATAGATAGGGGAAAACTTATATGCATGCTTTGGACATCTCTTGTAATAAATTTCCCTCATCCATACACTATCATATCCCTTATCCTCTCCATCTAGCTTTCTCATCCATGCATCCTATCAACATCCATCTACCTTCCTTACCCAACCATCATGCTACAATCCATCTCCCTTCCTTATTTACCCATCCTTCTATCTTCTATCCCTCCTGCCTCATCATACATGACATATCTAGAGTGGGGCACATTTTTTCTTTGTAATATAGTCCTTCAAGACATCATTCATCCATCCCATCACCCCTTCCACATCACTATTACTATCTCCCCATCCTCCTTCCAATAATCTTTCCAAAACCTTCATCCCTTCATTCCATGATCCTTCCATATCACTATCCTTGTCTTTCTATCATGTCACATACTCATCCTTACATCTTCCCTATCCTTATCTTCCCATCCACCCATCCAATCAATATGCATTTCATCTACCCCAATCCTCTTCTTTCCTTCCATACTCCCAAAAATTATTTTCATCTCCTCATCCTTATCTTCCTATCCATCCATCATATCATCCCTTCCATCCCCCATCCTTATCTCCATATTCCATTCATCTCTATCCTCATTCCATCTCATAATCCCTTGTCATTAGTATCTAGCTATAGGCTACCCCCATGCAACCTAATGCCACTTATCTTACTGTCCTCACTCCCACCTCTTTCACACATTTTCCCAATATCCTATCACTTTTCATCACTTATCTATCCACTGTATATCAACCTCCCAATTCCCATTTCTGACCTTCCTACAATCCACATCTAATATATCCATCATCCTATCCACATTTTGTCTTGTCTCATCATATCAGCTCCATCATTGTATCTACTTATCATGGTCATCCCATCATCCTTTATCCATTGCTTGTCACTGGTATTTTTTCAAACTATGTTGCCTCTATGCTTTCACATAGGAAATGTTAATCATTTGATCAAACCCCGAGGCTTTTTCTATCCTTTTGTGTCAGTCTCCATCATCCATATGGGTCTCCATTATACTCTTTCCACATTTATCCATTGTTAGTTGTCAATATTTTATCAAACTATGATGTCTCTATGCTTTCATGTAGGAAAGGCCATTGATCGATGAGCCCTCGAGACCCTAGGTCTATCCTTATGGTGTGTTTTGGTTTTGTGTCATGTCATCAAGTATGCCCTTATCTAGTTGGTTCCTAAAAAAAAATCCATCAGTGTCTTGAGGTTCAATCTATTTTGAATATCCTGAGTCATGTCAATTACCTAATCTATCTTCCATCTTTGGTCTTAATAGGATGTATCCTTCCTTAGATTAGACCACATCAATCCCATCCTTCTTTTGATCCTATGGAAAAGGATATTTGAAATTTATTGTGATCTTTTGATACTTTTGGCATTTTTTTTTTATAATTTTAGCTTCCTATTATACCTTGTCAGGGTCACCATGATCGATAATATCATGGTGTGCTTTGACTAGTAAACGTAGAAACATATCTTGATTTTCTATGTGATCTTGTCTTCCTAGTTATCCTGAATAGTACCCACCAAGATCCTTGGGGTCTTGTGTTATGTTGGGACATCCTTTGTGTTTTTGGTTTCAAACATTGGCCTTACCAAAGCCCGTTGTGACTTGGGGATGTTTAACTAACCCTTTTTTGTTGTATCAGTCGTATGCATGCAATACGAAGTCGCCTTGGTTCTTCATACCCTGGTGCATAGTATCTCATGCTATATTAAATTTAGTGCTCACTACATGATAGTTTTGATATGGTTCTTTTAATCCATCTTCTCATCCACTCACCCTACACCTTTCTCATCCTCCCATCCTCTTATGTATCAAAATCCCCCCAACCATTCATCCTTTATCACTCACCCTCATCTATCTATCTTATCTATTTTTCATCACCCCACATCCTTCATCTCCATCATATCATCATCCCTTCAATCTTCTTAGGATAATATAGATTTTTTATTCTAATCATCTTTTCATCAATCCTTATCGTTTCATCATCTCTTCAATATCATCAAGATAATATAGATCTATTATTCTAAGCATATTTCCTACCATCATCTTCATTCATTTTTGAAATATCACATCTCAATCCAACCCTCATCCATTCAATCTAGCACAAATAATCTAATCACATCTTTGGTCTTATTCCAAGCCTTTCTACAAGCCTTTACCTAATCATCATCATCATCATCATCATTGAGATGTATCCCTCCCTATCCTTTTGTATTGTTCTAGAATGTATTCTTCCATCATCAACAACTCTCCCATCATCATCATCATTGGGATGTATCCTTCCCTATCCTTTTGTGTTATTCTAGGATGTATCCTTCCCTCATCAACAACACTCCTCATCACCATAATTAGGATGTATCCTTCCCTATCCTTTTGCATTATTTTGGGATATATTATTCCCTCATCAACAATGCTCCATCCATCATCAATCCATTTTGGATTTTAGCTGATTGGGGAAACAACAGATTTGTCCTTGAATCCATGTGTGCTTGCTTATTTCTCATCTTCTCCTTTCATTATCTCTTCCTCATCCCATCCCACATCCTATCCATCACTTTTCATCATCCTCCCCATCTACCCTTGCATCATCTCATCCATTTCAAGAGCACCCCCATGTTCTTTGGAACCCACATTTCCTCTCAAGGGGGCACCCTCACTCATCTTCATCTTCACTCCTATCATCTTTCTTCCTAGTCACTCATTTGAATGACTGGGGAATCTTACACAATCTAACCATCTTCTTCCTGGTGCTATATTTTAATCTTCTTTGAAATGATGCTACTTTGTAACACCATATCAAAGAGGGGGAAAATGTAGACACCTAAATTTGACCACTTATATTTGGTCAAATTTATCCCTTTTAATCTAAATATCTCTTACCCACATTAATTAAGTAATATTGCTATTATTAATTAATACCCCTAAAGTTCTCTAAATACCTAAGGTATTTAATTAAATAATTAAATTCTTTACCCTTTACCCTTTTCCTCAAAGAATTAAATAAATAATACATTTATTTAATTCCTCACATGTCCCATCCTCCATAATCTACACCTAATCATAATCCACCTGCTAATCCCACCATTAGGGATCTGCACATTCCTAATCCATGATTAGGAGGTGTCACATCCTCCAAATTTTGCAAGTGGGACCCTAACCCCAATTAGCCACCTAACATTCATCTCATCCTTCATTAATTATCCTAATCTAATCCTTAGTCAACTCTTCTCATCTCCCAAGGAATTTTTAATTCCTTTTTAATCCATCCACATCCCCAAATGGAATTTTAAAATTCCATTTTATCTTCTCTAGGATTTTAATGGAATTTAATATTCCCTTTTTTCCCTATAATTAATCTCAACCCTTGATCTCAAGATCTAATCCTAGACATTCATCCATTGTCCTCCCAAATCTATATATTCATAACTTGGCCATTTTCAATCTCTCTCACCCATTTTCACTAGAGCATTGTTATGTTGTTGAAATTTTGAGTGATTACACAACCCATCATGCATTGCAGGAACATCTACACAATACAAAGCTTTGTATGTTGGTTTGAACTCCTCCTCACCCTATCTTGAATTTTGTTCTTGTTTTTGGTCTTTTGCTTCATTTTGTTGCATTTTTAGTAGACTAAAAACACATGATCACAGGTCCCAATAAAATATCCATATCCACCCATCAATCCTCATCCTCCCAATTTTGGAAATTCTAAAATTCTAAATTTTTTACCAATCCATCTGAATCTCATATCCCTCAATGCATTTTTCCATCCACTTTGACATCTGTGATATCCAAATCTCACATTGACTGTGTCTTCACAATATTTTTTTATCATAAGGTATCTAAGGGCGCCTGATCACAATGTGTGCATCTAGGTAAGGTTAATTTGGTATCAATAAAAAAGGAAAGAATTATCAAGGGTTACATTCAAGTGCTCATATCTTAGCAAAATAACTCCTCCAAGTAAGATATCATTAGCACATTACGACAATAAAAAATTATATATTAGCACCAACAATATCTACATAAACACCACCAGGTGGTTCAACATGAGCATAAAATGTTCCAAAAATTCAAAAAAAAAATCATCACCATGATGAAAACCTAGTAAATAGGTATCTCATGTGACATCAAAAAAATGGTAATAAAAAAATCAAGAAAATAGTCAAGAGAAAAATCATCCTCCAGTGAAAACCACTATGGTGGGGCTTTGGACAAGTAACATGATGAAATCCTGGAAAACATGTGTCATGTGTGGAATTGAACATCTACGTGTACCATTTAAGTTTTAAGCATCTCAACATATCCATAATAAAATCCAACATTGCATCCATAATCCATCCATATTATCTATAATAAATCCATGAATCATTCATCCGACCTCTTTTTTATCCAAGTCCAACTTATCTTGATCTTGGAAAAGGTGGGGTGTACACTCCACACTTTCTTATGATAAACATCTTGACATGGGTCAGTATCCTTGATCCTATCCTATCCAACATTATTTTAGCCATGAAGGAAAATTGTCCAAAGTGGCATACTCTATCTGAACATGTTATACTATCACAAGGTAATCCTTGGAATCCTTTACATATCCATTCATCCATTCATTTATCCACACATCCACCCATTACATTCCCTACATTGCTAGACATTGGGGGACAAGTACTTACAAACTTGAATAATGGAATAAGACTATTGAATGTTTTGACACCACATTGAAGCATCAACATGATGCAACTAATATGAATTGTTTCAAGTAATTGGGAAATTCCTAGATCATAACCTCAAAAGCACAAAAACATTCAAAAATATATCAAAAGTCCAATCTCCATTATCACCTATCCATAACAAAATTTCCATCCATAATAAAAAATCACTGCCTTCAACCTTTGACAAAGCAATAAAATAAAAGCAAAAAACAAAATCCAAAACTTCCAAGAAATAAAATAAAATGGTTGGATCATCATTACACTAAAATAATGCCTGAGTGTTAACTACCCCGCCTTTTGAAAATCATCTTCAACATCTTGACATATGTCTTAATAGATAAATTGTTCTTGTACAATAGACATCATTGATTGATAATCTTGAAACATCAAAACAATCATGGCAAGTGAGACATAAACACGTGGTGACATTGTACTCTCTAAAGTTCCATTTAAAACCATGAGCCACCTCAAGTTTCACAAACATGACATGTTGCAACGTCATCATTGGATTGTGTGCTTTCCAATTAAAAAATAAAAATTGGATCATTTTACACAAAAAATGAGTGATGGGACTTGCATTTAATAATGTTGATCAATTTCATGCTGTCACTATGTAGAAATTTCTAGTATTGTCATTTACTTAGCTACATTTTAGATCAAGTCCTTTTTTATCACTACTTGCTTAAGGGATTTGTTATTTATGACAAAGTGGTTGTGTAGTGCTTCACTGGTAAGTCAACATGTTCTAAAATGGGAGTAAAGCACTTTGAAGTCACTTTAGCATCTCTCCTAATGGGAAGAAAATTTGGAAATAATTTTCTTTAGGTGGCTACATTGTACTTCAGTGGTGAGTTTGCATGCACTAAAATTGTAGTAAAGTGCTTTAAGGTTGCATCAATATCTCTTCTACCAGGAAATAAATGTGGAAATAAATTTGCTTCACCTAAAGTGTGGGAAAGTGAAGTATCTTTCTCTATTTAAAGTGGTACAGTGATACCCTTGATATTATTCTTTCCTCATAGTTGGTTGGGTTCATGTTGAGAATGGAAACCACAATATTTACCGTGTGTTTAGATGCTAGATAGCTTTCACAGTTTCTATTATAGACCTATGTTTGAAGGTGATCATGGAACATTCCACATGAAGGAATTTAAAAGCGGTAATGATGATAATTAGCACTAATTTCCTAAGGGAGGCATATCATTATAGGGTAAACATGGATATCATATCATGTTTAATGGCTTCCTCCTAGATCTAGGAGAGAAAAAGGAGCTAGTGGGGGTTCTAACAATAATATTGTTCAAAAGACACAATCTAAGCAGGCTTGAGGTTATCCTAAAAGTAGCAAGGTTGGGTATTGGTATTTTGAGGCCATGGGACATTTAGAGTATGTATGAGGATGGTGTTGTAGTAGAATGGCTTCCATTCCTCATAAACTTTCACATGGCGTTAATAGCACAACATAGAGTTGTCACACATATGGGTAGTTATTTTGTAAAATAAGTAAATAATTTGGAGCCTATGTCATATTTTAAATGAATTATGGATTTCAATGCCACCCCTATAGTGGTATGAGTAGTACATCTAACTTGGTACACAAAAAATTCCCTCTCTAATTTTCTCACACTTTCTAGTTTGAGGCCTTTTTTTGTTTTAGCGTCATCACATTAAGCATTTGGTATATGGGGCATTATGATTTGTTTTGGGCCCCCGATTGTCTCTATATTTTTTAAAAAAATTGCTAGCTTTTATGCTATATGCATGTAATTTTGAGCTTTTATAATATTAATAATATTGAAGCTTTTGACTTTTATCTAAGAAAATAATAGTAACATAATAATTATATAATAATAATCTAATGAATGCCTAAATCTACCCTAAATGTTAGATGTAACATTAATCATAACCTTAAACTTATTTCTAAAATTTAAAAACTAATTATAATTGTAACCATAACCATAACCCTAACTATTAGAGTTATACATCAATTAAGATAGATGATTAGAGTTGTGTTATAAAATAATAAGAATATAATAATCTAATATAATATTAGGATTAATATAATAATAATAACAATATAATATAAAATTATAATAAAACTATGTAATAATATAATATAATAAGACAGATAATAATATAAAAATCATAATAATATAATATAACACAATATAAAAAATATTGATACAGTAATAATGTAATATAATAAAATCATATTATAATAATTATAATAATAATAAACTAATTATTAACCCTTAAATCATCCCTAAATGTAAATATAACTAGAACATTAGATGTAACTTTATATTTCAAAAACTAACACTAATTCTAATTGTAATCTTAATCGTAACTTTATTTCTAATCCTAATTCTCAAAATTAGAAATTTTAAAATTAGAGTTTACTGAAAGAAAAAGAAAAAAAAAAGTTATGATTCATCTTATAATAATAATCTACCTAATTTATCATTAAACATATAACTATATACTATCATTAAATAAAATTAAATATAATATAATAATAAATATATTTAATATAATATTAATATTAAATATATAATTATATAATACTTTTTAAAATTAATAAATTTAAAACAATTATATTAATATAATTATTACTCCACCTATTTGAAACATAGTGTGCACAAGGAGTGGCCCTATTTGGGACCGCAAACCCCACCGACCATATTCGTCTTGGGTGGGAGGATATAGTGAAGGGAGGGCCCTTCGTGCAGGACCGGCCTATTTTCCTTTCCGTGGGAGGATATAGATACGCCTCAGGTGAGTGAAGGGACCCACGCCTCAAGAAGAAATCTATAGTGATAACCACCAATACCTCCCGATACAACATATTTGAGTGGTTTCCCTATTGCACCTACCAATCAATTTTTAAATATTACTATAATAATTGCAACGAATTGAACCTATATCATAGCCAATTCATTCTAGTTAACTCAAAACCTACAAAATTGATATCTTACTCAAACTTTGTCATTACCCAAGCACCACTCAGGAACCTTTTTGAAAATTCACTAATTTTGTCGAGAACATTCTAGACATCTCCAACTATTTCATTCCTATCACAATTAATAATTGTTATTATAATTATTCAATTATAAGAATATAATAATAATAAACTAATTAATTTATCAACATATAATTTTATACTATCATTAAATAAATATAGGTATAATATAATAATATATATATATATATAATATGTAGTATTATTAAATATATAATTATATAATATTTTTTAAAATTAATAAATTTAAAATAATAATTATTAATATAATTATATATAATATAAATTCATTAGTATAATAAAATCAAAAATTAGAACTACAAAATAAATAAAATAAAATAAAATGAACTATTCATTTTATTTTAATTTTATCTTAATAAGAATAATTTAATTAATATTACATTTATCTATTGAGTTTTGAAATAAATTTGATTTATTTTATTTTTATAAAAGAAAGGGGGTAAAAATTTATTAAATCAAAGAAAAATTATAGAAGAGTAGGCAACAACCCACAAAAACCACCAACCCAACAAACAACAAAAGGCCCTAGAGGGACCCAACAAAGGAACTAATTACATGTGAAAGTCTTCCATGATTATCTTTTTGAGGGACAGTGATAACTATGAGGGTAAAAGACCCCAGTCATCTATATTCCACCTCTCCACATGCTTAGAGGCCCACTTCACTAGAAGACCAACAAACCTATTGCATTCTCTAGGAATATGGCGAAAAGAAACAAATTCCAAAGAGTTTCCTAGCTTCACAATCTGTTTGATCATAGTTGCCAATTAATACTCTCAAATCTCTGCTCATTCAACATATCAACCACAATTTAATAATCAAACTCACAGATAGTCCTCATCCATCCCAGGAAGACCCTCCTTCAATACCATGAAAAATAGAAAGAGCCTCCATGAGATTATTAGACTAATGACCCTTATAAATAGAAAAGAGAAACATCAGCCCTCCATTACTCTCTCTGCCAATACCACCAATCCCAACATGCCCAGGATTCCCCTTAGAACATCCATATGTATTTATCTTCAACACACCTTGACACGGAGGGCACCACCAACCCTCCCAATGAATCTTCTTCTTAACATAACGAGGGCCATTACTAGCAGAGAAACTAGGCCCTCTACCCTCCAAGTGCAGATTCCTCACAAAAGGAAAATCACTTGGATCCACAGAAACCGACAACTCACATTTAGCTAAAATAGTCTCCTGGATCTTGCTAAAGATCTTCCTCCATACAAGACCCCCTTCCTGCTTAATATATTGAAAAATCCTTCTATTTCTCTCAAGCCAAAGGTGCCAAATAATAAAGGTAGGGCCAATAATCCAAGCAATCTAAAGAAAAGTTGTCTTAGTAGGAAGCCTCCCCAAGCTTTCCTAGAACTCTATCAAAGAAGAGGCATGAACATAGGTATGACCCCAAACCCCCCACCAAATATTCCAAATCCTTCTAGAATAAGGACAGTGAAAGAAAAGGTGTGAAGCACGCTTCTCACTATTATTGCACAAAACGAAAATAGAAGGCTTTGGAAACCTCTTTTCCATAGATTTTCCCAAGTAAGACATCTATTTTGAACAACCAACCATAAAAATAAATTACACCTTGGCCAAGATAATTTATTCCAAACCTACTTTCACTAAGGGACCTCAACCTTTCCATGCAACTATCTATCAAGCTCCATATATCTTGAGGCAACAGAGAATATTCCCTTCAGATCAGCACCCCAAGCTAAAATATCCATGTCTTAAAGAGAACTACACATTCTACCAACCAAGATTTTTGCAAGCTCTTGCCTCTCCTCCTTAGAATCTCCTGGAGGCCACTACTAGGGATAATTTGATTTATTTTATTAATTAATTATTCAACTTAATTTTAATTTAAAAGTCATTTATATATTTAAGGTTCCATAATGAAAAGATAGACCCTCAATAATTATATTTGTGGATTCCCTCAAGAAAGGAATTCACAAATCACCCAAACTTTATCATTTTTTACATTAATTTGTAAGTTTTTAGTCTTGGGTTAATGGGGACTATTTTGCACTAAAATACTATGCATTTTCTTTCTATGAAAAAATTCAAGAAAAGAAAAAATAATTAAAAATTTGTAATTCTTATATTATGCAAGAGTTGGTGAAAAACAATATAAGAACCAAGGATAATCTAAGAAAAAATTTCCACACAAAATGGAGAAAATATAATTATGTAAATGAGAAATATCCTTATACATAAGATGGGATGAAACCTAATGTCAAATAAAATCATAAAAATATTTAATCCAATGACTTGAGACATAAATATTAACTAGCTTAAAAAAAACTAAACAGCCTTAAGTATACTTAAGTATAATAGTGTAGATAGAAAAATGAAAACTAGTTAAGTAATATTTGTGGGTCACACCAACAATGCCACACAAATTAAAGATAAAAGGTTACATGATATAGTAATTAAATGATAACTAAGTTAGGTACATGTATTCCTATTCATAAGTGCTTCAACAATTTTCATAGATCCCACAACCTTTTGTATAGTGATAAAAGCCACCACATATGTGGGAAAGATAATTACCACCCAAAAAATAAATAATTTTTAAATATTCTGGTGGAGGGTGGGTGTGGGAACCCCGCCCACTATATTGCATGTCATACAAAATGTACAAGTGGGTATAATATAACCCCCACCAATAATTTTTTATTTAAAACAATTACATTAATATTGATAAAAAAAAATTGATAAAACCATACTAGATAAAATTAGAGTGTAAATATGTTGGCACCATAGTTAGACCATGCAACTTTGAATTACATATTTAGATAAAATAACCTTTGATATCCCAATTCTAAGACCAATAATTAGAATGTTTATCTATTTTTGACTACTGAAAATAAAGTAACATAATTTTCTTATAGAGCATCTTCGTTGACTTGCATATTTGGGTAAAAAAGTACCTTTGATATAGAAGTTAATGATTAAAAATTTATCTATAATTTATTTATTTATTTTAGGCTAAGAAACATCTAAAAATATTCTCTTCATTCAAGCTCTCAAGTAATATATTTTAATTCATAAGAAATAAAAACTATCTCCAACTACTTCAAATAAAAGTAAACAAATATATTATTGTAATCCTAACCATAACCCTAATTATTAGTTTCTTGCCAAGGAAACTATAGGCATGGCATGTTCCTAACTAGTTATTAATAATTCTTTTTCTAACCAATGAGAACTGAAATAGTATTTCTATTTAATTTTGTTTAGTCTCTTCCATCTAATTGCCAGGGAAATTTCACCCGATAAGGGTGATTAGTGCCCGTAATAGTGGCAAATGAAAAAGGAAGTCTCATTATTTTCAATTGTATTTATTTATTCTATTTCTTTCATAATCTAAGAGGAAGCATTATTAATTTTAAATTATTCAATTAGTTATACAATTCTAACCCTTTCTTTATATAAAGTTGTATCTTCTTTATGAGATACATAAATATTTCTCATTAAATGGATTTAAATAAAATCTCTTGCTGGTAATAGAGTTTTTTTAAAAAATTTATAACAAAGTTAAAATTATTTTAGGGTTAAGTATAGTTGGAAAAAATACAATATACAAATTCAATTTTTGTTGAATTTTATTGGGCTAAGCAATAGATTCCTGCAGTTATAACCTAAAGTTTTTGGGTTCAACAATAGATTCCCACAGTTTGCAGCTGGTCTTTTGTTGTCTGCTCTGCTGGCTCTTTTTGCTTGACCTTTTTGGTCTGTTGCGGTTGGCTAATGCTTGCTTTGGTCTTTACCTTTTGTGCAGCTGGTGTTTATTATTGGACTTTTGTTTCCTATCTTTAATGTTGTAAACTTTGTGGTTTCGGTCCCTGTAAAACCTGTTTTACCCTTTATCAAAAATAATAGATTCCCACATTAGTATGTAAATTTATTTAAATATAACATAGGATATTTCTTGTAGAATATTATAAATCTAATTTACATTTGACAATTAAAACAATTTAAAGAATAATCATTAACAAATGCTTTTATAAAATTTGTAAAACTAATATTTAAAGTTTTCATATGAATAAAAAAAGAAGAAATTATACAGATTCCCAAAATAAACATGTAAATTAATTTAGTTATTTGAATCAACAAATTTGAAAAGTAAAAATATCATGAAAATTAATAGCTACAAATTTACTTTTAAGTATAAATGAAAAACAACAATACTAATGTTGAGTGGCAGCCACCAAGAGGAAAATGGTTTTAACAATGTATTTTTAAATAAAAAATATAATCACAATTTTAACCATTTTTAGTAGATTGCATTTGGTACAAAAAAATCACCAAGTGACTAAGAATGAACTTTATGTATATGATGAGAAGATTTTCAATATCTTAACCTAAATTGATTTCTATAAATATTTGAAGATAATTTTTTTTTAAATTATCTTTTATATTTATATTTTAAAATATTCTAAATTAATAAATATTTCTATAACAAAATATTGTAATAAGATGATATATTATTATAAATAAAAATATTATATCATATAGAGAACTATATAAAAATATAACAACTCAAATTATATCATCTAAATATATTTTAAATTTTTAAAACACACAAAAAAAAACAAATAATATCTATTCATAAGTAACACAAATAGAATAAACAAATAGTGTATACAACACTTAGAAAGGACAAGTCGTTAAAATGGGCATTGATTTTTCTTAAATAAAAAATGGGTATGTAAACTTTTTTTTTTTCTAAACTACTATATTAGTCAAGTAAGTGGTAGAAAAAATTAATAAACTTAGAAAAGAAAACATAATGTCACAGTTAAATCATTGTTAGAATTAATTTTTAAATTAAAAGAATGAGTTAAAAAACCATAAAAAAATATATGGATTTCAAAATGTTCAAAATTCTTTTAATTAGGTTACTATTAGAATTAGAGTAAGAATTAGAGTTAGAGAATTATAGTTAGGGTTAGGGTTATGGTTAAGTTAGGGCTAGATTTAGGGTTAGGGTTAGGGTTAAAATCATAGTTAGAATTATTGTTAGACTTAAAAATATGTTTATAGTCAGAGTACAATCAAGGTTATGATTAGAATTAGGTTATGGTAAGAGTTAGGATTAGGATTCCTATTAGAATTAAATATTTCTATAACAAAATATTGTAATAAGATGATATATTATTATAAATAAAATTATCATATTAAAAATATAGAGAACTATATAAAAATATAACAAGTCAAATTATATCATCTAATATATTTTAAAATTTTAAAACACCCAATAAATAAATAAATAATATATATTCATAAGTAACATAAATATGATAAACAAATAATCTATACAAGGGTTAGAAGGGACAAGTTGTTAAAATGTGCATTGTTTTTTCTTAAATAAAAAAATGGTTATGTAAACTAATTTTTTAAACTACTATATTAGTCAAGTAAGTGGTAGAAAACACTAATAAAATTAGAAAAGAAAACATAATGTTAGGGTTAAATCATAGTTAGAATTAATTTTTAAATTAAAAGTGTGAGTTATATATATATATATATGGATTTCAAAATGTTCAAAACTATTTTAATTAGGTTACTATTAGAATTAGGGTAAGAATTAGAGTTAGGGTAAACATTAGAATTATAGCTAGGGTTAGGGTTAGAGTTAGGGATAGAGTTAGGGTTAGGGTTAGGGATAAAATCATAGTTATAATTAGGATTAGAATTAAAGTTACAGTTAGTTTTAGGGTTCAAATTAGAGATAGGGTTAGAGTTCCATTAGGGTTTGAATTATATTCAGGCTTATAGTTAGGGTTTGAATTATAATCAGGGTTAGGGTTAGGGCTAGGATTAGGGTTAGGGTTAAAATTAGAGGTATTTTTTAGGTTAAAATATTATGACACAATCAAGTCACTAATTTTAGGAATTAATTCTTATGACCTATCGATAACAAGGCCTAATTCATTTCAAAAAGTGCTACAACTAACACCTTATCGACACAACTATCATCAAAACAAGCTCACTTTTTACAAACTATGTTCTTTTGGTATTGTGTGTTTGATTGGAAGTGCTAATTTTAGTGTAGTTTTAATTAGTACAAGAACGGGATGGGAGGTATCTTCCTATAAATCCAATATAATTAGCATTAATGTTCTTTTGCATCAAGAGGCACCAACTCAAATTTTTTTTGATATTTCTTGATTTACCTTCTATAAAAAATTCCACTTCTTTCCTTTCATGAGCTCCCCTATGCTGAAATGGGGTTGATTGGAAGTGTTATTTTTACTCCTTATTCTTTAAAAAAATCAATTTTACTTCTTGCTTCTCATCAACTCCCTTAGGCTGAAATGAGGTTTATCTCCTTGAATCTTGATTTTATGAAAATCATTAGCTTTCAAAAACTATTCTTAAACATCAAATAGTTCAACATTCAACAATAATTTTTTGCCAATAAAAATAAGGTAATTATATTATCATGAGGAATCAATTTTTCATTATCAATTGAGAATTTCTTGTGATTTCTAGTATTGTTGTTCTATAATTTTCTTTCATCAATGGTCCTTCTCAGATTCTTTTCTACATTTCTCATAAATTGTTTCTTCTAGAAAGCAAGAAATTGTACTACCATTTAGCAGTGATCAAAGTTGGCCAATGGGGCTTGAAATTACGTCCACTTAATCAATGTTTTGGGACACACTTTGTGATCTGTTATAAGCCAAGAATGAATTCCTTGTAATTTGTAACACTATTTTACTGTTCCCTCCTTTTCTCACTATTCTCATTTTCATTTCTACCTGCTTTGCAAATGCACTCATCTTCTATTTTATGAGGTTTAATGCAACATTGATCAGAAAAATAATACATATGATTATGTGATCTTATACCAAGGGAACTTATGCAAACTTATACCAAGGGAACTTGATTTCTATAAACTTGAAAGAATGCTTGTGCACATTAGATATATTGGTTTACTTTATGTATGCAAAAGTAACTCTGATTCTAAAATTATGTTACACTCTATTTAATATTCTGCAAATATAGTAGTGTTTATTGGCTTAATTTCATAAATCTATCTTAATTTTTTTTTAGTGTACATCCTTTTTCATTGCTTCTCTTTGATTTCTTCAAGGTTTTAATGAGTAATTGTTTTGAAGTTGTCTAAAAGGTATAGAAGTGATTCTAGTTGACACCCTCTTTTTAACCTTGCAAATAACTTTGTACTTGAGATTTGTATTTGGTCAATTTGATGTTGTATTTGGTTTTGTGGATGCCATAATTTACTATTTAAAATGAAAAAACTTATGATTAAAGAGGCCTTGGAAGATGGCATGAATTTTTTGGTAACTATGAGGATGGATTTGTTTGTTTGTTTCTCAAATTAACATTTTATTCTTTATTTATATTTCATTGTGAGGATCATAGCACTATATTTTTAATTAAATTTTATTTTATGTTTTTGATAACTGTAAAAATTAACCAACAAGCAGTGACTCTTGTTCAAAATCGAGTCTTCATCACCATGATGTCTTGAACTATAATATTAGTAGAAATTTAATAATGATCTAGGTGAATGGTGGTCTCATATTTTTTTTAGGGTAATTAAATAATTTTATGATTGAGCACACACAAATTATCTTGACATAGATGACTGCAATAAAATATGGATACATAAGTGAACGTGAGAAAGAAAGAAATTAATTGTATTTAGAAGTCCTATTTTAAGTTTTGTATATTTTATAATATTAACCTTTAAATTTCTAATAGATTTCACATTCATTTGAGTCTTATCTTTTTAAATTTTCACAAAAAATATGAATGCATATAAAAAAAATTCATAACAAATTACAAAATCATAAAATATTCCATCTCTCATTAATGCTCTCCACTTTTCTAAATATCAAAGATCAATAGAGACCTGCATAAAAGCATGACTTTGTTTTTGATGCAATCCTAGATGAGCATGCTACAAATGATGATGTGACCTAGTGTACCCATAACATTGTTCTCATTTCACGTAAATTTATTATATCATGTTTATAAGTATCCTTGATTAGATCTATCAATAGATTTCCTAACAAGTTATGCAATTTGTTTATAATATTACATGTCACCATTACTTTTTGGCAGAAACTTCGCTGCTATGTAGCTCTTGTTTGTTTCTAATCCCACTCCTAACTCTCAAAGTTAGACATTTTACCTAATTTATCAGTAAACATATAATTATATACAATCATTAAATAAAATTAAATATTATATAATAAGAAATATATTTAATGTAATATTATTAAATATATAATTATATAATACTTTTTAAAATTAATAAATTGGAAATAATAATTATTATATTAATATAATTAAACATAATGTAAATTTATTTGTATAATTTAATTAAAAAATATAACTAATAATATTTCATTCGATTTATTTAACCTTATCAGGTTTTATATTAATTTGTAAGTTTCAAGGTCTTCTGGATTCAATGAGGACTATTTTGCACTAGAATACAATGCATTTTCTTTCTATGAAAAAAAATCAATAAAATAAAAAATAATTAAAAATTTGCAATTCTTATATTATGCAAGAGTTGATGAAAAACTATATAATAGCCCAAGGGTAATCTAAGAAAAAAATTCCACACAAAAATGAAGCAATATAATTATGTATAAGGAGAAATATCCCTATACATAAGCAATGATGAGACATAATATCAAATAAAATCATAAAATATTTCAATCCAATATGTTGAGACATAAATATTGAATGATTTAAGAAAAAAGTAAACACCCTTAAGTAAACTTAAGTATAATAGTGTGGATAGGAATTAAGGAGAACTGGTTAAGTAATATTTCTAGTTCACACCAACAATACCACACAAATTAATAATAGGTGGTTCAATAGTTTTTATAGATTCCACAACCTTTTGGGTGGTGACAAGAGCCACCACATATGGGGGCAAGATAATTATCACCCACAAAATAGATAATTTTTGAATAATATGATTGGGGGTGGATGTGAGAACCCCACCCACTATATTGCATGCCATAAAAATGGTATAAAGAAATATAAACTAAAAATCAAACTAAAAAATGTTCAATAATATTGAATGTCATTAGCAACAAAATAATGGCGCAGACGAAGATTGGCGAGGAAGCGAAGGTTGGCGAAAGGGCTTCGAGGCAAGCAGACGATTCACATGAGGGATGCGGGGACGAAGTGATTAAGGCTTTACCAAATACGACTCGGCCTACAGCACAGGAGCATAAAATCCAATGGGTCTTCTCAAATGGGAAATGGGTTGATCGTTGTCATCCTTTCTATCGAAATGAAT
Organism: Sequoia sempervirens; assembly: GCA_007258455.2. Classification (NCBI taxonomy): domain Eukaryota; kingdom Viridiplantae; phylum Streptophyta; class Pinopsida; order Cupressales; family Cupressaceae; genus Sequoia; species Sequoia sempervirens. The sequence goes on along the minus strand of VDFB02271358.1, from coordinate 450,966,975 downwards.
CAACGGAATTGTCAGATAGAGGTCTCCCACCTCGAACACGGCATGACTCACCATGGAGTGAAGAGGTGGCGATTGACAAACCGAGGAGGTTTGCAGCCGCATCCTGGGCCGCGGAAGCAGAGGAGGTATGGCCATCTCTCGCTGACAGAGTAATCGGGCAGCGTCCTGTAGATCAGCGATGGGGTCAGGAGCGGAAAGAGGAAGGGAATCCAAAGGGGTCCAGAAACGCTTCTATCCCTAAGCGAAATGCGGAGGCAGGGCAAACACGGTGAAGAAGAAAAATGCCTTTCCATCTAAGAGAACCTCCTTGGATCTCTGGCAAATTTTGAAATCGTTGGGGTAAGGAGAGAGGCCCTAATCTACCGTCAAGAACAAGTGCAGGGATTTATCTAAGGAATGGGAGGCGAGGGCAAAATGGAAGAGATTGGGATCAAGGGATTCCATGGCAAGCACGACATCAAAGAGGCAGTAGATCGGATGCGGCCACTTGGAGACCAAAAATGATTGCAAAAACAGATTTGAAACAACCGACTCCGGGTCCCAAGGATATTTCAAAGGAATCACTAGGTGCTGGCAGCAGGGGGTATGAGCAGCCTGAGACGCAGGAAAAAAACCTCCAGAGACCTAGTGCTTTGAGATTAAGGGTGGAGATTCAAGCATCCCTAACAGAAGCGGCAAGATTTGAACTGGAGGATAGGGCGATCATTGCCAAATGGTGGGGAGATGGGTGTAAGAAAACGCAGATAAAGAAGTGGTGGGAGGATTCTTGGAACAGGGAGGTCAACATTTTATTCCTGCCAAATAGTTTCTTCCTGATTCAATGCGCAACAGAACAGATCAAGGAAAAAATCTTGGAAAGTAAGTATGCGACATTGGACGGGCATGGTTTTTATTATAGAAGGTGGGAAGCATATTTTGATCCATGGCTCCACCTTCCAGAGAAAATGGTGGTATGGGTTAGCCTGGTTAATTTACCTTCAGAAATGTGGAATAAAGAAGTGATCACATGCATCGGTGAATCCTTAGGTGTGGTGGTTGGCGTTGATGAGGAGGCAATAAGAGAAGGAAGCGAAGGCAAGATGAAGGTGTGTATTGAGCTGTCACCTTGGTCTACATTATGGGAAGAAATTGAATTAGTACATAATGGAAAATGTTGGATCTTGTCGGTTGGATGGAGTTTAACACAAAGTCAGACAATAGTCTGGAAGGAGTGGAAGAAAGGAGTAATTAAAAGTGTTCCTTTGTATGACCCAAAAGGTAAGGGCATCTCAACCTCGGAAGCTGGCCCTTCTAAAATAACAGAACATCTATCACCGTCAAGGCGAAAGGATGGCAATACCTTGGACCCGAATGATTCAGGAAGGGCTAATCGAAATCTGGATGAAATTGGGGAGAAGATGAACATGGTGAACCTTGGAGGAATCGCAGGGCAGCAGGATGACACTCTAGGGCTTAACCAACCAAAAAAGCCGGATGGTGGGCTAGAAAGGGTTGAATCTCAGGAATTATTTGGGCAAGAATGGGAGACGATTCTAGAGGTTGGTAATGAACTAAGGGAATTATCTGGGGAAATTGAGAAGAGTCAGCCGCTGGAAACAGAAGAAGGAATGGAAGTAGACTGGGGAGGTGGTATGGAAAAGGTAGATGAAGAACTACAAATAATTTCAGCTACAACTAAACAATGGACATCAGATGCAGAAGGTGACAAATTACTGCAAATTGAGGCAACAATTTCACAGACACAGGAACCAGATGTAGGTGAGCTGCTGCCTGTACAACAAATACCTATTCAGAGTAAGGCGGCAGGAGAGCAGGAAATAATTCCAAGCAGTGAATCTGATAAGCAAATTAGTGCTGCAAAAACAAGGCTTGGTGTTCAACTTACAGAGTGTGCAAGAGGTATTCCAGATTGCGGAGACAAGAAAAAGGCGGGTAGGAAAACCAACGAGGAGAAAAGATCACAAGCAGGAGAAGCGGTGGGACAACAAAAAATAACCATGCATTTGAGATCTGGGAAGGGATCTGCCCTTCCTGGGAGCCAATGAAAGCCATAAGTTGGAATGTTAGGGGCTTAAACGCCCCTAACAAAAAGTGCCTCTTGTGGCGCATGCTAGAGGACAAAACAATAGATATAGCACTAATTCAAGAATCTAAACTAGGAAAGGCCGACCTGGAAGGCATGAAAAGACGCTATAAGTCGTGGAGATTTTCGATGGTTGTGGCAGAAGGGGCGTCAGGAGGATTAATCTCCCTATGGCGTCCACAAGCATTGTATGCAGAAGAAGTAGCAGCGAGTAGGTTTTGGTTGGCAAGTAGGATCAGATGTCTAAAAACGAGCTTGGCATTCACACTAATAAATGTGTATGGGCCAGCAAATTGCTCCCAAAAGCGAAGAATTTGGAAGGAGTTAGAGCTATTTATGGAGGCGGATCGAGAGCATTTCTACATCTTAGGAGGAGACTTCAATGCAATCCTTCACTCAGAAGATAAGAGTGGGGGAATAATAAAGAAACAACAATCTCAGGTGGATTTCGAGGATTTTGTCAACAGGAACTTTTTGCTGGATATACAGTTGGCCAATGGTTCATTTACTTGGACAAATAGGAGGTTGGGATCCAGTTGTATCTCAGAAAAATTGGACAGATTTCTCTTTAAGGGTGATTTAACTAAATTCCCCTTTGCGCTGAATGGAAGCATTGTTCCTTTCTCTGGCTCTGACCACTTTCCAATACAACTGGTGATAAATGATGAGAAGCGGGTTAGTCGATGTCCCTTTCGCTTCGAGAAGATGTGGTTCAGGGATCAAACTTTTTTGGAGAAAGTCAAAGACTGGTGGGAAGGTATGCATCCAGAAGGTAATAAACTATATAAAGTTGTGTGCAAGTTAAAGCTTCTTAAACAGTGAATAAAGGATTGGAATAGGGAGAGCTTCGGGAATATCTTTGAGGAAAAACTGCGGCTGGAAAAGGAGTTAGAGGAAGTGAATAAAAATGTTTCTGCACACGGTATGAATGCGGAGCTCTTTGTCAAAGAAAAGGAACTATTAAAAGCGTGGGAAGAATCTCTAGCTAGGGAGGAGATATTTTGGCACCAAAAGTCTAGAAACACCTGGATCAAAGAAGGAGATCGGAATTCTAAATTTTTCCATAACTCGGTAAGAGCAAGAAGAGAGGTGAACAGGATCAATAGCTTAACACTTGCGAATGGTGAGGTGACAGAAGATGCAGATTTGATTGCTAAGGAAGCTGTAGCTTACTTTTGCAGTTTACTAAACAATGAGGACACATCAGATCTCTGGTCTCAGCACAGGCTATTGGCTGGTATCCCTTCTTTAGTAACGCAGGAACAGAACCATTCAATGTTAAAACCTTTCTCAATAGATGAGATAAAATCTGCAGCTTTCCAACTTCATCCGGACAAGTCTCCGGGGCCGGACGGTTTTCCTGCATGTTTCTTTCAGACATGCTGGGAGATAATTGGAATTGAAGTAGCGGAAGCTGTTGAGGAAGCTAGATCGTCCGGGCAGTTTCTAAGAGAGATTAACAACTCCTTCCTCGCACTAGTGCCTAAGAAAGAAAAACCTTCCTCAATGGATGAATTTAGACCGATTGCATTATGCAATACTATCTACAAAATCATGTCTAAAGCAACGGCAAATCGGTTGAAGGCCCTCCTTCCATGTTTGATTTCAGAGGAGCAATCTGGTTTCGTCCCGGGGAGATCGATTTTCAATGGGATCATCATTGCGCAGGAGGTCATTCATTCTCTCCAAACAAACAAGCACCAAGGCATGCTGGTAAAATTAGACATTAAAAAGGCGTATGATATGGTGGACTGGCATTTTTTGTGCAAGGTTCTAGAAGCCTTTGGCTTTGACAAACAGTGGGTGGATTGGATCTTCTCATGCATCTCAACACCAAGATATTCGGTTTTGATAAATGGGGAACCAGCGGGTTTCTTTGCTGCATCCCGAGGCCTACGGCAGGGGGACCCCCTGTCCCCTTTCCTGTACATCTTGTTGGCTGAAGCACTAGGTCGTGCTTTGGGGAGGGCGGCTGCAAGTGGACAGTTAAAAGGAATCCAGGTGACAAGCGGACTTCCCAATGCTACCCATCAGCAATTTGCTGATGACACATTATGTCTAGGTGAAGCAAGTATAAGAGAAGCATTGGCTTTAAAAAAGATTTTGCAAGATTATGGGGATGCTTCGGGGCAAAAAATTAGTGAGGCAAAATCTGAAGTCTTTTTTCTTAACTCTCCCCCTGTGACTGTTCAAAAAATAGCAGAAATCTTAAATTTTAAGGTTGGGCAACTACCAATGAAGTATCTGGGCCTTCCTTTGACAGGGGGAGTAAGAAATGGACTACTGTGGGACCCCATGGCAGATAAAATAGAGAGTAGATTATCAGCCTGGAATGGTAAATGGTTATCATGGGCAGGAAGAATTGTGATGCTCAAGTCCGTTATTTCTGCACTCCCAATTTACCTAATGTCATGTTTGGCTCTTCCGGCGAGTAAGGAAAAAATGTTCAATCAAAGCATGAGACGCTTCTTTTGGCAGGGGTCTACCAATGGGAAGAAATTCCCGCTAATTGCCTGGAACAAAATCTGTAAGTCCAAAAAGCATGGTGGGGTCGGATTGTTAGATCTATACAAACAGAACAGAGCACTAGGGGCGAAGCTGATTTGGGGGATGTTCTCTCGGAATAAGGAACGTTGGGCGCAAATTTTGCAAAAGAAATATATGTGTAATGAAAATCCAAGCAGCATTCTGGTGGCTAAGAATCTACCAATGGGATCTCGAATTTGGAACTTTATGAGAGCTTGTCTACCTCTCATCCAAGACTCTTTATCTTGGGATATTTTGGATGGTCGGACTGCGCTCTTTTGGGAAGACTCGTGGGGCGGATTCCCAAGTCTTGATGTCTTCCTGGACCTTCCATGCGCCAAACAAATTCTACAAAGGGAATGGGGAAGATCGGTCCGAGACTACATGGAAGAGAAGCTGGTGGATGGGGGATCGGTGTTCACATGGAAAGAATTTGGACAGAACCTCATTTCAGCTGTGGATGAGGTTTGTTTAAGGAAGGAGCTAGCAAGGAGAATAATCTCTGTCTGCGCGGGGGTGGATAGGTTGGTATGGGCCGGCTCCAGTACAGGACAATACAAAGCAAGTGATGGATATCGGATACAATGCCAAACAGAGACCCGCTCTGTCCTCCCCCTCCACCTATGTTGGAATAGTGCGTGCTCCCCTAAAGCTGGAACTTTTTTGTGGGCTACTCTTCAGAAAAGAATTCTAACTGCAGATAAATTCAGAAGATTCGGTTATGCAGGTCCATCGTGGTGTTCCCTTTGCAAACACGCAGAGGAAGATGCAGACCATTTAATGGTAAGTTGTCCCTTTGCGCAAGCATGCTGGCATTGGATTTGTGCAAGGCTGGGATGGAGTGGTGCTCTCCCGAACGATGTTTTGTCTCTTTTTAATTCTTGGCCGATTCTGAAAAGATCATCATTATATCAAGATTTATGGGTGGTGACTCCTTCTTTGACGGTCTGGGAGTTATGGAAGGAGAGGAATAGGCGAGTCTTCTCTGACTGTAAAAGAGATCTTCCTGCCTTCCTAAATCGACTGGAGGCGGCTATTGTTGAGGTGGTCAATGGCAGAGTATCTTTAAAAAAGGACTATGAGTTCACCACATGGGATGCTCAGATGAGAAAGGTGTGGTATGGTTTGAACATACCAAAACCTGGTGCGATGAAGATAGAAGCTGAAAGCTGCAAGCGTAAAGAGACTGCCTGGAGGGCACCAAAGCAAGGCTGGTTCAAATTGAATTTTGATGGGGCATCCCGGGGGAACCCGGGTATATCTGGAGCTGGCTGTTGTATTAGAGATGATACGGGGTTAGTTGTGGGAGAAAGGTCTGTTTCTCTTCCTGCTGGCACCAACACGTTGGCTGAGATACGGGCTCTCATTTTTGGTCTTCAGCTTGGGAGAAGAATGCAAATTAAAAAACTGGAGGTTGAAGGTGATTCTATGGTAATAATTCAGGCGCTCAAGTTAGGCAGGATGGCAAACTGGAGGCTACAACCTTTGATTGAAGAAGCAAGTAAACTACTGGATGCCTTTGAGGAGATCACGATTTCCCATATTTACCGGGAAGCCAATTCGCTTGCAGATCTTCTGGCGAACAAAGGTGCTGATGGGGAAACTAAGACCTATATGAGGGGTGAGGAAGTGGATCCTGGTTGATTCAGTTGCCTTTTGTTTTGGTTGGGATTCGAGAGTTTTTGGGCGCAACTCTCTGTTTTTTAGAACTTGCGTGGCTTGAGAAAATGGCGTTAGGGGCTGTGCTACAGCGCTGAAAACCTTTCCATGTAATAGAACATTCATTTTAAACAATGGAAACTTTATATTTACGAACCAAAAAAAAAAAATCAAACTAAAAAATGTTAAAACCCTAATTCATAACCCTAATTCATTAATTTATGTACTTGGATAACCTAAATCTTATCCAAAACATACATTTTGATTTATTAAGATAAAAATATTCACTCAATCAAATTATTTGAACTATTTTATTTTATTTATGTTTATTTCTATTCATAAAAAAAAATTCAAACTGAGAAATGTCATAATTTAAATATCCCATGAACAAATTCATGCCGATAGCCATACATTCCTTTCTCATGATCTTATTTGTAACTTTTAATTCTTATGAACATAGGAAGAAACAAATTTCCAACTATTTTTTGGATTAAATGTTTTTTTTCCAAAATTGGATGCACTTCATCTCTTCAAACTAAGGTGTTGTTTATTGTCTAGCCAACGGTCTAAGATAACAGAAGATTATCGATGAACACTCCAGAATTCGATGACAAATTGGGAGTCATCCGGAAATTTCAACAGCTTTGGGTTGAGGGTGAGGTTCAGGGTGCTTTGGCACTGTCACAGTCAGCACTCCATTTTCCATTTCAACCTTCACCTCATCCACCTTTGCATTCTCAGGTAGCTTGAAACGCCCCATAAACCTCCCTCTCTTCCGTTGCATACAGTAAAATCTCTCCCCCTCCTGCTCCACATCAGCTCTGTGTTCTCCGCTTATTTCAAAGATTCGACCGTCTGCGATTCCTATTTTCACATCCTCTTTCTTCACTCCTGCAACAAAGTAATCACATTCCATTTTCAAGGGAATGTTTTCTTGAAGCATAATAGAGAATGAAACAGTAAATAAATACCGGGAAGGTCGACCTTGAAGACATGAGCATCAGGAGTTTCCTGCCAATCGATTTGTAGTCTGGATAGTGCGACCACATCCCTTGCATAGTTTCTGTAGTGCCTAGCCATTTCATCCATTATATGAAACGCATCGAAAAGGTCATAGGCGGCGGGATATCGGCTGATCTGACTTGGAAAGATAGACATTTGGTAACACACTGCAAATCAATCAATCAATACCTGTATATATGCAGAATGCTTCGCGATCTCTGTTCTTGTTTATTCAAAAACGCCAGATTGAGGTGTATATATAAATGGCTCAAACTTGTTCCAGACGTTTCCGAAGGGACCAGATATTATGGTAACCGTTTCGTTTTACACGCGGCACGATGTTATTCAACCGGATAATAAAATACAATGAGGCATTAACCTTCCTTATCGGACCAGATTGAGCTTAATACCTAGATGGGCAGGGAAGTATTGGAAAGGTGTGGTCAAGGCCGTTTTAAGACTCAAATTACAAGAGAATCGAAGTATAGTTATCTAAACTAGCAAGCAATTGGATTTATAAGGTTCTAAAAATGTATGTGATGTAATATTATTTTTTCCTATTTAAAATTTTAATTATTAAAAAAATACTTTATTAAATGTATTGTTTTTATATATGATAATTTTTATTATTTCGAAATGTAATAATTAGGATTAAAAAATGATATATCATAGTTATTTTTTTCATAAGCATTCTCTTGTCATCACATTCAATACGAGGTAAGTAATGATATTAAGACATTAGCCACTAGAGTTCAACTCTACATTCCCTCATCTCAAGCATGGATTGTCAGTTGTTCTTTGGACACCATGATTTAACATCAAGGGGAAGAAATACATATGGTTTTCATTGGTAGCATTATAGACTACATGATGTGACATATATCCTTTTTCAAGCTAGACACATTACAAATGCTCTAAAATAGAATCAAGATTTGGATTATGTGGAAGAAATAGAATGTCACAATGTCAACACAAAGATCTCTTCTAAATTTGTCTAAGATTGAGAAAAAAATTTCAATGCTTTCTCTAATGGCATTGCTTTTTTATATGACAATAATAATTACATGGAGTAAAATATTTCAAACATATTTTTATATTATTATTTTACAAACTTGCAATTAATTAAGCTAATCACATATTAAGATGGTTTATTGGCCAATGAATGGCAACTAGAACATAATTTTCTCTTAACTTCCTTAACATACCATATTAGACTTATTGCCTAAATAGAAAAGGAGAAGAATTGGAAAGGTATGGTCAAGAAACACAAATTACAAGAGGATTATTAACTCTTATAGTTATTTTAATTAGCAATTCAATATATACTATTGAATAGGAACACTAAATTTTTTATTGGTTGATTTCAGTTTTATCTATTCAACATTTTAATTATCAATCAAATATGTAATTTATTTAATGTATTGTTTATATGATAGACATTAGTGTAATAAATTTTATTCTATAGTAGAAAAATAATTAGAATTAAAAAATAATATATCATTGTTGAAATTCTATCCATCTAAAATTTCTTAGAATTTTGAAGTTAATTCTATTTTATTGAAAGGTTGACAAGAGAGAGCCAAAGGCTCAAACATGTAAATTGTTCATTCATCAACAACACTCAAATGGCTACATTCTATGGTTTTATAAAGTCATTCAAGCTATTAACTACCTAAACCACTAATTACCAACTAACTCATAGGTTAAAACTAATGTATAATAGATAAATGGTAAAATGCTAATTTATTATTTATTAAATTAATATTTGTAATTCACTATAATTATGAATACTCTGTTTAGTGTTGACATAGGAACTTTATTTATATGCTACATTATCAACAATTTTCATGCCTCAAACTCACCCCCCATCAATGATTTTTTTTTTTGTAGAAGTCAATTTCTACAAATAATGCATCCAATTACAATAAACATTTCTTTAGATGTCATTTTTTACCAATAATGCCTCCAAAATCTTAATAAAAAATGAAAAAGATAAATTCAATTGCAATAACTATTTAAATACCCATGTCTTCCACATAAAATATTGAGTTAAATATTGATAGTGTTCTAAAAAAACTCTAGGTTTCATTCTCCTATTCAACAACTTTCCAAACTATTTTGAAATGAGAAAGATATTACCGTTTTCATGAGACTATGTTAAAATATCATTAAAAGTCAAAACAATGTACCAAGAATACAATGGTGCCTAATGAGAATATGATTCCTCCTTTGTACAAAATGAGTATCGATCATATAAAATCATAATAAATCCATACCAATCTTGAAACAATAAACCCTCAAAATTGAAAGATAAACAAATTCTTGTGAACCACCCTAATCTCAGAAACTTTCTTTATAACACATTAGATCTTTTACACTTTTGAATATGAACACAATAAACATAATGGATGGATTTTTTTTGAAATAATGACACAATGTAGGATAAAGGGAAGACATTTGAATGGAATATTTCAGTAGGTTTGCTACAAGGTAACACACTTTATTTTTATATTATCATTTTTTCGAACTTACGGTTGATTATTCTATTCACTTATTGAGAGTGCTCATTTCCTAGTAAATATTAACCAGAACATAATATGCTCTTAACTTCCTTAATAAAATATATTAAAATTACTAGCTAAATAAAAGTAGGGAAGAATTGCAAATGTATGGTTAAGAGACCCAAATTACAAGAGGATTATTGAAACTTATAGATAATTTACTTAGAAATTCAATATAAAAAAACTAAATGGGAATGCTCTACCAATATTGGCATGGCATTATGGTTAAGTTGTGGATTTTTCTTTCCATCAAATTTTTAACCCCATTGGGAGTGTAATTATTTAGTATTTATGTCGAGGATGGGGTCCTCCTATTGTGACCTCACTAGTTCATAGGTTTTGGTCAAAATCCTTTACACCTATAATAAATAATAAATGGGAACACTCAATTTTTTATGGTTGATATCCTTTTTATGTATTAAATTTTTTAATTTTTTTTAAAATATATAATTTATTAAATATTTACCCAATAAAAAATAGTTTATCTAGTGTTGACCCCATAGTGCAATGATTAAGTTGCAAGGGTAGCAGTTGGGTTTCCCAAGGTTTGAATCCCACATGTGGTTTGTGGTAATGCTCACTAGTGCAAGTGGCAGGGAATTGTTGTAGGGTCAACAAACGAGGATCTTAGATATAGTGAGATCATGGGGAGGCTACAAATGATTGCAGGAGGGTCGATGGAAAGGTAGCAGATGGAGGGTCAAAGGGTCAAGTTGGTAGTAGGGTGGGTGGCATAATCAGTGGGTATTGAAGGAACCCAACAGATGGCTAGAAGAGTAATAATGGAGTGGCAGATGAAGGGGGTACAAAGGCCAAAGGTGCCATGGTGGAAGAAGGGAGGAGAGGAGGAGAAATAGAGATATTAGGGATGAGGTTCCCCATATGTGGCCTCACTAGTTCATACCTCTAGTCAAAAGCATAGGGTGTTGCCCCTTAGCAGTGATTTATTAAACAAAAAAATAATAATAAATAATTTATTAAATATGTTTCTTATATGATAGACATTAGTGTAATAAATTTTAAACTAAAACTAAAAAAGAAACAATTCAATTAGAAATAACAATATAAATACCCATGTCTTCCACATTAAACATCAAATTAAATATTGATAGTATATCTAAAAAAATAGGTTTCATGCACCTATTCAATAACTTTCCAAAATATTTTGAATATCCAATTTTAGTTAAGAAATGAGAAAGATATTACCTTTTTAGTGTGACTATTTTAAAATGTTATTAAAAATTAGAACAATGTACCAACAATGGAATGGTGTCTAATGAGAAGATGAATCCTCCTTTGTGCAAAATGAATAACCATCAAAGATAAGTATAATAAATCCATACCAATATTGAAACAATAAACCCTAATAACTAAAAGATATAAAATCCTATTAAACCACCTTAATCTCCTACACTTTTTCTATAACACTTTATATCTTTGCAGCTTTGAATCTGAACATGATGAACATAATGGAGGGAAATTTTTTAAAATAATGTACACAATGTAAGAGAAAGGTAAGACATATGAATAAAATATTTCAATAGGTTTTCTACAAGGTCTATGATATCTGATACTGCCATTAACAAATATGTAAGAAGGGTGGAAACTAAAAAAACTATATTTTGCATGAAGTCGAAAGTATTCACTAGTCTATTATTTGAATTTCTTTAATTTACAGAAAATTGATGTATACAGAAAAGGGTAATGGGCTCACAAGGGTTTTTGGTATCGGCCACTTGGTAGAGCTCTCAAAATTTTTGAAAATTGAGTAGGTCCTTGTTTTGATCATGATTTTGAGCCTCTATGTCCAGGGGTAGGGTTTAGGGTTTATGTTATAAGCTCTCTTTTCAAAATTTGCATAGTAATAAACCCGAGTGTTTTAATCCTCTGTTGACTTGCTACACCCAAGCTCTGGTCACTTGAGTTGTAATTTGAGCCTTTGAAATCATTGTTTTACCAACCCCTTTATTTATGTTCATCAGTCACCGAATTCCTTCCTACTGTCTCAGTTCTTCCATAATCAAGCTACATATATCACATGATAAAAGACCTAAATCTTAAGTCTTTGTTCTCAAGGTTTAAGACTTGGCAACCTATTCATGGCCCCATTTTTAAGACTAGCTTTGTCACATGTGTAGATTGGATGACGTTTGATCTCAATAATTGATCCTGGTCATTCCCTGCTAGCCTCGCACTAGTAAAATAATGGTTTCCCAAAAGTCATGTGGTAGGTGGGAAATGCACGTGTTTCCCTTTGTAGGTGTGTGGCCCGAGCTTCACTATTGAACTTGACATATTAAGCTTTCAAATCAATGACCAAGATTTGATGGTAAGATTAAATCTCAGTCATTCCCAACTCACCCTACGTAAATAAAATAATGCATTATTAAAAGCCACGTGGTCTACAAGATGCTACCATGCAGATTCTATAGTTACTTGGAAAGAGAAAGGGTTGAGCCCAGGGAGTAGATGAGTTGTCATCTGATTGGAAAAGTCTCATTGGCTGGGGATTGGTGCATGATAGCTATGGAAATTCAAACGTGTTTGACTAAATCTGATCCATCCAAAAGGCCATCTCGCCAAAAAATTGATGACTATCATTAAAAACTAGAGATGTGAGCATCATAGTCATTTTGCCTCATGCAAGCGAGCATGAATGGCACAAGACACTTATAAGATTAATCAAATTTGATCTTAATGCATGCGAGTGATTTCTCTCCTGCAATCATTGAGGATGATACACATATTTTGATGTACCTGGGTTATTGATGGTCATGATGCAGTATCTAATGGTTGGTCATCTGCTTGCTCGTGTGGGCATTCATTAAGCATTGATGATCAACACGATCAAGTTACTTGAAAAATGAGAGTTGATAGCCATTTTTTTTCACCATTGCAATTAGTAGCTTAAATTTCTAAGTCTATAAGGAGAGTGGTGATCGTTCCAGTCTACAACTGTGAAGTCCCATTGTTCTCATTATATTTCTAGTGAAAATGAGTAAGTTTGTTGTTTCTGCTTCCCCTATATGGAGGTCTCGTAGATCATCTTACAAGAGTTACAGGATGATGTCCCAAAGAATGAGCAAAGAATGTTTGAATTTCTTGTAACTTTGAGGAAGATGACAAGAGCTAGGAAGAAATCTGCATAGAACATTATCAAGCATGTCTATCATCTAAGAAGTAGGATTGTATTGGAGGAACTGGTCAAGGGGAAAGGAAAGAAGTCTGATAGGTCTGAGAGGAAAGTAGCAAGGAAGAATAGATTCCAACGAGCTTATCTAGGTAAGCATCATTCTGCCATTGAAGTCTCAAGTGATCCTTCAAATAGTGAGATTGAGACTTGAACCATAGATTTTTGGGAACCTATGGTCTACTCTTGCACTTCTAGGGTTTTTCACCTAAAAGGAGAGAGATAGGGATGAAAAATGCTAATGATTCACCCAAATCAGGATGTATGCAATGCTTTTTAATATGAATAAACTTAACTAAATGAAATTGACTAATCTAAATGGCTAAAAATGAGTGCAAACATGCAATTACAACTATGTTTGAAAACACGTTGTGATATGCAAACAACTATGCAAATGAAGAAATAATGTAGAACAAAAAGAATAGAGAAGAATTTGAGTGCAGCTAGATGAATTGTGATGAATCTGGAGTGTTTTCAATGCTACTGGAATTTACTAATTTTTCATGGTGGGACTCATTTTCCCAAGGTGGCAAATCAGTCCACCTATTAGTGAAAAAGTGTTGGGAGATGGTTTCTATTTATCAAGATCCAGAATCTGACAAAATTAAAAAAATTAGTCCTAAGGTGGGACTCATTCGCTATAGGTGGTGAATCAATCTTCTCCCAAATTTCTAAAAAATCAAGAGACAACTCTACGACACCAAATCTTGAAATGTCTGCTTGTTGGGTTGTCGAAGTAAGTTCTATAGAAAATGGATAGAAAACTATCTTCAAGCTTGAAATTAACTTGAGTTGACTTGAAGCACCTAGTTGACTTGAAAATCAATCTTTAACACCTTATAACCTGTTAAATCTGCAAACAAAGAGCTAACTCTTGATAATGCAAATCTAAAGTAATGTCAATGGCTACTTCAAGTGCTTGAATAGTGCTTGATAAGATGTAAAATGCTTCAATGCTTGATTGAATAGGTGGATAAGTGAAATTGATGAATTCTTGAATGAGGAAATGTAAAATGAGGTGAAAAAAACTTATTTATACAATTCGTGTGCCATAGTATTCATTCATACCTCATCACAGGCTGACATCAAGTGATTTTGAATAAAATCATGAAAGGAAATTTGAAATATTTTGAATTTGGGGCCAAGGGGGACTCATTTTCCACCCATGGTGAATGGGTCCCACCTAGGATCTAAAAACATGTGTTGGGAAAAATGTTGTATTTAATGTCATTTGTCGGGATAACATTTAAAAATGCATTTACTTAAGTCATATTAGGGCATAAAGGGACAAAATAAAGCATGAGAAAGGTGTAAATAGTGAAGATGTTCCTAGAAAAGCATGAAATCTTGTTACAAGACTTTACAAGACTTCAAAATATGACTTGATTAGTGATGAAAAGGTGACTTTTAGGTGAATTGTAATTAATAGAGTCTAGAAGAATGTAGAAATTTCTTACAAAACTTCACAACACCTTCACAAGACATCGTTCTTTGAGTTTTAGTACCTAGACAAGCATGTTCAAGCCATGTCAGAACATAAAATCATAGCAACGCCATGAAACAAGACCTAAAAGGCCATGAAAATGACAAGGGGCCATTTTCCTATGACACATTTAGCCCCCATTTTAGTGAGAGGATGAACTTGATTCAAACTCACACTAAAGTAGCCATGAACATCACAAGGAGGGTTCAAATGCACTTATGTTAGCAAGACAGGTTACAATGATCAAAAGGGATGATCAAGCCCCCAAGATGAAGATCCCATGACAAACTGAACATAAGAACAAAGGAAGATTTTTTTTTGAAATGAATTGAATGAAGCTTCGACTATCAATCCAATTGGGTATGTGCAGGATCATCATGGAAAAAACAGGCCCTTAAGTGGCAAAAAAATCCGAAAAATCAGAGTTAGGAAACTTGACATAAAAATTTGAATAAGTTATGTATATTATTTCAAAAATATGTAAGAATATAATTTGTAGCAAATTGAATGTAGTTTCTATACTACTAGGTTTTTTAAAAAAAAAATCTATTTGGTGAAAATTTGAAATTTCAATGTAGTAGTACTTAAATTTCAGGGGAAAAATAAGAAGTAGGTGTCTGTCTGACCACCCTAACCACAATAAAATGATAATATTTTTATAATATTTTAGATATAAGTAGAGGACTCATGTCCCGATGTGATGTATATTTTTTTATAAATTTTTTCCAAGTAAATAATTATTTATGAATTTTTTATTACAACTTTTAAAAAATATAAAAACTCGTATGTCTGACCACCTTAACTTGGTCAAAACTTCATGAAATTCAATTTTTATTTTTTTAATCCTATAGTATGCGAAGAATAGAATGTGACACATTTTTTGGATTCAACAAATGTGATATCGTTTGAAAGCTATAGATGTTTTTCAATCAGTCTATCAATGAGGACTTTAGTCATAATTTGAATAGAAAATGAATAATAATTACTTATTAAATTCAAAGTAAAGCATAATTTATATTGGTGGAAAGCTAATAATCTCCTTTAAAAACCCTTTTCGTTTCATCAATTTTCGGTAAAAAAAAAGTCGTCAGCCACATACCCATCATATTGCCACTTTTTGGACCATCATGATCTTGCACATACCCAACTAGTTGTGAAAAGAGATCTAGGTTGATTGCTTGAAAAAGAGAATGTGTACTCACTTTGGGCCTTGAAACTTCAAGCTATCCGTGGGGTGAGAAGGCCCAACTGTATACTCACTCTGAGGCCATGAAACTAGTTGTCTATGAGGTGAGAAAGCCCAAAAAGAAAGATACATTTCATCTATGAAAGGAGATGTGGAAGTGGATGAGGACGTGTTATGAAGAGATAATTCAACTATATTTTTGGCTTTAAACTTTTGATAAGCTATGAAAATGAAGTCCTTATGAGGAGTGATAGGTTCCATGGGTTCAGGCCAAAAGGCTTCTAATGAGAAGTTACCTTTGGAAGATGAAGGATTAAATCTACTATGGTGTATGGTGACTATCTCATTGTCATCTGGAAAATTCAAACACTTATGAACAACTGAGGGGACCACTTTCATTGAGCAAAGACAAGGGTGGTCTAGCCACAAATAAAATTGGTTAGATTGTGGAAAAATTGAAAATGTCACATCCAATGTCTTAGGTCCTATTTGTAATGGTAGCACGATTGATCCAATCATAGGGTAGACAAAACCATTATGTTTTTTGATCCATGCAGTGGGCTTATTATAATCATCTTGATATAGTTCATGTAATACCAAAAACTCCTTTGTGATCATGTTTGCACCACAAGCAGGATATATTAATATCCAATTAGTGGGATTATCATAGATTCTACCAACTATGTAGAGAGGACCATCAACAAGCTTTTGTAGCATTTCTTTAATAGGAAAAATAATATCAAGAGATTTAGTGGTTTGGCCTTTACAAGGGATAACGTCTATCATAGCCACAAGTGCATCCATAGGACTAACTTGGGTAATAGTTGGAGTTGTATCATGTTGTTCGTTGTTTGTATCAACAACCAATACATCGGTATTTGAAGAGTCACTAGTGTTGACAAATGAAGTAGTGTGTTTAGGCATACGGTTGTTGAAAATTTGTAAATTTTGATTAGGGGGTGCAATAGACTTATTTCCTTGATCATTAACACCCACAATGGTCAATTCACCTGAATCAATGAGGTCTTGAACTAAATGTTTAAGATGCTTACAATTTTCAGTGTCGTGGCCATTTTGGTGATGAAAATGGAAATAAGCATTAGGTTTGAAGGTACGTGGTAATGGATTATTTTGATCAAGTGGTCAAACGGGTGGGAAAGTGAGCATGTGTTTTTGAATTAATTGGTTCATTGTGTGACATAAAGTATTGGGTAAATGAGTCAATTTTCTGTGCGGATCCCCATATGAATAGGGAATGACTGCCTTAACAACAACCATTGAATTTTGAACTTGTTGGGTTGGTTGTGATTGTGGCTGAGGAGGCAGATTAAACTGTAAAAAGCCTCTATTAGGTTTGTGGAATCTTTGTGTGTTATTTTGGTTTTGATTGGTGTGTTTAGGTTTTTCAACTTGGCTAGAAGTGAATTTTGAATCATGACTTGAAACCAAATTTTGGTAGTCACATAAGGTTGTACATAAATGCATGAATGAAGGGAATTTCATCATAGTTAGTTTTTCCTAAAGGTTTGTATGCAATTTTTCGATAAACATCTTTTGCAGATGTGTATTTGGAATCTTGACATCAACTTGAGCATACAAGGATTGGTAGCATGAGATGAAATATGTAGCTTTTTCCTATGTGTTTTGTCTACATCTCATAAGGTTGGCCATTATATTTTTAGGTGTCATGTGAAGTTGGAATTGACTAATGAAAGAATCCACCAATTCATTGAATGAACAGATGGAATGGTTAGGTAAGTTGGAAAATCATTCTAACATGGTATCTTTCAAGGTCCGTGGGAAATTTTTTGCTAAGAGTTTATCATCAAGGAAAAAGTCACTACAGAAAGTTGTATAAGCATTAACATGGTTGATAGAGTCTCTTTTCCTCCATATTTCTCAAATTGAGGCATTTATATTCCTTGTGGCATCGGGGTATATAAGATTTCTAAGGATAAGGGGCTGCTACAAACATGATATGTGGGTGGAGTATTTTGACCTTGACTAGTGGTGAAAAGTTGGTGTTGCATGGATGAAATGGTAGTAAGGAGTTGTGGAAGAAGAGGATCAAGGTAAGTGGGTTGAGGTGGAAGGGAGAATGGTGATGGAGTGTAAGTGATATGAGGGGAAATGAAAGGAATGCTAAGGGGTGTGAAGGTGGTGGAAGGGATTTTGGATGCCACAAAAGAGGTAGGAATGCTAATGGAAATAGAGAAAGAGGTAGTTGCATTATGAGTTTGATACATAGTTGTGTGGACATGTGGATTGGTATAAGTTGGTATAGAAGCTATGGTTGAAGGGGGAGGGACTTGAGGTCCTCCTTGGCTTAGAGGAATGTTTGCAGATGGGGTAGTTGAAGAGGTGTGTTTATTATAAATCTTAGAAATTTTCTTCATCACTTGTAAGCCATCATCACTTTCAATTAAATGATCAAGGTTCTCAATAGCAGGTATGATATTTTTTGAAATGTTTTCAAGTGACAATTATTGTTCTAAATGTGCAAAGTCTTCATGAATATTAATGACCTTTTCTTGTGAGAGGGAATTATTTTGGTTGTCAGCATTCATTGGATGGAAAGGTGAAGGCATGGAAGTGGTATTGTCAGGGCCTAATGCACCATTTTCCATACCAGGAGTAGGAGCTCGTGAGATGCCAAGGTCCACAATGAAAGTGCTATCGTGGGACGCCATGAGTCTAGAATTTCTTCTCACTAAAGTATTATCAATGGGGCACCAAAAACTCATACAAGTACCACAAAGGAGGGGTGAATGAAAATGCAAGCTAATCTAAGGCTCTAAAATGAAAATAACAAAGATTCTCCTAACTATAACAGGGAGCCAACTACAGAAAATAGAAATACAAACAAATGCTAGAAAAATGCTAGAAATGTCATCTAACAAGTGTAGAGGGATTGGTTCACCCTGGCTAGAAAATGAGTCCTAGTGTGAAGTTTTTTTTAGTGTTTTTCAGAGATTTAAGGATGATTTAAATGCTCTACACAATGTAGTTATAGATGCAAAATGCAGATTTTGATTTTTTTCAATGAGATTTAATGCAAAAATGAATTCTAAATGAATTATTCACTAATGCAAAATGAAAAGTCCTAGAATGCTATAACAACTCAATCTCCTAATTGAATGCTAATGCAAATGGAAAATAGGATGTAATATGTGTCTATGCAATAAAAAATATAAAGTGTTCAAAAGTCGGGTTCACCAAAGTGAACCATAGATTTTTCAGAACCTATGGTCTACTCTTGCACTTCTAGGGTTTTTCACCTAAAAGGAGAGAGATATGGCCCAAAAATGGTAATGATTCACTCAAATCAAGATGTATGCAATGATTTTTAATGTGAATGAAGTTAACTAAATGCAATTGACTAATCTAAATGGTTGCAAATGAGTGCAAAATTGTAACTACAACTATGTTTGAAAACATATTGCGATATGCAAATAACTATGCAAATGAAGAAATAATCCAGAATAGAAAGAACAAGGAAGAATTTGAGTGCACCTGGATGAATTGTGATGAATTTGGAGTGTTTTGGATGCTTCTATAATTTATTGATTTTTCAGAGTGGGACTCATTCGCCTAGGGTGGTGAATCAATCCACTTATTGGTGAAAAAGTGTCGGGAGCTAGTTTTTGTCTATCGAATCTAGAATTTGACAAAATTCAAATTTTCAGTCCTAAGGTGGGACTCATTCACCATAGGTGGTGAATCAGTCCTCTCCCAAATTTCTAAAAAATTAGGAGATAACTCTGCAACACGAGATCTGGAAATGTTTGCTTGTTAGGTTGCCAGAGTCATTTATGCAAAAAATGGACAAAAAGCTATCTTCAAGCTTTAAATTGACTTGATTTGACTTGAAGCACCTAGTTGACTTGAAAATCAATCTTCAACACCTTATAACCTATTAAATCTACAAATAAAGAGCTAAATCTTGATAATGCAAATATGAAGTAATGTCAACGGCTGCTTCAAAGTGCTTGAATAGTGCTTGATAAGATGATGTAAAATGCATGAATTCTAGAGCATGAATTGGTGGATAAGTGAAATTGATGAATGCTTGAATGAGGAGATGTAAAATGAGGTGAAAAACACTTTATTTATACAATTCTTGTGCCTTAGTATCCATTCATACCTCATCACAAGGTGACATCAAGTGATTTTGAATAAAATCCCAAAAGGAAATTTGAAATATTTTGAATTTGGAGCCAAGGGGGACTCATTCGCCATCCATGGTGAATGGGTCCCACCTAGGACCTAAAAATATGTGTCGGGAAAAATGTTGTATTTAATGTTATTCATCAGGATAACATTAAAAAATACACTTAATTACGTCATATGAGGGCATAAAGGGACAAAATAAAGCATGGGAAATGTTTAAATAGTGAATATGTGCATCTAAAAATGTGAAACATTGTTACACGACTTTACAACACTTCAAAATATGACTTGATTAGTGATGAAAAGGTGATTTTTTAGGTGAATTATAATTAATAGATTCTAGAAGAATGTAGAAATGTCTTACAACAATTCACAACACCTTCACAAGACATCATTCTTTGAGTTTTAGTATCTAAAAAAGAATGTTCAATCCATGTCACAACATAAAATCAAAGCAACACCATGAAACAAGACCTAAAAGGCCATGAAAATGACAAGGGGGCATTTTTCTACAACACAAGATAAATTCAAGTTACTGCTAGTATCTTATGGCCATGACTGAACTAGTAGACTTGGATGATGAGGTGGTGGTGGTTTCCCTAATTTCAATAAGGACACCAAATGGACATACTTATTCTACTACTATCAAGGACATTGATGAAGAAGAAGTGGTGGCTTCTCTAGCCTCTATGAGGACACAAAGTGGGAATGTGTATTATGGTTTTGATTGAGTGGGATTGCTTCTTAGGTTTTGGTTTTTGTGTTTTGATGATAATATTATTGTGGTGATCATTCTGGCTCTCTATGTGTATGTTGTTTTTATCTTTTGTGCTAACTCAAGTGCTTTCTAGCTGGTATCATGATGAATCTATTGTTTAGTATGGATGAGGAGTGTGGATGCTTGACATTAACTAACAATATTTTTAGTGGTATCGATTGGTTTTTCTTCAGAAAATGGTGTGAATTTTGTCTCCCCTGCTTCGCAAATGATTACATATAACCACTCAAGGAATATCCCAAATGCAAATGAACTTTTTTTTGAAACGAAATGTAATTATAATGATCCTGATGCTTGTTCCAACCTTCTTCTATAAAAGGGAATTCATGGCTCATTATAGGGGGTTTGAATTTTGAGTCACACAATGGTCTAGGTGAAAATATTAGCTCATGAAGAAGCATATTGGAAATAGATGACTGATGAATAGAACTGTATGGAGTCTAGGATTTGGGTCATATATTTAATGATCTTAAAATGGTTTTATAGAAGTAACAAATAAGAAAGAAAATCTTAGTTCTGGAATGTATACTTGCCTAAGTAATTCTCTTGGAAATTATAAATAAAATTATCAATGGTCTTGTGTTTATCTTTAGTTGTTTAATTGAATGTGTGGCTTATTTTTGCTTCAACTCAAAGAGTTGATGAAATTATTGAATAGGGTTGCAAGTTTGTAAAGAAAATGCATAGGATTTTGTAAGAAGTTACATTTTAAATGTTGTGAGTTTCCATACTACAAAGCATTATGATAATAGTCCACCAATTTCTAAGTTAAATGGATAATATTACTGGTTGTTACAAATTTTACTCCATTATCCCAATAGACAAAGAACTGGTCTATTCATTAGATTATCTTAAAGATAAGTGAGCTAGTAATGCACCTGGCTAGGGATTCAAAGTGAGAGTGAAAATCATAAAAAATATTTCAATTATGATGTATGAATTTGAAGTATCCCCTACTTCCTAGTGATAGATAATAATTTTCTCATAATCTAGCCAAACCTTTGCTAAACGATGTCTATTTGCAATTGATAGGAATTTATCTAAGTATAGAAGTGTTCTCAATCAAATAAATACCAAATGAACATGATCAGGAACACCCTCTTAGGTTTCATAGAGCCTAAAGAGTAGGAGTAAGGGCCTCAAAATCCTTGCTCATTTGTTGCCACTAGCTTTGAAAATTATTGAGTATAAGGGTTAGCTACCCTTTAGAGGATTTCAAAGTTCTGCTGAAAAACACAAACAACACTAACTGATTTCCTTAATCAACTTGAGAAAACATCATGACTGGAGTGAAAATTATAAGGGGGGAAATAGCTTAAGTAAAACAACAATGAATCAATCAAATCAAATTAAAAAAAGTATAAATTCCAACCATACTCATGAAATAAAATCTAAAGAAATCAATTCAATCAATATAGGTAAGCATAGGTAAGAAACAATAAAGGATTTAATGAAATAAAGCTATACCTTCCCATGTCAAGGTGTAATTTATATTGATGTTGAATTGTGTTTAAATCAGATACGAAGCCTCCATTGTTGTTGCAAAAGCTTCAAAGCATGTGTTAATGGTGATTGAAGATGTGTGTGAATTTTCTCTCAAGAATTTTAATCTCAATTCAACTTGACCTCTTTGCATAAATTCTCTAGATTCTTTGATCGATTTTGATAATAACGAGGGTTGTTATATAGATTTCATGTTTTCAAATGAATGCTCAAGATCTTGTAGTAATAGATCATGATCAATGGTTGAGAACCATTTAGAAGAAATAGATTGGAATAATTAGTGGGATTGATGAATAGATGAGTTAGTCAGCCGATTAGAGTGAGAAATCAATGGTAATGACTTTCTCAATCACAAAAGGGGTGAGGATAGTTAATTAATTGAATAATTAATTAAAATTGTAGGTGAACATGCAAGTCATGTTTGAATTTAACAAATAAAAATCTATTTTCTTGTTGACTCTATTGAATTATGGGTGGGTGCATGAAGTTGGTCGCACTTTTGTGGCCAAATGGGAATTTTTTTTGGAAAGCCATAATGCACTCGCGTAATAACGTGAGCACGTTATGTGATTTTAAAAGAAAAAAAAGTAAACTGTGTATCATTTGCTCTTTACTATTTCTTAGCTCTGCCCGCAACCAAAAACCCTCACTTTCGCGCTTGCATTCTAGGAGGAAGGATTTTTGCAAATTTCATCAAGAACAGTTGGATTTTGTTTGCAAATACGGTGCCACGATGATGAAGAGATGCAGGAGGTAAGTATTGTTTGCTATTTGTTTTGAATTTTTTAGTTTGAAATTGATTTTGTTTGTTTTAGGTTAGATTTGATTGTTTTTTAAAAAAATTGTAGGAAATCCTACAAATCCTCAATAAGAAGACGAGGTAAATCCTCAACAGCAAAATCCTCAACAAAATCCTCAACAAAATCAACCTCCCCCACCATTCTCTCAATTCCATCCCGGCACTCAAGAAAATTTGAGGAGTGAAATTGAGAACAATAGAAAACAACTTAAGGATCTTATCAGTAGGTTGAGTGATCCAAATGCTTCAACCATAGAAATAATGCTTCTAGCAAATTCATTGAAAGACATGTTAAAAAATGTAGATGCAATCACCCAACAAATATCTGGATGGAAAGATAGGAGGCAGACAACCAGGGCATATTATGCAGACAAATTATCATATAAACAAGTAAAAGATTTAAAAATTACTAAAGGTGATTTGTGCTCTCTATTCACTGACCCTAAAACAAATCAAAATCTTACCCTCAATGCAAAGAGGTTTCCTATTCATTGGTGCCACCACCAAGAGATTAAGAACCATTTTTATGAAAGATGGTATATGGTCTTTGATTACCCACCGTGCAATAATTGTGAAGTCCCCCAATATTTTCTTAGGAAACTATACAGTGAGTTTGTATTGAACCAAATCCCAAATTATTTTGATATGAGGGAGTTCCATGGGAGAGGTGGGGGGTCAGCTCAAGATAGGCCCGGTGCACACCCGGATCCTATGCGGCAAGGGAGACGACCTCTCGCTAGAACACCTCGTGAGAAGATTGTGATGCCTAGCATTGCGAAGGAGAGTGCTGACATAGAGACATTGCAGGCGATCACAACTTTGACCCAGAGTGTCATCCATCACACTAGCCCTATTGTACAACACCATCTAGGGGAGTCTTCAGGTGGTGGCCTTCGAACCCATGTGTGTCAATCTTGCGGGACAACTTGTTCATATGATCCTACCGGCACTCAGGAGGGTGCTACGTAGGATCCATATGCTACTACGCATCCTGATCCGTATGCATCTACAGGGATGGTGAGGATGGCTGACATTTTGCATGATGCATATGGCATTGACACTCAGGTAAAATTCAACATGTTCATTGAATTTAATTTATTAAATTTTGATTATGAAATGCAAGATTAACTAATTTAGTTTTACTATTTTAATAAAATTGCAGGGTCACTGTGTAGAGACTGGATACACCAGTCATCCACCTACTTATTTTTTAGTACACACCTATCGGTGGGGTATGTAAAGTTAGTAAACAATTATAAATTTATTACATGTGTTATAGCATTTTTATGAATGGTATTTTAATATGTGATTTTGGATGTTGAAGGGTACTATTGGAGGTTTCAAGGAAACACCTCCGAGTGCCAGTAGATTTGATCAAATGTTCACGGAGGTAATATAGAATTTAAAGAGAACTTAAGTAATGAATTCTAAGTTTAATAGATTTGTGTATTTTATATATTCATATTGTTGGTTACCTTGCATTACACATCATTCAAAGTCAAAGCATTACTTCAAATTCAATAACTAATAATCAAAAATATATCTGTTTAATACTTGTACTCAAAATTTTGTTCATTAGATCACATACGTTATAAGTCATCACATGGGTCGCTATTGTAACTTTGTTGTGATTAAATAATTTGTTGTTTTATTTTCAGATGTTGGTGATAGAAACACCGCCAAATGTTACAAGGGCAATGGATATTGGTGTTCCTCCGCTATACACAATCCTCGATGGCTCTGATAGAAGGGTATGAGGAAAATTACTAAATTTCAATTTACATTCATTGTTATAGATGAACTAGTTCTAGTGAAAAATCAAACCATTATTGATTCGTAGTTTAATTCCTATTTGGATGGTTTATATAGGGCTTGAGCACGCCTGAGCATTGGCATGCAAATATTTCCATTGAGGAGAGTGATCGTGAGATGGCTGTAAGTGATTATTTTGTTAAATATATTAATTTTTATAATGTAATTTCTATATATTAATGTATTTACTTCTTATTGTAACAGTTGAAACTTCACCAGGAGCTAAACACTAGGAGGAGCAGTAGGAGCACTCCTCGAGCACAGCAGAAATGGGTGACAAAATTATCGCCATCGGATCGCCCAGCAAAGGGAAAGAAAATTGTATTTCAACCAGAGCATGAAGAGAAATGAATTTTGAATGCACAGAGCCCTTTGTTGTATGACCAAATGGCAATTTTGTACATATTTTGTGTTAGATATATTTGACATTGTATGCCTAGATGGCATTCTCGTAAGCCTATATGGCTATTTTGTAACTATATTTTATACTTATATCAACATATATTGATGTATGCGTACATGGCTATTTGCTTAATACAAATCTTTTTTTATCAATGGTGTCCATATTTGCATTATAAATTCATGGTTCAATAGATATGAGTTATGTGTATTCAAGTGTATACTTTACAACTTATGCACATATACTTTTTGACTTACGTGTGAACATCAAAAAGTGTGAAAATTTATGTGTTTGGAAGTCAAATGTAAGCCAATTTTGCAATTCTCAGTTCTTGCATACTCGATCTTATGGACTTATATTCCTTCCTAGCACATATTGTGAATATTTCTCATTTGGTGCAGAAGACAGATTCCTCATTTTTGAACCACTCATAGCAAAGAGATTCACAATAATACTTTAGCATTGGAACACTACTCCATACTTCTCTTGTCTAGACCATAAAGGATTGAAAATTCTTAATTTGATGCAATGATAGTCATGAGATGAGAATTTATATAACCATGCCTATTTTGAAACTTCGCATCTAATACTGCATCAACAAGAACTTAAGAAGTGTTGCATAAGAGTGTTAGGTTTGATAGGCCTTCTCTTCCCTAAGGGAGGATAGCCTGCATCTTGAATTTTGAACAAAATTTTAAGAAGCAAACATTTTACCTAAAAGCTTCAAACCTAGATGACATATTTAGCTAAGTCTATCTTGAAAATTATCAATGGACATTCAAACTCTAAAGAAGATTCTCCCTGAAAAGAAAAATTTACCCTTTTTCCCAAGGAAAGAAATTGCAACAAGCTGCATGTGATTTATCTTATTTATTTCTCACAGTTCTTGGTCAATCATTCATGGCTCAAGATAGTTTCGTTCCAAGGCAAGGACACCCAAAAAATCACTAAGATTCTTCTACGATTTGCAAGAAAAAGGTTTTGGCTCTTTCACAATGTAAATAATTATGTAACACTGTTTTCTTGTTTGCCTTCCACATAGAAAAATGTTCACACTTTTCAAATTGATCAATGGTCAATAATGCTGATTGTAAACACTTGACATTTTTATGTTTGAACTTTAATTTATAATTTTGTATCATGACATTCAAGTAGATCACTAATATTTTAATATTTCACTATGAAAGTGGTGGTGTATTTTTGCTATGTTATTTGACTATTAATATGGTGGTGTATTTTGAACTTGATTACTGCTGCAAATATGTATATATTTCTTATTTTTATATGTTTTTGTATTACCAAACCCAAAATGAACCCAACCCAAAAAAAAAAATTCCCGAACCCAAAACCGAACCGGTAACTTAGTAAAAAATAGATTTTTGTAGTTTATATTCATAACGTTGATTACATTGCATTGCACATCTTTCAAACTCAAAGCATTGCTTCACATTGCATAACTAATAACTAGATGCTGATAGATGACAAAATTTCAATTACAATATAGTTTCTACAAAGTCAACCTAAGCAGTTATGCAATTACTTCACATTGCATAGCTAATAACTAGGAGCAGCTCCCAATTGCATTTGCTTGTCATGGCATTCTATGAGACCACATTTCTTTGAGGCATTTTTTCAAGCGAGTTCACTACCTTGTCTATACTACCATTTTCATACATGTCTACCAAAGCATTTTTTCAAAATAGTTCCGTGTTGCCCTATGTGCTATAAATTTGAAAGCCTAAAAGCAGAGTGCTTTCGAACAAGCTATAGATGCTTGAAAAAAACTATCAAAAGAATAATAGTAAGCAATAGCATAAGAAAAGGCAACCAAAATGTTTGAAACAAAGCCTCAAAGGAAATGTGGTCTCAATGAGTGATGGAATGCCGCGACCAATCCATAGCAATTTTCTTGTCATGGCGTGCGTCATGCCATTCCATCACCATCGAAGACCTCATTTCTTTGAGAACGACCTGAAGAGTTCACTTTGCCTTCTCTATGCTAACACATTCATACATGTCTATCAAAGAAAGCATTTTATCCATGAGTTCATTTTTCATGCTGCTATGGCTAAAATCCTAAAAGCGAGTGCTTCCGAGACAAGCTATGGATGCTTAGAAAATCTATCATAGCATAATGAAAGTAGGCATTAGTATAGACAAGGGAATAGACTTTTTGAAAAATGCCTCAAAGAAATGTGGTCTCATGGTGGTGGAATGCCATGACAAACAAATTGTTGTGGATTGTCATGGCATTCCATCACCATGAGACCACATTTCTTTGAGGCATTATTTCAAACAGTTCGATGCCTTCTCTATGCTACTACATTTATCATACATGTTTACCAAAGAATTTTATCAAAAAATTCACTTCCTTGTTGCTATTGCTAAAAGCCTAGAATAGGTGCTTCCAAAAAAGCTATGGATGCAAGTGGAAAAAATCTATCAAACCATACTAATAAGTAATAGCATAGAAAAGGAAGCAAACTGTTTGAAAAAAAGCCTCAAAGAAATGTGGTCTCAATGGTGATGGAATGCCATAAAAATTCATAGCAATTTGTTTGTCATGGCATTCGTCATGCCATTCCGTCACCATGAGACCTCATTTCTTTGAGGCATTTTTTCAAAGAGTTCACTGCCTTGTCTATGCTAACACATTTTTCATACATGTCTATCAAAGAATTTAGCAAAACAGTTCATTTCCTTTATCCTATGGCTAAAAGCCTAAAACAGGTGCTTTCGAACAAGCTATGGATACTTAGAAAAAATCTATCATAGCATAATAGTAAGCAATAGCATAGACAAGGGAATGAATTGTTTGAAAAAAATGCCTCAAAGAAATGTGGTCTCATGGTGGTGGAATGCCATGATGGTTCAGGAGAACCCAAGCTCCTTGAGGATCATTTGGAGAGTTAGGAGATGGTAGGGGTCTTGAAGGCCTATAAACCTTTCCAGAGCATCAATTATAGAATTTTGAAGCCTATAATGGTATTTGGCATGGATGAGTGTAACAGGAAGATGAAAAGTCCTAAGGGTCCTAATAAGGACCATAGGATCAAATTGACTTGTAAATGGAACAATGATGTTCTAGGAGTTTAAATAGGTATATGATGTTTTAATTAGGTTAAATAAGGTTGAATGATGATATGTAATAGTTTTGGAAGCTTTATAGTTAATAGGAGTTAATAAATTGCAATGTTGAAATTTAAAATTTTGGAAATCAACTTTGGAAGGAGAGTGAATTTTAGGGTTTAATCACAATAATGTAATAAAATCAATTCCTAGCTGGTTGGGATGATTCTTGAGGATGAGTCTATAAGCTGGAAACATTTGTATGGAAATTAAATTAATATTGCAAGTATTTATCTGACACTCTGAAAATCAATAAAAGGCACAATCTTTTTTGCATTTTTCTTGAGTTTTTTATGAATCCTACGATTCCTTTTGGTGTCATGCTCATTTGCATGGTTTAATAACTTGTATTTACATGCATTTAAACTTTTGAATGACCTGAATAATGTTGGGAATCAGTTTCTTGTGTTATATTGCTAACTGTCCTAAAAAAGTATAGATTTTTCACTAGTTTTGAGAGTCTTCATGAATAAATGATCCATTTCATGGGAAAGTGTGACTGAAAACTTGTGAAATGGATCATATCTAACTTTTATTATACATATCTAACAATTTATTGTGCAGGAAAGAGTGATTCTTGGGTGTACACTGAGTTTTAGCAAGGAAAAGGGCATGAAAATGGTGCCTAAAAGTGTGCTTGATGGGAGATCTACCTTAATAAAGAATTTATATTTCCTAGAGTTAGAGGAGTGTTTATATATGTTGAGTTATTGATGAAGTCGAAGAGAAGGTTAAGGAAGTGTTTGGAAAGCTAATTTTCTAAAGAGGCCCTAGTTTGGAGCAATTTATTGGGGTGTCAAAGAGACTAGCTGTGAAATATTTGGTTTAGAGACATTTTTAAAACAACATTGAAATTTTCATAGTCGAGGGATAAGTTTAGAGGAGGGTTGCTTTGAAAAGAGAGTGGGCTAATTAGGCCTTAAATTTGAGGGAAACAATAGATTTTGGTAGGTTTGATTCGAAACAACTACCATAAATGATTTGATATGTTGTGTATTATCATGAATAACATCTGAATCAGTCATTATATTGAGGATTCATTTTGGGAAGTTGAGTGAAAAGTCAAAATACCATCGCTAGAAGCCTAGTTGGGCTAGAAGCCTAGTCAAGGTGCAAAAAGTGAGTTTTGTCTAAGGCAGAGGTTTGGGGATTTGAAACCATTCAAGAAAAGTTTTTTTTATTTTCTTGAGATCACTCCAAGGGTTTGGGTCCATTAGGAAAGCATCTAAATTATAGGAGGTGCACTATGTGGGGGCTTGTCTCCATCGGGGTGCACAGAGAAGAGTGTTTGAGATTGCATCATTACTTAATCCTTGAAACTTTGGAGTTTGGCCTAAATTCCTTCCCCTCACGCATCACATGACAAAGAAATTATTTATTGAGTTGTCATGGCATTCCATCACCATGAGACCACACATTTCTTACAGGCATTTTCCAGCAGTTAATTTGCCTTCTCCTATGCTACATTTATATCATACATGTTGCAAAGCATTCCTATCAAGCGATTAAGCTTCCTTGTTGCTGTAGCTAAAATCCTAAAGATAGGTACTAAAAGCTATGGATGCTTATGGAAATCTATCAAAACATACCAATAAAGCAATATAGCATAGAAAGAGGCGGCAAATTTGTTTGAAAAAAATCCTCAAAGGAAATGTGTGGTCTCTGATGGTGATGGAGATGCCATTACAATCCCACAACAATTTTTCTTAATCATAGCATTAAGAATAAGTATATTCCATCACCATGAGACCACATTTCTTTGAGGCATTTTTCAAAGAGTTCTACCTTGTCTATGCTAACACATTTTTCATACATGTCTATCACAAAGCGTTTATCAAGCGGGTTCATTTGTATACTTAGCTAAAAGCCTAAAAGCGAGGTGCTTTCGAACAAGCTAGCAGATGCTTAGAAAAAATCTATCATAGAATAATAGTAAGCAACAAGACGATGCAATAAAAATATTTCCAAACCAATCAACAACTTAGGGGACTCTTGTCCCAAACTCATCTTGGAGAAGATCAAACAAAATTTCAACATTTCATCAGAAATATACTTTTCATCCACTCAAATTCTCTTATCATTCATCATTCATCCTTCCACAAATCTATATTCCAATTGACTCATTGAAAGCAAAAAACCATTTTAGAAAACTTTGATTCAATCAATTAGATCAACATGCATTTAAAAAACACCATTTTCAACAAGGCACTCTTCCATTCAATCAATTCATTCAACTTGTCCCAAATAGTCAATCCATCATTACAATTGGCTTTCAGAATTTTACCAGACCATCAAGCACTATGAACATCATTATTACAACTGATACAAATCAAGAACTTGCTCTCTTTTAACTTTGTTCTGACTGAACTTACAATTTCATGTATTATTTTACACCAAGTCTCCTCACTATCCAACTGTCAAAACAACATATCTCACTTCTAAACCTTGTCCAAGACTCCATACATTCCTGACACCATCACTTAGACAACATTATCTCAAAATCAACTCACCGATCACTGTTAGGTCAGACTTATATTCTCTGAGCAGTCAAGGCACTACTTCTCAATGAGACATTCATGCCCTAAATCGGGTAAACCAAACACACATGTTTCAAAACCCAAGATCCAAAACACTTTTAGAGACCTCTTAATGCCCATGTCCTCATATCAAAAACTCATAATAACTTATATTGAAGAAATAAGCAGTTTTTAGTCTAAACGCTATAAAAAAGGCTACTAAAATAGGCCTGATTTTCAAAGAAGACCCCCTTCAAACATTCCCAAAACACTTAAAACCTCAAAACAGTCATTAGACATAACACAAAACTCCCAATTTATCCATTTTCAGGGATAAAGACTCCTTTTTACAGTATATTGACAAACCCTTGTTTATAGGGTGAAAAACTCAAAAATCAATGAGGGTTTCCTGTATAGGCTACATGCAAACCTCAAAACCTCCAGCCAACCATTGGAACATGTCAAAATACATCTGAAAAGGCATTTGGAAACATCTTCTAACCCATGTAGTTTTTCTTTCTCCACTATCATGCTAGAAATTATTCATTTTGACTAGAAAACTCAGAATTTCCTGTGTAGCATCAACTCCTTCAAGGTATTCTTTCTTTTTCCTCCACTCACAAACATCAAAACATAAAAAATAACCTATCCCTAACCTACTCCACCAATCTACCTGACCTACATTGGTAGAGTAGTGTGGAAATGCCTTATAAGACTCAAAACTCAATGCACAGGATTTCAGACCGAGCCATAAGAAGAATGCTCAAACAAACATTAAATTTAATGGATTCCTTCCCAAATGGATGCAAAAAAATGGTGATTCCCAAACCTACTGGAAACAATCTAAATTTGAACCCTAAACTCTTGCAAAATCCGTACAAGTTAAGAAACAACTGAAAAACACAGAAAATAAACTAAAACAGGGAACTCTTTGTTAATTTAATTCTTCTAGAATACAATGATCTCTTTGCTCAGCCTTCACAATGCTTTTAAAGAAGTTTCCAACCATCAACTACCTCTTCATCTTCCTTGAACGACCTATGACTCATCCTCTTCCTTGATTTTCTTGATTTTCTTGTTTTGTCTCTTCACATTCTTTCTTTTTGTCTCTTTTACATATTTAGCATTTTGACAATATTACACTTTGTGCTTTTTCATGCCTTGATTACATTTAATTTTGTCATTACATGGACTTAAATACATTTTTGACAACTTAACCTTTTGAAGGCATTACATGACCTAGGTGTTCCTACACCACAAGCTATGCTCTCATGGTTTTTTCTCACATCAACGTGATTTGATTCACATTTTTTTCATGTGAAAATCAGCTTGAACCAGATTTTGTATTATGGAGCTATATTAAGTTGCCACTTCAAAAACCGATGTAACAATGATACAAAACTAGCATACCTATATTAATTAATAATATATGTAAAACATGCTGAGAGTTATCTTTATCGAGACACCTATTGACTTGAAAAAATGCTTACATTTTCATGAATATGAATTTGGAAAGCAATCAATTTGATTTCATTATTTTTTGTGTCATTGTTTATCTCAATTCCCATATATAAGGGTAAACATTCAAATTTGAAATCATACCAACTTTTCTATAACAACAATCAACCAAGAACAATAAATTTAAAAGTAGAAATGTTCATCAATCATTAGATTTAGTATTGACACCATCAAAGAAGTATATCACGATAAAATGGCATTAACTAACTTAGATATATCCACTGGTTTTTTTTTCCAAATGTTTGAATACATTGTTAACATTATATACATTCAAGCATTTGAATGTTATGAAACCTATAGCTTTGCAATTGAGTCTAATAAAGCTTTTCTCTTAGATGAATAATCATGAGTCTAATAAAGCTTTGCTCTTAGATGAATAAAGCTTTGGTTGCTTTTATGACTATGCATTTAATCCTTT
Organism: Sequoia sempervirens; assembly: GCA_007258455.2. NCBI lineage: Eukaryota > Viridiplantae > Streptophyta > Pinopsida > Cupressales > Cupressaceae > Sequoia > Sequoia sempervirens. Next base: position 450,934,242 of record VDFB02271358.1, on the reverse strand, counting down.
GTTCATCACTATAAGTCTCTTTTTTCACTTGAAGTTTAAATATGTATCTGTTGAAAAGGACCTTTTGTATACTGTGTGAGAACTTAACATCATCTTGTTTTTCATGCTTCAAAATGTTCAATTCTTTTGTTGTAACACCCATAATTTCTTTTGCCGCTTCTTCAAAAGTTGTAATCCAAGTGAATGAAGTATGGTAGATTGCACTTTGCATTGAAGTATATATTTATAATCGCATTCAAGGAAAGTTTTATCACATCTTCCACAATACCACTGACCATTTTCATGAGTGTTTACCTTCTTTTTGCAGTGCCTATCTCCAATTTTCAAGGGGCATGTTGTATAAAAAAAATTCTCTACCTTAATGAAAGATAAGGTAGCTTTTATCACTATCCAATAAGGTTTACCAGAGCTGGCAAGGTCCTGATCTTGTATTTGTGAGATACTTTTTAACATTTTTTCTTCAATTGCACATGAGATTTCCTTTGTAATAGAATGAGAATGGACATTTTTCCCTTATGTATCAAACCATAATCTCAATTGGTGTGAGAGAGGAAGATCTGGATTTATAAGGAGCTTGGTTGTAGTAATTGTTCCCACATATTTCCCACCAAAATCACTAATTCGTGCAGCCTTTATCGCAAGAATTAGGAAGGTTCCTACATTGCACATTTCTTGGAGTTGTTGACCTTCCTTATTGCAGAAATCACCCCACAGTGTTAATTCCACCATACAACCGGACATGTCTTTCATTTGAAGGGTTCTTTTTTGAGTTTGTGTGGCATTCTTTTTTAATATGGTGTTTAGTGTGTCGATTGAGAGAACAACACCAATAATATCAACCAAAGAATTGCTTTTCATGTTCTCAATTTCTCTTATCAATGTAAAATGGAATTGTTGTTTTGGTATACAACTATCCTCCTCCAAACACAACTCAACAATCGAATTTGTTTCTAATAAGATTTCCCATTCATTTTTTATTTGGTTAAAATTCTTTTGTGCAGGTTTGAGTCTCCCTTTTGAGATGAGATACACTTTTCCAGTTTCAATACGATCATAAAACTTTTCTGCAACTGCATTAAAACATGTTACTCTGATTTCACCACGATCTGAATCAACCAAGTCAAAAGTAAACACTTTTCCATGTCCTTTTGCATTGTTAAAATGATGAAGTTGACCCTTTCTAGTGACTCTTTCCTTTATTGACCATTTATTTTGGTACGGATTGAGTGTTGCAATAGGAATGGTTCTTGTTTGAGGTTCATTTTTTCCAGCAATTGGGTGCTTATATGGATTGTTGATAGGATCCATGCCTGCATCATCATCATATAAGGAAAATAGTATTCAGTAGATTTCAAACATGACAAAAAACATGGAAGAGTAACTGGAAACATTGATAATTTATTGAATTTTTATATAGCAGAAGAATTAAATGTAGCATAAAACTAAATATCATACACATATATTACATTTTGGAATTTGAGACTGATGAAATCAACATTGAAGAACATATGCATGTTACATCAAGTATCTTCTACTAAATATCATACACATATATTACATTTTGGAATTTGAGACTGATGAAATCAACATTGAAGAACACAGAGATGAGGAACACAGAGAGGGAAAAATAAAGGAAAAAGGAAAACGTGTAGAAGATAAGATGGAGGAATTTCACCAGAGAGAGGAGTAATGTAGAGAGAGAATGGCATGAGCTTGTGGTGCACTTAATCGAGTCTAGAGATGATTGTGAATAAGATGATAAAATAATCAGTGGAGGTCCTTCTTCTTTGGACAGGAGCAAGCCATTGGTGATTGCGAGGTGGGAATATATAATCGAGCAGAGCAAAGAAAGTCACAAATATTCAGCACGAACAAGGAGTCCCTCAGATGAGAGCTACCTAGTTAGATCTCACATTCAAAACCCTAATAATATTAATTCGACCTGGCTTTACACATGCCATTGCTTTTAAAAATAATAATACTTTCTTTGCTTCAAAATGCAAATTTTTTTCAGCAAACGTACCTCTAAAATCTGAGCTTCCAGAGCAGCGATGCTCTACAGGTGTCAGGAACTTCAAACCCTTTAAATTTGTGCAATTTATATTGAAGACGTCTCTGCTCAGCTCAGCTCAGCTCATTTATAGACTCATTGAACTCCTTTAGGGGCCTGTCTATATTGAGAAGATAGATTTTATTTTTCCCGAATCCTCTATTCTCTTCTATTTTGTAATCAACGTATCCTCTCCTCCCCTTTCTCCACCACGAATGCAAGTCTATCTTTGCTATTTTTCCCGATAGCCAAGATTTTCTCCTTCCAAAGGCTAAGGGGATCGATTGAATGATGGGTCATTACAATAACTACCTCCTTCAATTTCTCGAACTCCCCTTCAGAAGTCAAGCTTGATCATAAAAATATTAAGTTGATAATAACATAGTAAACCTTTCTTTTTTCTCCACCAGATCACGTCCACTCCTCCAGCTCGACCACGCCCTTCTCCTACTTTTCCTCCATACTCAGGATTTAGGGCCCTCAACTCAAGAAAACACGTTCAACCAAGATGATCAAGAGTTTTATGATGATAATTTAGGCTTAAAATATTAACTTGCTCGAAAATTAACACACTGAAATCCTTATAGGTGGTGGTTATATCCTTCAAGCTAACTTTTAGCCTCCTTTTTTTTCAATCTGTATTAGATGAGTTGCTTTCCTTAAATTATCAAGTAGATGTTATTTGATTTATTCTTGATAATGCTCATTAAATTTATTTATTTTTCTTTACTATAATATTAACTGAGTCACATAATATCACAACACAGGACAGATTATATATTTAATTTTCATGCTCAAACACAATTTTACTAACCCCTAGTTTTATTCTTTTATTTTTTTATTTTTTATTTTATTTTGTTATTAGTTCACTGCACAAAATAGACCTCATGTGCTGGAGATAAGAAGGTTTAATTGATTTGAAATTGCAGAGCAAGATCAAGGTCTTCTTTTGGATAATTACTATCTATTGAAATAACAATAAGAAGGATGGTGGCTTCTACATCTAACCAGCTATGATAATAATGTCTTGCAGGGAAAGGCATCCTTCACAATCATTAAAACATATTTTTACATTCATTTCAAACTATTATGTGAGCCAGTTTGCACAGAATGGTTCACACTGTTATCAAATATATATTTTTTCATTCCTTCACGTAATGAAGTGGACTGGATACAATTGACTGACGTATGAAGTTGCAATGTAGCAGATGGAAGTAATGGTGCTTGTATACTGCAGCATGCCAAGTAATTGCAGGCAGCAGATGCGCACATGGAAATGCAGTTTTACATTTACATCTGTATCATATCACCTGTCTCAGAGCGTAGGTATGGGGATCACACACTTTGGTTTAAATGTGAAACAACTACTCTACCATCCTCTATGTGGGAATATAGGCTCCTAAATCCTATTCCTCAACAACCCTCCAGTAATTAATTAAATCAATAGACCTCAAGTCCACCAGTTTGGCACCCAAATAACTCTCAAATGTCATGTTTTATGATCTAATTCATCTACATTGATTACTTCTTCCAACATCTAAGCTCTCAGGAAAAAGTTGTCTTAATAGTGCAATGGCCAATCAATGAAGATACTATATTTGGTCTCAAGCAAGAAAATAATTTAGGCGACATCTCTACTGCCCTTTATGTGCAGAGAATGGTAGCACAGGAAGAGACTTTGCCTTTCCTGTAGGATACACCCAAGAGCTACGTCTCAAACTCTCTAAGTTTGTTGTGATTTGTTGTAATAAATATATTTGAGGTTGTATGCAACCTGTTACTTTTGATTATCAGTTACAGTATCGTGAAGTCATGCAAGTTTTCTTCATTTTTGTTAATTAAGCAACGATTTCAATTTGTTATATTTTTTGATAATAAGGAGAAATAAATATATAACTGCCACCACTCATGACAGCCAGTAAATACATCAATTTAAATGCAGCTTCAAAAACTTAACGGAGAATATTCCTTGAATTCTTTCACTGTATAATGCCTCTCGGCGTAATAATGTTTGATACTACAAGAAGGCATCAAAATGGCTAGTGTACTAAACAAATTATTATGATTTACGAATAATGTTGATAACTCTACTTAGTTGGTAACTCTACTCAGTTGGCTTCTCTTTTCAAAATCATACAAATTGAACCCTAGCATCAATAGACTCTGTATATCAAGCTACCACAATTCAAGTTACATCAGGCCCATATCACTGAGACACAACATACTACACTCAAACCCTTAAGGGATCGATCCGGTTGAACGTAGCTCAGAGCGTTTCCACATGTTTGGGTGCGAAAGAAGACCATGCCTAGCGTAAACATGCCTACTCAAATGCGTTGGAACAGTCCGTTTGGTCACACGAGTTACAAAACAAAAATTGCACCACCTTGCAACTTTCCACTACTTGCATTTGACACTTTTTCCATCAACTGAAAAATTAGACACCATGGGAAAACCACTCTGAGATAATCAAAACTGGGAGAGGTTATTGTAGAGGGGCCCAATGTGATCCCATATAATTAGACAAGAAGTTTATAAACATCACGGTGTCCAAGTAACCTCATGTTGAAGTTTGTAGCCATTTTTCCCTTTGGACCCTTAAGGGAACGATCTAGTTGAACGTAGCTTGGAGCAATTCTGCATGTTTGGGTGTGAAAGAGGACCATGCCTTGCATAAACATGCAAATTTGAATGTGTTGGAACAATTTGTTTGGTCACACGAGTTGCAGAATGAAAATTGCACCACTTTGAAACTTTCCACTGCTTGCATTTGACACTTTTTGCATCAACTGAAAACTGGACACCACGAGAAAACCACTCCAAGATAACAAAAATCGAGAGAGGTTATTTTAGAGGGGTCTAACAAAATATCATAGGATTAGATGAGAAGTTTATAAGCATCACGGTGTCCGAGTGACCTCATGCTGAAGTTTGCAGCCATTTTTCCCTTTAGACCCTTAAGGGATCGATCTAGTTGAACGTAGCTCAGAGTGATTTCGCATGTTTCGGTGTGAAAGAGTACCATGCATAGCGTAAAAATTCCTATTCAGACACGTTGGAACAGTCCGTTTGGTCACATGAGTTGCAGAACAAAAAATGCACCACTTTGCAACTTTCCACTGCTTCCATTTGACACTTTTTCCATCAACTGAAAACTAGAGACTACGGGAAAACCACTCTGAGATAACGAAAATTGTGAGAGGTTATTGTGGAGGGGCCCAACATGATCTTATTGGATTAGATGAGAAGTTTATAAGCATCATGGTATCCGAGTAACCTCATGCTGAATTTTGCAGCCATTTTGCCCTTTAGACCCTTAAGGGATAGATCTGGTTGAACGTAGCTAGGAGCGATTTTGCGTGTTTGGGTGTGAAATAGTACCATTCCTAGCCTAAAAATTCCTATTCAGACACGTTGGAATAGTCTATTTGGTCACATGAGTTGTAGAATGAAAATTGCACCACTTTGCAACTTTCCACTGATTTTGTTTGACACTTTTTCTATAAATTGAAAAATGGAGACTATGGGAAAACCACTCTGAGATAACAAAAACTAAGCTCAAGGTTATTTTAGAGGGTCCCAACGCGATCCCATAGGATCAAACGAGAAGTTTCTAAGCATCACAGTGTCTGAGTAACCTTATGCTAAAGTTTGCAGCCATTTTGCCCTTTGGACCCTTAAAAGATCGATCCAATTGAATGTAGCTCGAAGTGATTTTGCATATTTGGGTGCAACAGAGGACCACTCTTAGTGTAAACATGCCTACTCATATGCATTGGAATAGTCTATTTGGTCAGACGAGTTAGAGAACGAAAGTTGCACGACTTTGCAACTTTTCACAAGGCAAAAAGACACCTAACCTTCAAATCTTGCTTCCAAACTTTTACCAAACCTTGGTACACTTTATTCATCTTTATTTTGACATGAAAAAATTGAAAACACCTTCTTACAACACTGTTTAATCATATTTCACAATTGCTTGCACTAGAAGACCAAATTTGCTTGTAAGTGTTAAAACACTAAATCAGGTGTAACATGCAAACCACAATGAATCTTTATAGGATAAATACAGTTTAGGGTACCCATTTTGGCCATTAAAAACATATATAATTTTTAGATACACTTATTTTGGAACACATGCCTTTTGTCCCAACTTCTTTGCTTCTAAAGAGATAAAAATGTTAGAAAACAGAGCATTTTCATATTTTTTCAAAAGTATGATTGCCAACAACATACAACATTCACAAAGCCTTTTTGAAGGCATATCAACTGATGCAGAGTAGGGTGGAAGAATACAAATTCAGAATTAAGAAACAAGAAACCAACTTAGGTTCATATATATATAATCCAGCTTCCATAAGGTCAACACTATAGTCTTCTAATTCACCACTGAACAACTAAAAGACCAATTCCTTAAAGATAATTGTAAAAACATCCATTGATCATCCAAATAACATGAAAAAATGAATGAATCGTCTCAGGATAAGTGGAGTGTAAAATAATCAATAATATCATCATCATCAGCAAACTTTCTATATTGAATAATGAGCCTTGAATGGACTTAAAATAGTAATTACAATGACTCCATACCTAAACTAGTGACCTTATGATGGCCTCATTACATCATCTTGACCCTTACATTATGAATTTACATACATTTTCACATTTAGGCCATTCAAGGCTTCATTACACCAAATTGACAACATGCTAACATGACATTGCAACCTCATATCCTACCAACCCAGATCGACTTAAAACACTTCCTAATGGTCCTTGTGACCTTATTACAACATTCTTCATGGACTACAAATCAAAATTTACCACTTGACCACCTTGTGGTCCTGATTGTCCTTGGTGCTCCTGCACCATAAACACCCTACTATAACCCTACTCCACTGATCTACAAGCCTAATTCAGTGGAGTATGCTTTATTTCTTTACTTGATTCTCAAAACCTCAAATTGAAGGTTCCAAACTGAATTTTAGAAAATGTGCTCTAATAGTGGAAAAACTCAATGGATTTTCTTCTAGATGGACTCAAAAGAAACCTAATTCTTTGTATTATCTTAATCTACAAAGGACAAGGCCTAAATCAATTTTTACTAGTTTAGTTACAGATACGCAAAGGAAAAGAATAAAAAGAAATAGCTCATCCAAAATCGATGGAAGGCACTTACAGATAGGCATGGCAGTCTCTCAACTTAGTCAGTCTTGGTCATACATCTTCACTGGGAGTTCCAAGATACCTATTGCACACAAAACCTCTCATGAATAGAATTTCTTGAAATTTGAGATGCTCTTATAATGTCTACATCATAGGTGGTCATGATAAGGTTAAATTCAAATGAATAACTTGAAATTGCCTCATCAAGCTTCGCACGCACTTTTGTAATGGCTTAAAATCATAATTGAGATTTATCAAGATCATCAAAATAAGGATGTTGCAATTCTTTTTTGCTTGAGATTCTCTTGGATGGCTCATAAATCTGCATTTTATGCAAGGGGACACCAATCAATGTTTGCCTGGTTACATATAGATACACAAAGTAAAATAAGATGATAGCATTGGCATCAAGCCAAATTGACATAGATACAAGTGCAAATTAGTAAGAGCAGATTGTGCATATACTTACAAAATTAATCCAATGAACCATTAGTCTGCTCCTACCCTTTGTGTATCAAGTATTGCCTCGGCGGTGGAGCTCACGGACCTTCCACAAGGAGTCTTACAGTTCAAAGTCTACCCCATATTTATCAAAACAAACATTGGATGCGGTGGGACTTGTGATGCGTGTCAAATTCCTCAAACAACTAATGTTTAACACTCTTATGTGGGTACCTTCTCAGCCATGTTCCAGTAACAACAACTGAGCCTGTAGGGTATTCAATGTTTTCTCCATCTATAATTGGGGCTTCCATTTTCTTTTTTCCCTCAACACAACGACACCAGTAATAGTATGTACCCTCTCCATTGTCTTCATCTGCAATAACTGCATAAACATTCCCTGCATTTATATGTGTGGCATATCTCTTGAAATTAGTCAGCATTATGAATACAGTACAAAGTAAGATAACAATATGGAATTTCAAATACTAAACAAGTAGATATATTACCTGGTTGAACTAGATTCGATACATGTTTAAAGTCGGCCGATGATTCCATGCATGTTAGTTCCAATGCCATCAGAAGGCAATACGTGTGAAGTGGGCTAAGATAACTTGTCAACCATTTGTCAACCCACTCCCCTAACTCACAATCATTCTAGGCTTGCATTGTACATGAAGAACAAAAGCATGCCATCTTACGTGTATTGATACTCCATGAACCTGTATTTGAGCTAAGGAAAGAGTGCAACTCACTCGATCCTCTTAGTGTACACCAATCCTCATATGGTGCAACGTTAGTATCATCCATCAACCAAAAAAATCTATGAATTGAAGACGTACCTTCATTACCTTGACCCATCGAACCATTACACCACTCGATGATTGATCTTGCATCTATCAACTATGCATTGTCTTTATACTTTAACTCTTCTCGTGCTAATGCTCTTTTCACGCATCCTCCTACACCATCATGCTCCCCCTTTCCATGTCTGGCCTCACAAAAGTTCCACATATGTTGAACACGTGTAGTGAGATGCATCCTACACAACTAGTAGAACATGTGTGCATT
>VDFB02271358.1:450692757-450925417 GCA_007258455.2 Sequoia sempervirens | reverse complement strand
TGTTGCACCTAATCCATGTTGTGTATAAGAGCCATAAAAGTACAACATCCATTATTGTGTTGACATCGTTAGGACACCAACATCTAGAAACTCAATGTTCATTGGATGATTGTCTTTCAATTGTGCTTTAGCTAGTTGATCTGCTATGGATTAACCCTTGATTTCTTTTCTTTCCATGTACTGGATGTCAAACTCGCTCAATATCATGAAATAGCTAGTCTTCCTATTAGGGAAGCTTTGTTGAGTAGATACTTTAAGGGATCAATTTTTGCTATAAGTTTAATGGTGTGAGTCAGCATGTAATGTATTAGTTGTTGGGTAGAAAATACTACCACCAAAAAATATTTTTCAATAAAAGTGTAATTGATCTCATAACCATTCAAGGTCATGCTAATATAATAGATTTCCCTTTCCTTTCCCACATAATCTTCTTGTTCCAATAAAGTGCTCAAAGATATCTCAGTTGTTGCAATATAGAGTAACAATGGCTTTCCTTCGGTTAGTGGTACTAGTATTGGTGGTGACATCAAATATTGTTTGAGTTTATTGAAAGCAGCTTCACATTTATCATCCCACTTGAAAGAGACATTCCCATTCATGTGTAGTAGATGATTGAAAGGATTATTTTTGTCAGCTAGTTGTGCGATGAACCTTTAGATAGATTGGAATCTTCCTTGCAAATATCTAAGCTAGCTAGTGTTTTTAGGAGGAGGCATCTCCATGATGGATTTAACTTTTATAGGATCCACCTCAATACCTTTGGCTGACACAATGTATCCCAAAAGTTTTGTTGATGTTACACCAAATACACATTTCTTGGGATTTAACCTCACATTGAATTTCTCCAATTTGGTGAAGATCTTGTCTAAAATTTCCAAGTTTCCTTCTCTAGTGTATGATTTTTCCAATAGATCATCTACATAGTCCTCCATAAAAGGATGCATCATGTCATGGAATATGGTGGTCATCGCTCTCTAATATGTGGCTCCCACATTTTTCAACCCAAAAGGCATTAAATTCCAAAAAAAATGCCCCAAGGACATGTGAAGGCTATTTTTTCTTGATTTTCAAGTACAAGTTTTATCTAATTGTAATATGAAAATCCATCCATAAGTGATAACATATCATGTCCTGTTGTCAATTCTACTATGATTTCAATGTTAGGTAGAGGAAAATCATCTTTCAGGAAAGCCTTGTTGAGATCCCTGAAATTTGTGCATATTCTGATGCTTTTTTCTAGTTTTGAAGCTGACACAATGTTTGGTATCCACTCAGCATAGTCGATAGGTCTAATAAATCCCACATCTAATAATTTCTTCAATTCTGGTTTTACCAAAAGGGTGATATGAGGATGCATTTTCCTCAAATTTTGCTTGAATGGTTTTATTCCAGGTGGTAGTGATAAATGATGCATTATGAGTTATAGATCTGTACTAGGAATGTCAGTGTAAGACCACACAAAGTTGATTTGACTTTCTTCAAAGAACTTAGTGAAGTTTGGATTTTCTTTCTCTATCATTGATGCCGCTAGAAGTAAAGTCCTTTCTATTTCATTTGTACCAATGTTGAGGGATCATGTTGGTTCCATCAACACTGAAGACCTTTCTTGATAGTACTCTAGAATAGTGTCAAATATCCCATCTTTTAGTGCCTTAAAGAGGTTTTCACCATTAGATGTGCTCTTTATTTTGATTTTTTCTTGATCTAATGCTGCCATTAAATGGTTTTCACCATTAGATCCATTTTTGACATTCATTGTTTTGCAGTTGAGAGATTTGGCACTCCCCTCATGTGAAGCTCCATTGTGAGATTCGATGATGGAACTTGTTTTAGGGTTATAAGAATAAAGGAAATTTACGATGGCATTATCATTTGGAAAGGCGGGTAAATCAAGCAGCTCAGATTGGTCCCAATCAATCAATTCAAGATGTACTAATGGCAAGGAATAATTAGATTGGCTAAGGTCAGAAGGGGTGAGTGTCATGATGGCAATATCATCAAAGTGTCTGATAGAAATATCAAGGTTTATGATGTCACTCTCCTCCAAGTGATCTATCTCACTTGAAGTCTGATCATCTCCACATGAGTCATTGATATACTTTTAGATCACATCAATTTCCTTATCATGACAAGACTATTGGAGAGGGAATCCCATTCATACTCATTACAATATATTTTAGAACTATCTCTCAATTGGAGGATTCTCTCAACAACCTGCTACTTGGTCTCTTCCTTAGATTCTTCTCTGTATCCCAGTCTTGTTTTGTCTTCAGCATGCATCATGATAGGTTGTATTGGTTCTATGATTCCTTCTTTCCTTTTATGGATAGGAACTTTTCCCTCATATCCCATCTTTGCTAGGATTGTCTTCCCTTTACCATATTTCTCTATTTGTACATTTGAGGTGGATGCTTGTGCAAATTATTCATCTTCATACAACCAATTTAAAACCTCCTTGTCGTCTGATTCATCTACTAATGTGTCTACTCTTACAAAGGTGCTATCAAAGAGTGTGGTCGATTGGGATGATTTTTGTCTTGATGTTGATGGTTGCCCATATGACTTAGGAGAAGATGAAAGTTGTGATAAATATAAGGATTTCTTAACTGAGTATTCCCCCATGCCTTTTTCTTTCAATTGTATATTTTCAACTTGTTTTGATAAGGCATTAAGTTGACCTTCCTGATTTAGTGCAGAAGGATTACCAATACCTTTTTCTTTTGATTGGTCCTTTATCTTTGGCTGGTTTGATGAGGAATTTGGTGTACTTTCCTTACTTGAGGAAGTGGCATCACCAATACCATTATCCTTTTATTGGCTCTTTTTCCCAATCCACTTTGACAAGGAATTTAGTTTTTTTCCATCATTTGATGAACCATGAGTTGGAGCTTCCCTGTTGTGTGGTACAAAAGCATCTTGGGTGGTCTTTAGTGTGTTACAATATTGGGGGTTTTGGAGTTAGCTGATATAGTGATTTCTTGCCCATTGAAAGGGAAATTCAAACACTGGTGATATGTGGATGGCACTGCTTTCATGTCATGAATCCAAGGATGTCCCAAGAGTATGTTGTATGTTAACTCTTTGTCCAATACTTGATAGACTATATCTTTGACAACTGGTCCCACTTGAATAGGTAGCATTATGAACCCTTGGGAGGATCTCTCTTCATCATCATATGCTTTTTATTGTGATTTTTTTTCTAGGATCAATAACATTTTTTGAATACCCATTTGCACGGACAAGCTTCAAAGTACAAATATTTAGGCCAACTCCTCCATCTATTAGAACACATTTAACATAGTGTTTTTTGATTAAGACCTAAATGTGGAGGACAACGTTGTGGGGATGGGTGATTGATACATCATCATGTTTGGAAAATATAAAGTAGTGCAGTGCAGTCAAATGTCCCACCATATTTTGAAATTGGAAAACTTCCATATTTTTCGGTACCATGGTGGCGACTCTAGTGCTTGTTCTAAGATTTACTTGTGAGTGGGTGAAATCTTGAGAAGTTCTAATATGGATATTTGGGTGGGTATTTTCTTAAATTGATCAACTATGTTATATTGGGTTGGAGGGACCACAGTAGTTGCTTTGGATGTGGAAGGGGTAGCTCCTTTCAATGGTACCTTGGCTTGTCCTCTTGTCATTGCATTGATCGGTGAATTGTTTTGTGCTTCGCAAATTTTGATGACACTAATTTGATTGTCATTTGCAGTATTGTTGGTCATCAGATTTATTGGCACAAGGTCATTCATTTGATGTGAGGTGGTGTTGATATTGTGGTGCTGACTGTTTAGTTGTAGAAATGTTTCTTTGGCTCTTCATTTTGATGTCCTTGGTTGGATCCTAAACCATCTCAACACAATGAATGGTAGAATCATAGACATAATTTATGTTTTTTACTTTGGTATTTGAAGACAAAGACTCCCCTTTTTCATAGTTGGGTAGAGGGTTCTTGAATACCCCATGATTATTGTTTGTACAAATATCGTCTTTTTGTCAATCAAGTCTTGTATTAAGTGCTTCAATTGCATGTAGTCATTGGTTTTATGTCCTTTTTTTTATGAAAGTCATAGAAATGTGCATCATTCCACCATGGAGGCTTAACTTGTGGCTCCCAATTTCTTGCCTTTGGTAATGTTATGACTTTAGCTTCAAGAAGTTCCTTTAATGTTGATTCTAATGATTGTCCCAAAAGTGTGAACCCTCTTTGATTTGAGGATGTTCAATATGATGGTGTTCTAGATCCAACATTACCTTGATTTTTTTTTTGGTTGAAATTTTGGTTGTTGTTTTGGTTGTTGGGTGGATTGTTTTTCTAATTAGTTTTGGTGGAAGTTGTTGTTAAGTTGAATATAGGTTTTTCATTTTTGTTTTCAACTATGCTATCATTGTTACCCACATTCTTGTTTCATTGCCAAAACTTTGGTTTGTTACCATTTTTGTAATTTTTGGAGGAATTTGATGAGTTGTTTTCATTGGAAATTTTGATGACTCCTCTCTTGACCAGAGCCTCTTCGATTTTAATTCCATTTTCAATCAATTTTTTGATGGTAGGTGGACATTGTAATTCCAATTTGTAGCTCATCTTGTCATTTAGGTTGTTGATGAATACTTATATCCTTTCCTTTTCAGGTATAGGATGAGAATATCATGCAAATAACCTTCTCCATTTTTGAAAAAATACAAGGAACAATTCACTCTTTTTCTCTTTCAAGTTGCAAAGATCTTTCATTGTTATTTCATGTTGAATGTTGTAAGAGTATTAGGTGATGAACTTGTTAACCAATTCTTCAAAGGTGCTAATTGGTGGTGTAAGTTTGGAGAACCATTCAAGACATTGTCCACCTAGGCTTCGTGGAAACAATCTCATCAAGTATGTTTCTTCATATGCAAATTCAAGATTCATGGTTCTAAATTCCCTCACATGATATATTGGATCAATTTTACTATTGTATTTGTCATACTTTGGGAATTCACAATGTTTGGGAAAAGGAATCATGTGGATACTTTGATCAAATGGATATGGAAAAATTTCTTGTATCAAGTATCATTTTGATGTTCCCCTTTGCATATCAGGAATTTGTTGTTAAAGGTTCTTCATTTGATGAGTTAGGGAAACCAGTTGTTCTGTATCATTTTTAGGATTTTTGGGAGGTTCTTTCAATTAATTAACATCAAATTCATCAAGCAATTTGACCCCTTATTTATCTTGTATTAGTAAGTATTTTTCCCCATTTCTTTCAAAAAAAAATTTCTAAGAATTTGTGGAAATTTGGATCTTGTTCAACATTTTGGATGTCTTGCTCAATTATTTCTTTCCCTTCATTGTTGTGGATTCCATGGAAAGGATTCTCTTCAGCTTCAACCATGGTGTTTTGAGTTTCACTATTTTGAGTTTCGATGTTTAGAGTTTTGATGCTTTGAGTTCCGATGTTTTGTGTTTCATTGTTTTGTGTTTCAAGTTCTTTTTCCTTGAGTTTCTACTTTTTTAACCTTGTTTGAATGAGCATACTTGAGTGTTATACTATGACTAAACTTTGATCTTTGTTTGGAAGAGTGCCAAGGATGAAAAACAAAGTCAAATAGAATGACAAATTTTATTGATGAGCCTAAGTTTGATTTGATTATTTAGCTTTGTTTTGTGATGAAAGAATGATAAATCTTGATGATGAAACTAGGCTTAATAATCAAATATGTGATAATATTGATGATTTAGGGACTTTGAGATGTTAGATTTTTTTTTAGGTTGGAGAATTCCACTTGTAGAGGTCATTTTTAACAAATTTAGACTCTATTGTACCTAAGGAATGATTCTGGATTGAAAACAATTTTGAATTTTGGTTCAAACTGTGAAACAAGGGATAAATTTAACTCTGGAGTTTTGCATTTAATTGATGCACTAAAATAGAGCCCGAATGCACTAAAATATTGCACAGATGCACTAAAATAGACAATGAATGCACTGGAATATTGCACATATGTGCTATAAGATTTCCTACACGTGCTAAAATAGAGGGTTGATGTGTTAAAATATGCAATGTATGCACTATAATAGAGGGTAAATGTGTTGGAAGATTTCAAAGATGCATTATAAAACTACCTGAATGCACTAAAATAGAGAATGAATGCACTGGATGATTACATAGATGCACTATAGTAGTAGACAGATGCACTACAAGACTGCACAGATGCGTTATAACAACAAACAAATGCACTGAACTTGGAAAATGTCACAACTTCTTGCAAGTTTGTTTGATTTTTTCTAATTTTCCAGTTAGAGAATTGGTTGTTTCAAAGGATGTTTTTGAATCAAGGTTTTCACTTCCCATGTATGATGTTTTTTTTGAATTTTTTTTTAAAAACACATTGTTAAAACACATCAAACATGTACAACTTAAGGTTGTGTAGGACAATATTTACTAGATTCCCACTTGGATTTTACTCCAGCTATGTGTACATTTAGCGGATGATTAGAAGCTTGATGAAACTAGCTCCCCTCCATGACACTCACTTCTCAGGTTATCCAAGCTTTAGTACTCATGAATCTCCCATGGAATACTTCTCATCTCTACTAAAAGCCACAAAAATGTGGGATGGCTTGAAAGGTTGGACCTTCTACGCCCATAAATAGAATAAGGATTTTGGCCTTCTAAACAAGAGGTTCTAGTATAGGCATTTCATTCGTGGAGGATCATCCATATGAAAATATACCATTTCTACCCTTCTTTTCAGAACAATCCTCGTGATACTTGAACTTTCCTCAAGTACCCACATTTATATCCCAACTAGAAGTCGCTTGGCTTTAGCGTGTTACTGATTGGGTTGTTCCCTTAGGTGATTACTTTTTCCCAAAAGGCAAGCCCTTTAAGGATAAAATAAAATAAAAATTAATGGTTCTAGACTTTTGGCCACCCAGTAAAGGGGAGAGCATATGCCTACCATTCATCAAGCACAAAAAAACATGGTGTTCTTTATCCTTCTAATTAAGCTAGATGCCTATCTTAATCAAAAGAAAACATTAAACAAATCTAGCCCCTGCATAAATCATTAGTAGTTTGATAAGGTTTTCTTTGACAAGTGTATCATCCACCTGCAAGTAGAGAACAACAATTAGTCCTCGATATTTTTAAGATTTTGCAAATTTAAACAGATGTGCTAAAATTTCAATGCACTAAAAGAATTATCCAATGCACTATAAAAAGTACTCAATGCGCTAAAATAACTCATCTATGCACTAAAACAACTGATGAATGCACTAAAATAAGTAATGGATGCTCTAAAGTATTGACTGAAAGCACTGAAAGACTCCTTGAATGCACTAAAACATTTGTTGATGCACTGAAATAAATTTCGTATGTGTCGTAATAGACCCCAGATGTGTTGAAAGATTTGTTGTATGCACTGAAATATTTCTTGTATGTGCTAAACGAACTCATGGCCAGGTATGTGCAGGATCATTATGGAAAAAACAGGCCCTTAAGTGGCCAAAAATTCATAAAAATCAGAGTTAGGCAACTTGACGTAAAAATTTGAATAAGTTATATATATTATTTCAAAAATATGTAAGAATAGAATCCATGGAAAATTGAATGTAGTTTCTAAACTACTAGGTTTTATTTTTTCTAAATCTATTTGGTGAAAATTTGAAATTTCAATCCAACAGTACTTAAATTTTAGGGAAAAAATAAGTAGGTATCTGTCTGCGTACGCTAACCACAAGAAAATGATAATATTTTTTTATAAGATTTTATCCATAAGTAGAGGACTCATGTCTGGATGTGATGGACATTTTTTTGTAATTTTTTTCCAAGTAAATGATTAATTATGATTTTCTTATTACAAATTTTAAAAAAATATAAAAACTCGTATGTCTGACCACCTTAACTTGGTCAAAACTTCATAAAATTACTTTTTCCTTTTCTTAATACTATAGTATGTGAAGCATAGAATGTGATGCATGTTTTGGATTCCAAAAATGTGATATCGTTTGAAATCTATAGATGTTTTTCAATCAGCCTATCAATCAGGACTTTAGTCGTAATTCAAATAGAAAATGAATAATAATTATTTATTTAATTCAAAGTAAAGCATAATTTATATTGGTGGAAATTTTAGAATCTCCTTTAAAAACCCTTTTCATTTCATCAATTTTGGGTTTAAACAGAAATTCGTTAGCCACATACCCTACAAATACCCATCATATCACCACTTTTTGGCCCATCATGATCCTGCACATACCCGGTCGTGCTAAAACATCACATCCATCCTGTTCACAAAAAAAAATCCCAAAAATTGTTAAAAATGGGGTTGATCCCCATAGTAGGTGCCATTTTATGTATGTGTGAAATGTGGGAGAGTTATCAAATCAATAATAAGACACAAAAACATCAATGAGATGTATTATATATAAAGATTTGAATCAAAGAACTACTCTAAATTACAGTTAAACAAATCTCAAAAAAAATTCCATTGTTCTCTATTATCAAGGATTCATTAAATCATTTGGCTCTTAGATTTTATGTGTGCACTATGATTGTTATAATGACAACTTGAGAAATGAGATGGAATCCAAAATGCAAGAAATATAAGTTCCTACATGAAACTATGTGATGAAATCCATGATGCTATGATAATGGTGATATTGACAAATGGATAATGATGTTAACTTATGTGATGCAAATGTTGTGATAAGAAGATAAAATGATTCTGCATATTCTCAAATAATTATTGATATGATAAAATAAAATGCAACTATAAGGAAAGACATGAAATAAAATGAAACTATAAAGAAAGACATGATTCTAATTTAACATGATACTACAATGCTAACTATAAACTCCAAATTACCAATGCTCCAAAGTTATTCTTGCATAATAATTTTGCTAAAATATGTGATGTAAAATGATGTAGCAAAGGGTTTTATTTATAGGATTTTCAAAGCATCTTGTGATGTGGCAGCGATCGATGGTCCAAATTCAAACATGAGGGATGAATTTCGGAGATGGAAGAATCAAGGAGTATGTTCCCTTGACCAAAGACAACAATCCAAATGGATGAAGGAATAAAGTGTGTGAGGAATAAGCCATGTGTTAAAAGTTTGTTGAAGATAATTGGTTTAAAATAATGTAATTAAATATTAGTCATATTTAATTACATGTGAGATTTGATGACATGGCCAAAAGGTGTTGTAGGCATGTGACTAAATTTGAATTTGAAATTATTCAAATTTAGGAGATATTTAATTAAATAAAAACAAACTATAGTCATTTTTTCATTTAATTAAATTTAGAAGAATGTAGTTTAGAATGAAGAATTTAAAAAAGAGTGAACTATATAAATAAATTGAGAATTTATTTATAAGTAGTTGAAATAAAGGGATTATTAATTAAATAGCTATTATTTAATTAATTTATTGTCTTGATTGATTTTGGGTGTATACAGTACTAACAAATTAAGGGTATGTGCAGGATCATCATGGAAAAAACATGACGTTAAGTGAACAAAAAATTCGGAAAAATTAGAGTTAGGCAACTTGACGTTAAAATTTGAATAAGTTATCTATATTATTTAAAAAATATATAAGAATAGAATTTGTAGAAAATTGAATGTAGTTTATAAACTACTAGGTTTGTTTAAAAAAAACAAAATCTATTTGGTGAAAATTTTTAATTTCAATGTAGTGGTACTTAAATTTCAGGGAAAAAATAAGAAGTAGGTAGCTGTCTAACCACCCTAGCCATAATAAAATGACAATATTTTTTTATAATATTTTATATATAAGTAGAGGACTCATTCCTCGATGTGATACATATTTTTTGTAATTTTTTCCTATGTAAATAATTAATTATGAATTTTTTATTACAATTTTTAAAAAAATATAAAAAACTCGTATGTTTGACCACCTTAACTTGGTCAAAACTTCATGAAATTCAATTTTTCTTTTTATAATCCTATAGTATGTGACGCATAGAATGTGACACATGTTTTGGATTCAAAAAATGTGATACCATTTGAAAGCTATAGATTTTTTTCAATCAACCTATCAATCGGGACTTTAGTCATAATTTGAATAGAAAATGAATAGTAATTACTTATTAAATTCAAAGTTTAAAGCATAATTTATATCGATCGACAGTTGAAAATCTCCTTTAAAAACCCTTTTCATTTCATAAATTTTGGGTAAAAAAATAGTCACCAGCCACATACCCATCATATTGCCACTTTTTGGCCCATCATGATCCTGCACATACCCTTAATAAAATTTCAAAATATCTTATTGGGGAAGTTAAACTTTCTAGAAGATTCTAGGGTGGTTACACCTTCCAAAAAAAGGATGTAAAGGGGGGCTACTGAAGGGAGGCCAAAGCATCATAGATGGTCACTCTGATTTGTAGATTTGTAGATTTGTGTAATCAAAAAGCTCATGTGATGGAATATATAATGTTGTTATTTTATTTTCATTTCAGTGATAATAGAAAATATTTTGTCTCCTTGCATTTTGTTTGTGCCATTATTTGTTGTTTTTGTGAGTCTCAGATT
This sequence comes from Sequoia sempervirens, assembly GCA_007258455.2. NCBI lineage: Eukaryota > Viridiplantae > Streptophyta > Pinopsida > Cupressales > Cupressaceae > Sequoia > Sequoia sempervirens. Next base: position 450,914,872 of record VDFB02271358.1, on the reverse strand, counting down.
GTAAGGGGAGTACCCTTCATCAAAGCCACTACCAATGCTACAACTAGGAATATTATTAATCATCATCCATTCATATTTAAACCCTCTAATTGGGACCAAAATAAGAAAAAAAGTTATGTCAAAGAATGAAACAATTAAAGAAAAATAATTGGTAAAAAAATGGAAAAAGAAAATTATACAAATGCATAATAAAGAAAAATCAATAAATTCATCTTTATCAAACTCCATTAGTGAAAGAAAATATGGGGAAAAATGAAAAAGGGAAGTTCATCCATAAAAATTGTCCAGTGATACAAAATAAATCTTCAAGACTAACCTACAAAGTATATGAACAAGTCGGTCCTATAGACACCTAAATTTGACCAATTATAGTTGGTCAAATTTATCCCTTTTCATCTAAATATCCTCTTATCCACATTAATTAAGTAATATTTGCATTATTTAATTAAGTCCTCTAAATCCTTGAGGTATTCAATTAAATAATTAAATTCTTTACCCTTTACCCTTTTCCTTAAAAATTAAATAAATAATACATTTATTTAATTCCTCACATGTCCCATCCCCCATAATATGCACCTAACCCTAATCCACATAGTAATCCCACAATTAGGGATGTGCACATTTCTAATCCATGATTAGGTGTCACATCCTCCAACTTTTTCAAGTGGACCCCTAATCCCAATTATCCACCTAATATTCCTCTAATCCTTCATTAATTATCCTAATCTAATCCTTAGTCAAATTTTGTCATCTCCCAAGGAATTTTAAATTCCTTTTTAATCCATCCACATCCCTAAATGGAATTTTAAAATTCTATTTATCTTCTCTAAGATTTTAATGGAATTTAATATTCCCTTTTTCCCTAGAATTAATCTCAACCCTTGATCTCAAGATCTAATCATGGCCATTCATCCATTATCCTCCCAAACCTATATATCCAAAACTTAGCCATTTTTCATCTCTCTCACCCATTTTCAAAAGAGCATCATTATGCTCCCAAAATTTCAAGTGAGCACACAACCCATCATGCGTCACAGGAACATCTACATAACAAGAGGTTTTGTATGTTGGATTGAACTCCTCATCATCCTATCTTGAGTGTTGTTCCTTTTTTTCGTCTTTTGCTTCATTTTGTTGCATTTTTAGTAGACTTAAAACATTTTCACACATTTTTGGCATGCCCAGTGGGACCCACGTCATAGGTCCATTTGATATTTTGCTGTTGTTTGCAATTTTGAAGGTTCAAATTTTAGACATAGAGGCGAATCTACTCAGATGGGTGAATCCATCTAACATAAGGGAAAACTTGCAATAAACACGGGAAAACGCATTCCCACCCTTTTGGAGAAAAGGATAGCCCACTACTTGAATAGGTTAGTGCACACTCACCCATCAATATAATAGTCAATCCTGCACTTGCAAAATGAAACTTGACTTGTAGAGGTGTATATGAATTTCCCCTTCCATTTTAAAGGCAATTACATGGGCGCCCTTTTACTCGACAGGAAAATCCACTCCCGCCCTTCTAGAAAAAGGGATAACTTGCATCTCACTATCTGAAACACCAATTATAGGGGTGAATACATGTAGAACAACTAGAACAAGTGAACCTGTTGAGGGAAAGGTGAATTTTCTTGAGTTACAAAGGCGTAATTGTAAATGCCCCTCCATCTGAAAGGAAAATGCAATCCTACCTCTTTATAAGACAAGTGATCCTACATCATTGTCATAGGAGAATTTTATCCACGCAAGGGTGAATCTGAGGCATTCTAGAATGATAATTTTTTTGATTTGTGCTCTAATTCAATTTTGATTTTGGGTACTAATAAGCTATCTTATTCGTTGGTTATTATGGAATTTAACTAATATTTTGCATAGCTTGTCTCCCACATTTGACGGAGACTGGTGGTGAAAAATACTGACGTATTTGTTGAAGGAGGATTGATCAAAGACCCTTAGTGTAGCTCTATTTGTGTGTCTTTTTTTCATACTAATTTAGGCACACACAGATTAGCTAAAGGGTCAATTAATCTATTTGTTTTGTTTGGGAGTGATTTGTAGATGTATCCACTCCGCTTGAACCTTTCAATGATCCTAGGTGATGGGAAATCACAACCTTTTCTAGTGCAATCCAGTCTACCCAGAGAGTTCTAGTGCACGTATGCTCTCCCCTTGTGGTGTGTGCGAGCCTAGGTACCAACAAAAGCGTCTAGTATTATCTTCCCTTAGTGAGACCTATCTAGGATTTCATCACTCTGGGGATGATCTTGACCACATTTTACTGACAAGGTCTATAAAAGGGGAGAAAAAAAGTTATACCCCAATCCAGTCACATTGTGTCTAGTGAAGCATTGAAGCTAGGATGATACCTAGATAAGACATGCAAGGTTGGTCTTAGTTTTGCAGTATCTCCCTAGGGCTCCCAATCCATGGTTGTGATGGTTTGGTGTTCACAGTTGTTCCTTACACACTCTCTTGGTGTATCGAGGATGCACAAGATAACGTGTTTATCCTAGATAGAGACTTGTGTTCAGTCACAACTTGGTATAGTGTAGGAGATGTGAACCAGGATTGAGATAGAAATCCTTGTGGTGAACTATGATAGTTCCCAAGTGAGAGAGTGAAGGTGATCCTATGGCATTTGCTGATGACCCTGTGCCACTAAATCTCTAGATATTCACCTTCACAAGAAAGGGAGATCTAAAGAACCACCCTAGTATCATAGAGTATTAACCTTGGGGTTTCCCCTCAAGGTGGTGGGCCTACATTGAGTTAGTGAACCCTTATTACTAATCTTACGCTTGTTTTTTTTGGAGTATCTTCTTGTGATATGCTAGTGCTTGTCATTAGTCTGAGTCAGTCCAACCCATTTCTTCTAGTTTGTCATGTTTTTAGTCCTTTTCCATAGTATGCCCCTAACCTCAGTGGCCAGTTTTATTCTCATAGAGGTGAAATTGCATTATGGATAGGTAGTCTTTCCCTTGAAGGGGTGGTTCCATGTTTGGGTCTATTCTAGTCATCCTTTAGGAAAACTCGCCCTTGCCAATGGTGAATTTGCTTGTGGGTCTCTTAGTTAGGCGGCCCCACATCCACCTGTTCCATGAATAAGAAATCTTTCCATCCCTCTAGGTGAGTTCACATCCAATATGTGTCATTTTTGTCTGCATGTTCCCATTACATAGGTGATTGCTTCATGCTCATAGGAAAGTCCACGTCCAATCCATACCATCCTTATCCGTACATCCCATAGAATAGGAAAACCTATTGTCTGCACGGGAAATCTTGCATCTTGTTTATACCCTCTCTATCCGTACACCTAAATAAATAGGTGATCCCATCCTCCTCATAGGCGGTTCTTCATTTGAGTCTCCTAGTCCTCCATTTGTACATCCCCTAACATACGCGATATTATCTTTTGGATAGGTGAACTTGTTTCAAGTCTATACCATACCCATCTATACATCCCTTTAGAATAGGAAAACCTACCTCTCATAGAGGAGAATATGTGTCTATGTTTGTACCCTAGTCTATCTGTGTCATCCCTAGATAGGTGATTTCATCCCTTGCATAGGCGATTGTGTCATCTCACATGTGTACTGAGTCCTTCCCTGATAGGCGATTCCATTGCTTTCTTTAGAAATATTGCACACCTCTACATACAATCAGTCTTCATAGGCAATCATGTCTTGACCAATAGGCCATCCTGATACCTACAAGGGTGACTTTGTGATATCCATATATAGGTGAATCCAAGATCTAGAGGAAAATGCACTATATGTAGAGGTGGATCTACTTCCCATGCAAAATCTAGAGAGTCAATCCTTCATGTCATGATTATCCAATATCTTCCCCAGTTCAAAACTATAGTCCAATCATTTTTCCTCTATGTATCCATCTCCAAATGATCATTTTCATCTTATCAATCTTCATCAATCTATGCAAAAATCATCCCCTTTGAGCAAGGAGTCAAGTAAACCTATCCTTTATTCATCAAAAAATCATCCTCATCATTTTAGTTGTACCATTGAACTTAAGAATCTATCCCATCTCATCCCCCAATCCAATCCTAATCTGAGCTTAAATCATATCCTAATCTGAGCTTAAATCCCATCTCAATCTAAGCTTCAATCCAATCCTAATCCGAGGTTCAATAGAATTCTAATCTAAGAATAATTCACATCCCAGATTGAGCTTTAGTCCATCCACATACAAGATCTTTTTATATCGAAACAAATCTGAAGATCCCTTCTTCCATGTTCTTATAATCCATTCTATTTATCTTTTCATCATCTCTCATTTTCTTCTAATCATCTATTCCCATATTTTCAATCCATATCCACTCAATCCAACATCATGAACCCTTATCCCCCTTCATCACAACCAAAAATAGTAGTCAAGGGAAATCCCAACTATGTTGATGATGACAGTGAAAGTATTGTTGATCAAGATGAGTATGATATAGATTCCTTTGATGTTATCATTTCTAGTAAGATTTCCCCAAGCATCATCCAAAATCCAATCAATCATCCAAGCTATCCCATCATGCCTTCATCCACACCTAATATCAATCCTTAGGCTACCTTTCACTAGGGATATCCAATATCTTCCCCGTCCACATATTCATCATATGCTTCATCTACATTTCTCTCTTATCCAACACCCACATTTTCCTATCCTAATCCATCATCCCAATCCTCCTATCCTAATCCACCATCCCAATCTTCTTGTATTAATCCTCCATCCCAATATTCCTACCTTAATTCTCCATCTACTTTCTGCAACATCAATCTCCCATCCACATATTCCTATACTAATCCACCAGGGTATGTGCAGGATCATGATGGGCCAAAAAGTGGTGATATGATGGGTATGTGTAGGGTATGTGGCTAACGACTTTTTTTTACCCAAAATTGATGAAATGAAAAGTATTTTTAAATGATATTCTGAGCTTTCTACTAATATAAATTATTCTTTACTTTTAATTTAATAAATTATTATTCAGTTTCTATTTGAATTATGACTAAAGTCTTGATTGATAGGCTAATTGAAAAACATCTATAGCTTTCAAATGGTATCACATTTTTGAATCTAAAACATGCGTCACATTTGATGCTTTGCATACTATAAGATTAAAATAAAATGAATTTCATGAAGTTTTGACCAAGTTAAGTTGGTCAAACAAAATATTTTTTATATTTTTTAAAAGTTGTAATAAAAAAATCATAATTAAGTATTTACTTGGAAAAAAATTTCAAAAAAATATGCATCACATCGGGACATGATTCCTTTTCTTATATCTAAAATCTTATAAAAAAAATATTACCTTTTATTGTTGTTAGGGTGGTCACACAAACACCTACTTCTTATTTTTTCCCTAAAATTAAGTACTACTACATTGAAATTTCAAATTTTCACCAATAATTTTTTTTTGAAAATAAAGCTAGTGGTTTAGAAAATACATTCAATTTTCTATAGATTCTATTCTTACATTTTTTTGAAATAATATAGATAACTTATTCAAATTTTTACGTCAAGTTGTCTAACTATGACTTTTTTGAATTTTTTGCCACTAAAGGGCCTATTTTTTCCGCGATGTTCCTGCACATACCAACCACCCAATTTTCCCATTATAATCCTCCATCGCACTATTCCTATCTTAATTCCCCATCCACTTTCTCAAACATCAATCCTCCTTTTACATGTTCCTATATTAATCCACCATCGCAATCTTTCCACCATAATCCTCCATCCCAATATTCCTATCTTAATTCCTTTCTCCAACATCGATCTGCCAAACATATCCTCCTATGCCACTCCATCTTTCACTCCATGTCCTAATCCTCCACCTACTCCCAATCCTCCATCTAATCCCATTCCTTCATCTAATCCTAATCCACCAATCCATAATCCCATTCTTCCACCCATTCCTACTCCTTCATCTATTCCCACCACACCATCTAAGCCTACAATAAGAAATTACCTCATTCTAGATGTCATCCAAGGACTTATGTAATAGTAGAAATCCCCAAATCCACATCTTGATGTCATGGAGCCATGCCATCCAAATCCATCATCCACGGTCATTAGTGATGAGGTCCTTCTCTATCCCACACCTATCACTCACATTCCCACTCCTAACAATGTCTAACCCATTCAAATCGTCCAATCCATTGAAACCCCATCTTCCACTCCTTGAACCACTAACACCATCGAAGACACCCAAATCCAATCCACTCCCCTAGTCCTAGTATCACCAAAATACACTCCCTTGAGCTTCATGAATCCTTCATCTTTTTTTCTCTCCCATTTGAGGATTCCATCAAACATTCCTCTTCCACCACACTATCTACACCCATTTAATCTTTCCAAGAGCTTGATCCAAAGCATACTAACACATCCCCCCATCCACATCAAGATCCTCCCATCTCATCCACTCCATCTCAATATCATAGCTCCCCATCCACTCCATCCCATTATCCCCTTATAAATCAAGATCCAATACTCCATCTCATCATCCCTTATCACCCACTCCCCCTAATCAACATCTTACTATCCTATCATCTCCATCACATGATCCTTCATCACCACCTAACCATACCATCCCAACACCATCTTTATATCCTCTTGGTACTCTTACATTTATCCATGGTGGTTTTCTTGCAAAAGAGGAACCAAGCATATACACCACCCATCCTTCCCCTCCTAATAATAGACTTGCATCATGTTTCCAAAATAACAAGCATCCTACTATAGATCAAATGCTTAATATCATGAACTATCAAGGGAAATATTTAGGCCTTCATGAGCAAGGTATTTTAGATCGAATCCATACCAAATAAAATCTACGTACAGAAGGTCCTTGATATGTATCTCAAGATTCAAAATTCAAAAATCTTGGTACAACCTCCATACATTGTCAATGAGCCTCTCCGAAAGAATATTAAGCTCTTCCCATCACTACACCAAGCCATTTTTTTCCATCCCCCCTCCATCATATCATCTCAAAACAGCCATCCACATTCCTTTATCATCCTCCAAGTTCATTTTGGGTCCTTATGTCCCTCCATCCACCATCCCACATCCTCCATGTACTAAGTCCATTTTAGAACCTTATATCCCAAAATCATCTCCTCCATCTCGTCCTCCTTATCCCTTAATCCATCAATCACATATTCCTATCACCCATCATAAAAATCCCACTCTCATTTTCCCTAATCAAGATCAACAAAGACAGCCCTCCATGAATGCCATCTCACATCCTCCATCTGTTCACCATCTCTAAAATCCTACCCCTGTCACGCCATTCATGTTTCTTTTGCATCATCCATCTCGTCACACCCGTATCATTTCTATTGAAAGAACTTTTGATATCAAAGTAAAAATTCATACATCCAAAAATCCACATGAATCCAAAGATCCCCATGTCCCCTCTAATGGACATGATAAAGAAAATAAAAATTCCATCCAAGAGTGTAGTCAACTACAAAGATTACACAAGCCTATTAAAACAAAAACCAAAACCATGTGGATCCCAAAGAAAAAAGATGCAATGCCTTCAAATGAAAAATCCATAACAACATCCAAAGTTTCTAATCCAAAATCTAATCATTCACATCCCCAATCTCCTAAATCTATTTTGTTTCCTTACGTCCCAAAATTCACTATCCCAACTCCTCCATTATCCCCACATCCTCCTATCATTCTACATCCCCCACCATATGTGCCAATGTTGGTCCTAAAAATGTTACCCCATCACACATCCTCCCCATCATTCCACCCATGAACTTTCCAACATCCCATCCATTGTCCCAAATATCTCCCTCATGAAATCTATTTAGTCCATTCTCTTGCATGATCCATCCGTCCTAATTAGGTTGTACCAACCTCTAAGAGTCATTTTAACATGGGATCTTATTACCTCACATGAAACTTGATGCTTGAGTCTTTCATCCTTCCCCTTATCACATATCATCCAAATAAATTTATCCACACCCCTCTCCTTATCCATCTCCATCCTCATACTATCAAAAAAATACAAAAAAAAAAAGAGAAATAATTCATCCAATGGTGAAAACTTGGAAAAAAAGCACCTTGGATAAGTACCATGATGAAAACCTAGAAAACATGTATCATGTGTAAATCCCCAATCCAATTTCTTCCCACTTGGGTGAAACTTCATCCACTTCATCCATCTCATTGATCCCACCTATCCTAAACATCCTACCTGTCATATCCCATTTATCTCAATCCCCCCTTCTCCTTACGATCTTGATATAGATAGGGGAAAACTTATATGCGTTCTTTGGACATCTCTTGTAATAAATTTCCCTCATCCATACACTATCATATCCTTTATCCTCTCCATCTAGCTTTCTCATCCATGCATCCTATCAACATCCATCTACCTTCCTTACACAACCATCATGTTGCAATCCATCTCCCTTCCTTATTTACCCATCCTTCTATCTTCTATCCCTCCTGCCTCATCAAACATGACATATCTAGAGTGGGGCACATTTTTTCTTTGTAATATAGTCCTTTGAGACATCATTCATCCATCCCATCACCCCTTCCACATCACTATTACTATCTCCCCATCCTCCTTCCAACAATCTTTATAAAACCTTCATCCCTTCATTCCATGATCCTTCCATATCACTATCCTTGTCTTTCTATCATCTCACATACTCGTCCTTACATCTTCCCTATCCTTATCTTCCCATCCACCCATCCAATCAATATCCATTTCATCTACCCCAATCCTCTTCTTTCCTTCCATACTCCCAAAAATTATTTTCATCTCCTCATCCTTATCTTCCTATCCATCCATCATATCATCCCTTACACCCTCCATCCTTATCTCCATATTCCATTCATCTCTATCCTCATTCGATCTCATAATCCCTTGTCATTAGTATCTAGCTATAGGCTACCCCCATGCAACCTAATGCCACTTATCTCATTGTCCTCACTCCCATCTCTTTCACACATTTTCCCAATATCCTATCACTTTTCATCACTTATCTATCCATTGTATATAAACAGGTCTCCCAGTTCGCATTTCTGACCTTCCTATAATCCACATCTGATATATCCATCATCCTATCCACATTTTGTCTTGTCTCATCATATCAGCTCCATCATTGTATCTACTTATCATGGTCATCTCATCATCCTTTATCCATTGCTTGTCACTGGTCTTTTGTCAAAATATGTTGCCTCTATGCTTTCACATAGGAAATGCTAATTATTTGACCAGCCCCCGAGGCTTTTTCTATCCTTTTGTGTCAGTATCCATTATACTCTTTCCACATTTATCCATTGTTAGTCATCAATATTTTATCAAACTATGATGTCTCTATGCTTTCATGTAGGAAAGGCCATTGATCGATGAGCCCTCGAGACCCTAGGTCTATCCTTATGGTGTGTTTTGGTTCTGTGTCATGTCATCAAGTATGCCCTTATCTAGTTGGTTCCTGAAAAAAAATCCATCAGTGTCTTGAGGTTCAATCTATTTTGAATATCTTGAGTCATTCAATTACCTAATCTATCTTCCATCTTTGGTCTTAATATGATGTATCCTTCCTTAGATCAGACCACATCAATCCCATCCCTCTCTTGATCCTATGGAAAAGGATATTTGAAATTTATTATGATCTTTTCATACTTTTGGCATTTATTTTTATCAGTTTAGCTTCCTATTATACCTTGTCAGGGTCGGCACGATCCATAATATCATGGTGTGCTTTGACTGGTAAACATAGAAACATATCTTGATTTTCTATGTGATCTTGTCTTCCTAGTTATCCTGAATAGTACCCACCAAGATCCTTGGGGTCTTGTGTTATGTTGGGACATCCTTTGTGTTTGTGGTTTCAAACATTGGCCCTACCAAAGCCTGCAGTGACTTGGGGATGTTTAACTAACCTTTTTTTTGTTGTATCAGTCTTATGCTTGCAATATGAAGTCGCCTTGGTTCTTCATACCCTGGTGCATAGTATCTCATGCTATATTAAATTTAGTGCTCACTACATGACAATTTTGATATGGTTCTTTTAATCCATCTTCTCATCCACTCACCCTACACCTTTCTCATCCTCCCATCCTCTTATGTATCAAAAGCCCCCCATCCATTCACCCTAATCCATTCATCCTTTATCACTCACCCTCATCTATCTATCTTATCTATTTTTCATCACCCCACATCCTTCATCTCCATCATATCATCATCCCTTCAATCTTCTTAGGATAATATAGATTTTTTATTCTAATCATCTTTTCATCAATCCTTATCATTTCATCATCTCTTCAATATAATCAGGATAATATAGATCTATTATTCTAAGCATATTTCCTACCATCATCTTCATTCATTTTTGAAATATCACATCTCAATCCAACCCTCATCCATTCAATCTAGCACAAATAATCTAATCACATCTTTGGTCTTATTCCAAGCCTTTCTACAAGCCTTTACCTAAGCATCATCTTCATCATTGAGATGTATCCCTCCCTATCCTTTTGTATTGTTCTAGAATGTATTATTCCCTCATGAACAACTCTCCCATCATCATCATCATTGGGATGTTTCCTTCCCTATCCTTTTGTGTTATTCTAGGATGTATCCTTCCCTCATCAACAACACTCCTCATCACCATAATCAGGATGTATCCTTCCCTATCCTTTTGAATTATTTTGGGATATATTATTCCCTCATCAACAACGCTCCATCCATCATCAATCCATTTTTGCTTTTAGCTTGAGTTGGGAAACATCACATTTGTCCTTGATTCCATTTGTGCTTGCTTATTTCTCATCTTCTCCTTTCATTATCTCTTCCTCATCCCATTCCACATCCTATCCATCACTTTTCATCATCCTCCCCATCTACCCTTGCATCATCTCATCCATTTTAAGAGCACCCCCATGTTCTTTGGAACCCACATTTCCTCTCGAGGGTGCACCCTCACTCATCTTCATCTTCACTCCTATCATCTTTCTTCCTAGTCACTCATTTGAATGACTGAGGAATCTTACACAATCTAATCATCTTCTTCTTGGTGCTATATTTTAATCTTCTTTGAAATGATGCTACTTGTAACACCATATCAAAGAGGGGAAAAATGTAGACACCTAAATTTGACCACTTATATTTGGTCAAATTTATCCCTTTTCATCTAAATATCTCTTACCCACATTAATTAAGTAATATTGCTATTATTCAATTAATACCTCTAAAGTCCTCTAAATCCCTAAGGTATTTAATTAAATAATTAAATTATTTACTCTTTACCCTTTTCCTCAAAGAATTAAATATATAATACATTTATTTAATTCCTCACATGTCCCATCCTCCATAATCTACACCTAATCATAATCCACCTGCTAATCCCACCATTAGGGATGTGCACATTCCTAATCCATGATTAGGAGGTGTCACATCCTCCAAATTTTGCAAGTGGGGCCCTAACCCCAATTAGCCACCTAACATTCGTCTCATCCTTCATTAATTATCCTAATCTAATCCTTAGTAAACTCTTCTCATCTCCCAAGGAATTTTTAATTCCTTTTTAATCCATCCACATCCCCAAATGGAATTTTAAAACTCCATTTTATCTTCTCTAGGACTTTAATGGAATTTCATATTCCCTTTTTTCCCTAGAATTAATCTCAACCCTTGATCTCAAGATCTAATCCTGGAAATTCATCCATTGTCCTCCCAAATCTATATATCCATAACTTAGCCATTTTCAATCTCTCTCACCCATTTTCACTAGAGCATTGTTATGTTGTTGAAATTTTGAGTGAGTACACAACCCATCATGCATTACAGGAACATCTACACAATACGAGGCTTTGTATGTTGGTTTGAACTCCTCCTCAACCTATCTTGAATTTTGTTCTTGTTTTTGGTCTTTTGCTTCATTTTGTTGCATTTTTAGTAGACTAAAAACACTTGATCATAGGTCCCAATAAAATATCCATATCCACCCATCATTCCTCATCCTCCCAATTTTGGAAAGTCTAAAATTCTAAATTTTTGACCAATCCATCTGAATCTCATATCCCTCAATGCATTTTTCCATCCACTTTGACATATGTGATATCCAAATCTCACATTGACTGTGTCTTCGCAATATTTTTTTATCATAAGGTATCTAAGGGTGCCTTATCACAATGTGTGCATCTAGGTAAGGTTAATTTGGTATCAACAAAAAAGGTAAGAATTATCAAGGGTTACATTCAAGTGCTCGTATCTTAGCAAAATAAATCCTCCAAGTAAGATATCATTAGCACATTACGAAAATAAAAATATATATATTAGCACCAACAATATCTACATCAACACCACCAGGTCGTTCAACATCAGCATAAAATGTTCCAAAAATTCAAAAAAAAAATCATCACCATGATGAAAACCTAGTAAATAGGTATCTCATGTGGCATTAAAAAAATGGTAATAAAAAAATCAAGAAAATAGTCAAGAGAAAAATCATCCTCCAGTGAAAATCACTACGGTGGAGATTTGGACAAGTAACATGATGAAATCCTGGAAAACATATGTCATGTGTGGAATTGAACATCTATGTGTACCATTTAAGTTTTAAGCATCTCAACATATCCATAATAAAATCCAACATTTCATCCATAATCCATCCATCTTATCTATAATAAATCCATGAATCATGCATCCGACCTCTTTTTTATCCAAGTCCAACTTATCTTGATCTTGGAAAAGGTGGGGTGTACACTCCACACTTTCTTATGATAAACATCTTGACATGGGTCAGTATCCTTGATCCTATCCTATCCAACATTATTTTAGCCATGAAGGAAAATTGTCCAAAGTGGCATACTCTATCTAAACATGTTATACTATCACAAGGTAATCCTTGGAATATCCATTCATCCATTCATTTATCCACACACCCACCCATTTCATTCCCTACATTGCTAGACATTAGGGGACAAGTACTTACAAACTTGAATAATGGAATAAGAATGTTGAATATTTTGACACCACATTGAAGCATCAACATGATGCAACTGATATGAATTGTTTCAAGTAATTGGGAAATTCCTAGATCATAACCTCAAAAGCACAAAAACATTAAAAAAAATCAAAAGTCCAATCTCCATTATCACCTATCCATAACAAACTTTCCATCCATAATAAACAATCACTGCCTCCAACCTTTGACAAAGGAATAAAAAAATAAAGCAAAAAACAAAATCCAAAACTTCTAAGAAAGAAAATAAAATGGTTGGATCATCTTTACAAGTTAAAACAATGCCTGAGTGTTAACTACCCCGCCTTTTGAAAATCATCTTCAACATCTTGACATATGTCTTAAAATAGATAAATTGTTCTTATACAATAGACATCATTGATTGATAATCTTGAAACATCAAAACAATCATGGCAAGTGAGACATAAACACATGGTGACATTGCACTCTCTAAAGTTCCATTTAAAACCATGAGCCACCTCAAGTTTCACAAACATGACATGTGGGAACGTCATCATTGGATTGTGTGCTTTCCAATTAAATAAAAATTGGATCATTTTACACAAAAATGAGTGATGGGACTTGCATTTAATAATGTTGATCAATTTCATGCCGTCACTATCTAGAAATTTCTAGTATTGTCATTTACTTAGCTACATTTTAGATCAAGTCCTTTTTTATCACTACTTGCTTAAGGGATTTGTTATTTATGACAAAGTGGTTGTGTAGTGCTTCATTGGTAAGTCAACATGTTCTAAAATGGGAGCTAAGCACTTTGAAGTCACTTTAGCATCTCTCCTAATGGGAAGAAAATTTGGAAATAATTTTCTTTAGGTGGCTACGTTGTACTTAAGTGGTGAGTTTGCATGCACTAAAATTGTAATAAGGTGCTTTAAGGTTGCATCAATATCTCTTCTACCAGGAAATAAATTTGCTTCACCTAAAGTGTGGGAAAATGAAGTATCTTTCTCTATTTAAAGTGGTACGGTGATACCCTTGCTATTATTCTTTCCTCATAGTTGGTTGGGTTCATGTTGAGAATGGAAACCACAATATTTACCACGTGTTCAAATGCTAGATAGCTTTCATAGTTTCTATTATAGACCTACGTTTGAAGGTGATCATGGAACATTCCACATGAAGGAATTTAAAAGCGGTAATGATGATAATTAGCACTAATTTCCTAAGGAAGGCATAGCATTATAGGGTAAACATGGATATCATATCATGGTTTATGGCTTCCTCCTAGATCTAGGAGAGAAAAAGGAGCTAGTGGGGGTTCTAACAATAATATTGTTCAAAAGACACAATCTAAGTAGGGTTGAGGTTATCCTAAAAGTAGCAAGGTTGGGTATTGGTATTTCGAGGCCATGGAACATTTAGAGCATGCATGAGGATGGTGTTGTAGTAGAATGGCTTCCATTCCTCAAAAACTTTCACATGGTGTTAATAGCACAACATAGAGCTATCACACATATGGGTAGTTATTTTGTAAAATAAGTAAGTAATTTGGAGCCTATGTCATATTTTAAATGAATTATGGATTTCAATGCCACCCCTATAGTGGTATGAGTAGTACATCCAACTTGGTACACAAAAAATTCCCTCTCTAGTTTTCTCACACTTTCTGGTTTGAGGCTTTTTTTTGTTTTAGCCTCATCACATTAAGCATTTGGTATATGGGGCATTATGATTTGTTTTGGGCCCCCGATTGTCTCTATATTTCTTTTAAAAATTGCTAGCTTTTATGCCATATGCATGTAATTTTGAGCTTTTATAATATTAATAATATTGAAGCTTTTGACTTTTATCTAAGAAAAAAATAGTAAAATAATAATTATATAATAATAATCTAATGAATGCCTCAATCTACCCTAAATGTTAGATGTAACATTAATCATAACCTTAAACTTATTTCTAAAATTTTAAAAACTAATTATAATTGTAACCATAACCATAACCCTAACTATTAGAGTTATACATCAATTAAGATAGATGATTAGAGTTGGGTTATAAAATAATAAGAATATAATAATCTAATATAATATTAGGATTAATATAATAATAATAAAAATATAATATAAAATTATAATAAAAATATGTAATAATATAATATAATACAGTATAAAAAATATTGATACAGTAATAATGTAATATAATAAAATCATATTATAATAATTATAATAATAATAAACTAATTATTAACCCTTAAATCATCCCTAAATGTAGATATAACTATAACATTAGATGTAACTTTATATTTTAAAAACTAACACTAATTCTAATTGTAATCTTAATGGTAACTTTATTTCTAATCCTAATTCTCAAAATTAGAAATTTTAAAATTAGAGTTTAGTGGAAAAAAAAAGAAAAAAGAAAAAAAAAAGTTAAGATTCATCTTATAATAATAATCTACCCAATCTATCATTAAACATATAACTATATACTATCATTAAATAAAATTAAATATAATATAATAATAAATATATTTAATATAATATTAATATTAAATATATAATTATATAATACTTTTTTAAATTAATAAATTTAAAACAATTATATTAATATAATTATTACTCCACCATATTCGTCTTGGGTGGGAGGATATAGTGAAGGGAGGGCCCTTCGTGCAGGACCGGCCTATTTTCCTTTCCGTGGGAGGATATAGATACGCCTGAGGTGAGTGAAGGGACCCACGCCTCAAGAAGAAATCTATAGTGATAACCACCAATACCTCCCGATACAACATATTTGAGTGGTTTCCCTATTGCACCTACCTATCAAGTTTTAAATATTACTATAATAATTGCAACGAATTGAACCTATATCATAGCCAATTCATTCCAGTTAACTCAAAACCTACAAAATTGATATCTTACTCAAACTTTGTCATTACGCAAGCACCACTCCGGAACCTATCTGAAAATTCACTAATTTTGTCGAGAACATTCCACACATCTCCAACTATGTTATTCCTATCACAATTAATAATTGTTATTATAATTATTCAATTATAAGAATATAATAATAATAAACTAATTAATTTATCATTTAACATATAATTTTATACTATCATTAAATAAATATAGGTATAATATAATAATAAATATATATAATGTAGTATTATTAAATATATAATTATATAATATTTTTAAAAATTAATAAATTTAAAATAATAATTATTAATATAATTATATATAATATAAATTCATTAGTATAATAAAATAAAAAATTGGGACTACAAAATAAATAAAATAAAATAAAATAAAATGAACTATTCATTTTATTTTAATTTTATCTTAATAAGAATAATTTAATTAATATTACATTTATCTATTGAGTTTTCAAATAAATTTGATTTTTTAATTTTTTTTAAAAGAAAGGCGGTAAAAATTTATTAAATCAAAGAAACATTATAGAAGAGTAGGCAACAACCCACAAAAACCACCAACCCAACAAACAACAAAAGGCCCTAGAGGAACCCAACAAAGGAACTAATTACATGTGAAAGTCTTCCATGATTATCTTTTTGAGGGACAGTGATAACTCTGAGGATAAAAGACCCCAGTCATCTATAATCCACCTCTCCACATGCTTAGAGGCCCACTTCACCAGAAGATCAACAAACCTATTGCATTATCTAGGCATATGACGAAAAGAAACAAATTCCAAAGAGTTGCCCAGCTTCACAATCTATTTGATCATAGTAGCTAGTTGCTAATTAATATTGTCAAATCTCTGCTCATTCAACATATCAACCACAATTTAAGAATCAAACTCACAGATAGTCCTCATCCATCCCAGGAAGACCCTCCTTCAATAACATGAAAAATAGCAAGAGCCTCCATGAGATTATTAGAGTGATGACCCTTATAAATAGAAAAGAGAAACATCACCCCTCCATTACTCTCTCTGCCAATACCACCAATCCCAACATGCCCAGGATTCCCCTTAGAACATCCATATGTATTTATCTTCAACACACCTTGACAGGGAGGGCACCACCAACCCTCCCAATGAATCTTCTTCTTAACATAACGAGGGCCATTACTAGCAGAGAAACTAGGCCCTCTACCCTCCAAGTGCAGATTCCTCACAAAAGGAAAATCACTTGGATCCACAGAAACCAACAACTCAGATTTAGCTAAAATAGTCTCCTGGATCTTGCTAAAGATATTCCTCCATACAAGACCCCCTTCCTGCTTAATATCTTGAAAAATCCTTCTATTTCTCTCAAGCCAAAGGTGCCAAATAATAAAGGTAGGGCCAATAATCCAAGCAATCTGAAGAAAAGTTGTCTTAGTAGGAAGCCTCCCCAAGCTTTCCTAGAACTTTATCAAAGAAGAGGCATGGACATAGTTATGACCCCAAACCCCCCACCAAAGATTCCAAATCCTTCTAGAATAAGGACAGTGAAAGAAAAGGTGTGAAGCACGCTTCTCATTATTATTGCACAAAAAAAAAATAGAAGGCCTTTGGAAACCTCTTTTCCATAGATTTTCCCAAGACATCTGTTTTGAACAATCAACCATAAAAATAAATTACACTTTGGCCAAGAAAATTTATTCGAAACCTACTTTCACCAAGGGACCTCAACCTTTCCATGCAACTATCTATCAAGCTCCATATATCTTGAGGCAACAGAGAATATTCCCTTCGGATTAGCACCCCAAGCTAAAATATCCTTGTCTTAAAGAGAACTACACATTCTACCAACCAAGATTTTTGCAAGCTCTTGCCTCTCCTTAGAATCTCCTGGAGGCCACTGCTAGGGATAATTTGATTTATTTTATTAATTAATTATTCAAATTAATTTTAATTTAAAATTCATTTATATATTTAAGGTTCCATAATGAAAAAGATAGACCCTCAATAATTATATTTGTGGATGCCCTCAAGAAAGGAATTCACAAATCACCCAAACTTTATCATGTTTTACATTAATTTGTAAGTTTTTAGTCGTGGGTTAATGGGGACTATTTTGCACTAAAATACTATGCATTTTCTTTTTATGAAAAAATTCAAGAAAAGAAAAAATAATAAAAAATTTGTAATTCTTATATTATGCAAGAGTTGGTGAAAAACAATATAAGAACCAAGTATAATCTAAGAAGAACTTTCCACACAAAATGAAGAAAATATAATTATGTAAATGAGAAATATCCTTATACATAAGATGGGATGAAACCTAATATCAAATAAAATCATAAAAATATTTAATCCAATGACTTGAGACATAAATATTAACTAGCTTAAAAAAAACTAAACTCCCTTAAGTATGCTTAAGTATAATAGTGTAGATAGAAAAATGAAAACTAGTTAAGTAATATTTGTGGGTCACACCAACAATGCCACACAAATTAAAGATAAAAGGTTCCATGATATAGTCATTAAATGAAAACTAAGTTAGGTACATGTATTCCTATTCATAGGTGCTTCAACAATTTTCATAGATCCCACAACCTTTTGTGTAGTGATAAAAGCCACCACATATGTAGGAAAGATAATTACCACCCAATAAATAAATAATTTTTAAATATTGTGGTGGAGGGTGGGTGTGGGAACCCCACCCACTATATTGCATGTCATACAAAATGTACAATTGGGTATAATATTTAATCCCCCACCAATAATTTTTTATTTAAAACAATTACATTAATATTGATAAAAAAAAATGTTGATAAAACCATACTAGATAAAATTAGAGTATAAATATGTTGGCACCACAGTTAGACCATGCAACTTTGAATTACATATTTAGATAAAATAACCTTTGATATCCCAATTCTAAGACCAATAATTAGAATTTTTATCTATTTTCTTGTAGAGCATCTTCTTTGACTTGCATATTTGGGTAAAAAAGTACCTTTGATACAGAAGTTAATGATTAAAAATTTTATCTATAATTTATTTATTTATTTTAGGCTAAGAAACATCTAAAAATATTCTCTTCATTCAAGCTCTCAAGTAATATATTTTCATTCATAAGAATTAAAAACTATCTCCAACTACTTCAAATAAAAGTAAAAAAAAATATTATTGTAATCCTAACCATAACCCTAATTATTAGTTTCTTGCCAAGGAAACTATAGGCATGGCCTCTTCCTAACTAGTTATTAATAATTCTTTTTCTAACCAATGAGAACTGAAATAGTATTTCTATTTAATTTTGTTTGGTCTCTTCCATCTAAGGGCGATTAGTGCCCGTAATAGTGGCAAATGAAAAGGGAAGTCTCATTATTTTCAATTGTATTTATTTATTCTATTTCTTTCATAATCTAAGAGGAAGCATTATTAATTTTAAATTATTCAGTTAGTTATACAATTCTAACCCTTTCTTTATATAAAGTTGTATCTTCTTTATGAGATACATAAATATTTCTCATTAAATGGATTTAAATAAAATTTCTTGCCAGTAATAGAGTTTTTTTTTAACTTTTATAACAAAGTTAAAATTATTTTAGGGTTAAGTATAGTTGGAAAAAATACAATATAAAAATTCAATTTTTGTTGAATTTTATTAGGCTAAGCAATAGATTCCCACAGTTTGCGGCTGCGACTGGTATTTACCTTTTGTGCAGATGTTGTTTATTATTGAACTTTTCTTTCCTATATTTAATGTTGTAAACTTTGTGGTTTTGGGTCCCTGTAAAACTTGTTTTACCCTTTATCAAAAACAATAGATTCCCACATTAGTATGTAAATTTATTTAAATATAACATAGGATATTTCTTTTAGAATATTATAAAATTTGTAAAACTAATATTTAAAGTTTTCATATGAATAAATAAAAATGAAATTATATAGATTCCCAAAATAAACATGTAAATTAATTTAGTTATTTGAATCAACAAATTTAAAAAACTTGTAAAAATATCATGAAAATTAATAGCTACAAATTTACTTTTAAGTATAAATGAAACACAACAATGCTAATGTTGAGTGGCAACCACCAAGAGGAAAATGGTTTTAACAATGCATTTTTAAATAAAAAATATAATCACAATTCTAACCATTTTTAGTAGATTGCATTTGGTACAAAAAAATCACCAAGTGACTGAGAATGAACTTTATGTATATGATGAGAAGATTTTCAATATCTTAACCTAAATTGATTTCTATAAATATTTGAAGATACAAATTTTTAAAATTATCTTTTATATTTATATTTTAAAATATTCTAAATTAATAAATATTTCTATAACAAAATATTGTAATAAGATGATATATTATTATAAATAAAAATATTATATCATATAGAGAATTATATAAAAATATAACAAGTCAAATTATATCATCTAAATATATTTTAAAATTTTAAAACACCCAAAAAATAAACAAATAATATCTATTCATAAGTAACATAAATAGAATAAACAAATAGTGTATACAACACTTAGAAAGGACAAGTCGTTAAAATGGGCATCGATTTTTCTTAAATAAAAAATGGGTATGTAAACTTTTTTTTTTTTAAACTACTATATTAGTCAAGTAAGTGGTAGAAAAAATTAATAAACTTAGAAAAGAAAACATAATGTCAGGTTTAAATCATAGTTAGAATTAATTTTCAAATTAAAAGAATGAGTAAACAAAACATAAAAAGAAATATATGGATTTCAAAATGTTCAAAATTCTTTTAATTAGGTTACTATTAGAATTAGAGTAAGAATTAGATTTAGAGAATTATAGTTAGGGTTAGGGTTAGGGTTAAGTTAGGGCTAGATTTAGGGTTAGGGTTAGGGTTAAAATCATAGTTAGAATTAGGATTAAGGTAAGGGTTAAAATCATAGTTAGAATTATTGTTAGACTTAAAAATATGTTTATAGTCAAAGTACAATCAAGGTTATGATTAGAATTAGGTTATGGTAAGAGTTAGGATTAGGATTCCTATTAGAATTAAATATTTCTATAACAAAATATTGTAATAAGATGATATATTATTATAAATAAAATTATCAAATTAAAAATATAGAGAACTATATAAAAATATAACAAGTCAAATTATATCATCTAATATATTTTAAAATTTTAAAACACCCAATAAATAAATAAATAATATCTATTCATAAGTAACATAAATATGATAAACAAATAATGTATACAAGGGTTAGAAGGGACAAGTTGTTAAAATGTGCATTGTTTTTTCTTAAATAAAAAATGGTTATGTAAACTATTTTTTTGAAACTATTATATTAGTCAAGTAAGTGGTAGAAAGCATTAATAAAATTAGAAAAGAAAACATAATGTTAGGGTTAAATCATAGTTAGAATTAATTTTTAAATTAAAAGTGTGAGTTATATATATATATGGATTTCAAAATGTTCAAAACTATTTTAATTAGGTTACTATTAGAATTAGGGTAAGAAGTAGAGTTAGGGTAAGCATTAGAATTATATCTAGGGTTAGGGTTAGAGTAAGGGATAGAGTTAGGGTTAGGGTTAGGGATAAAATCATAGTTAGAATTAGGATTAGAATTAAAGTTACAGTTCATTTTAGGGTTCAAATTAGAGATAGGGTTAGAGTTCAATTAGGGTTTGAATTATATTCAGGCTTATAGTTAGGGTTTGAATTATAATCAAGCTTAGGTTTGGGATAGGATTAGGGTTAGGGTTAAAATTAGAGTTATTTTTAAGGTTAAAATATTATGACACAATCAAGTCACTAATTTTAGGAATTAATTCTTCCAACGTATTGATAACAATGCCTAATTCATTTAAAAAAGAGCTACAACTAACACCTTATCGACACAACTATCATCAAAACAAGCTCACTTTTTACAAACTATGTTCTTTTGGTATTGTGTGTTTGATTGGAAGTGCTAATTTTAGTGCAGTTTTAATTAGTATAAGAACGGGATGGGAGGTATCTTCCTATAAATCCAATATAATTAACATTAATGTTCTTTTGCATCAAGAGGCACCAACTCAATTTTTTTTTGATATTTCTTGATTTACCTTCTATAAAAAATTATTCTTTCCCTTCATCAGCTCCCCTATGCTGAAATGGGGTTGATTGGAAGTGTTATTTTTACTCCTTATTCTTTAAAAAAATCAATTTTAGTTACTATAAGAATAGGATGGGAGGTCTCTTCCTCTAAAACCAATATAATTGACAATTTCCTTTTTCGTCAAGAGGAACCAACATATGTGTTTGATATTTCTTAATTTACCTTGTATAAGAAATTCCACTTCTTTCCTTTCATCAACTCCCTTAGGAATCAATTTTTCATTATCAATTGAGAATTCCTTGTGATTTCTAGTATTGTTGTTCTATAATTTTCTTTCATCAGTGGTCCTTCTCAGATTCTTTTCTACATTTCTCATAAACCATTTCTTCTAGAAAGAAAGAAATTGTACTACCATTTAGCAGTGATCAAAGTTGGCCAATGGGGCTTGAAATTACATCCACTTAATCAATGTTTTGGAACACACTTTGTGATCTATCATAAACCAAGAATGAATTCCTTGTAATTTGTTACACTATTTTACTATTCCCTCCTTTTCTCACTATTCTCATTTGCATTTCTACCTGCTTTGCAAATGCACTCATCTTCTATTTTATGAGGTTTAATGCAACATTGATTGGAAAAATAATGCATATGATTATGTAATCTTATACCAAGGGAACTTGACTTCTATAAACTTGAAAGAATGCTTGTGCACATTAGATATATTGGTTTACTTTATGTATGCGTAAGTAACTCTAATTCTAAAATTATGTTACACTCTATTCAATATTCTGCAAATATAGTAGTTTTTATTGACTTAATTTCATAAAACTGTCTTAATTTTTTTTAGTGTACATCCTTTTTCATTGCTTCTCTTTTATTTCTTCAAGGTTTTAATGAGTAATTTTTTTGAAGTTGTCTAAAAGGTATAGAAGTGATTCTAGTTGACACCCTCTTTTTAACCTTGCAAATGACTTTGTGCTTGAGATTTGTATTTGGTCAATTTGATGTTGTATTTGGTTTTGTGGATGCCATAATTTACTATTTAAAATGAACAAACTTATGATTAAAGCAGGTCTTGGAAGATGGCATGAATTTTTTGGTAACTGTGAGGATGGATTTGTTTGTTTGTTTCTCAAATTAACATTTTATTGTTTATTTCTATTTCATTGTGAGGATCATAGCACTATATTTTTAATTAAATTTTATTTTATGTTTTTGATAACTGCAAAAATTAACCAACAAGTAGTGACTCTTGTTCAAAATCGGGTCTTCATCACCATGATGTCTTGAACTATAATATTAGCAAAAATTTAATAATGATCCAAGTGAATGGTGGTCTCATATTTTTTTTAGGGTAATTAAATAATTTAATGATTGAGCACACACAAATTATCTTGACAAAGATGACTGCAATGAAATATGAATACATAAGTGAACGTGAGAAAGAAAGAAATTAATTGTATTTAGAAGTCCTATTTTAAGTTTTGTATATTTTCTAATATTAACCTTTAAATTTCTAATAGATGTCATATTTTAAGTTTTGTATATTTTCTAATATTAACCTTTAAATTTCTAATAGATTTCACATTCATTTGAGTCTTATCTTTTTAAATTTTCAGAAAAAATATGAATGCATATAAAAAAAAATTCATAACAAATTACGAAATCATAAAATATTTCATGTCTTTAAAAAATCATAAAATATTCCATCTCTCATTAATTCTCTCCACTTTTCTAAATATCAAAGATCAATACAGACCTCCATAAAAGCATGACTTTGTTTTTGATGCAATCCTAGATGAGAATGCTACAAATGATGATGTTACCTAGTGTACCCATAACATTGTTCTCATTTCACGTAAATTTATTATATCATGTTCATAAGTATCCTTGAATAGATCTATCATGTTTATGCAATTTGTTTATAATATTACATGTCGCCATTACTTTTTCGTAGAAACTTCGCTGCTATGTAGCTCTTGTTTGTTTCTAATCCCACTCCTAACTCTCAAAGTTAGACATTTTACCTAATTTATCAGTAAACATATAATTATATACAATCATTAAATAAAATTAAATATTATATAATAAGAAATATATTTAATGTAATATTATTAAATATATAATTATATAATACTTTTTAAAATTAATAAATTGGAAATAATAATTATTATATTAATATAATTAAACATAATGTAAATTTATTTGTATAATAAAATTAAAAAATATAACTACAGAGTAAAAAAATTAAAATGATCAATTTGGTTTATTTTAATTTTCTTAATAAAAATAATTTAAATAATATTTCATTCGATTTATTTAACCTTATCAGGTTTTATATAAATTTTTAAGTTTCAAGGTCTTCTGGATTCAATGAGGACTATTTTGCACTAGAATACAATGCATTTTCTTTTTATGAAAAAAAATCAATAAAATAAAAAATAATTAAAAATTTGCAATTCTTATATTATGCAAGAGTTGATGAAAAACTCTATAAGAGCCCAAGGGTAATCTAAGAAAAAAATTCCACACAAAAATGAAGCAATATAATTATGTATAAGGAGAAATATCCCTATACATAAGCAATGATGAGACATAATATCAAATAAAATCATAAAATATTTCAATCCAATATCTTGAGACATAAATATTCACTGATTTAAGAAAAAAATAAACACCCTTAAGTAAACTTAAGTATAATAGTGTGGATATGAATTAAAGGAGAATTGGTTAAGTAATATTTCTAGTTCACACCAACAATACCACACAAATTAATAATAGATGGTTCAATAGTTTTTATAGATTCCACAACCTTTTGGGTGGTGACAAGAGCCACCACATATGGGAGCAAGATAATTATCACCCACAAAATAGATAATTTTTAAATAATATGATTGAGGGTAGATGTGAGAACCCCACCCACTATATTGCATGCCATAAAAATGGTATAAAGAAATATAAACTAAAAATCAAACTAAAAAAATGTTAAAACCCTAATTCATTAATTTATGTACTTGGATAACCTAAATCTTATCCAAAACATACATTTTGATTTATTAAGATAAAAATATTCACTCAATCAAATTATTTGAACTATTTTATTTTATTTATATTCATTTCTATTCATAACAAAAAATTCAAACTGAGAAATGTCATAATTTAAATATCCCACGAACAAACTTCATGCCGATAGCCATACATTCCTTTCTCATGATCTTATTTGTAACTTTTAATTCTTACTGAACATAGGAAGAAACAAATTTCCAATATTTTTTGTATTAAATGTTTTTTTTCCAAAATTGGATGCACTTCATCTCTTCAAACTAAGGTGTTGTTTATTGTCTAGCCAACGGTCTAAGATAACAGAAGATTATCGATGAACACTCCAGAATTCGATGACAAATAGGGAGTCATCCGGAAATTTCAACAGCTTTGGGTTGAGGGTGAGGTTGAGGGTGCTTTGCCACTGTCAGAGTCAGCACTCCATTTTCCATTTCAACCTTCACCTCATCCACCTTTGCATTCTCAGGTAGCCTGAAACGCCCCAGAAACCTCCCTCTCTTTCGTTGCATACAGTAAAATCTCTCCCCCTCCTGCTCCACATCAGCTCTGTGTTCTCCGCTTATTTCAAAGATTCGACCGTCTGCCATTCCTATTTTCACATCCTCTTTCTTCACTCCTGCAACAAAGTAATCACATTCCATTTTCAAGGGAATGTTTTCTTGAAGCATAATAGAGAATGAAACAGTAAATAAATAAATAAATACCGGGAAGGTCGGCCTTGAAGATATGAGCATCAGGAGTTTCCTGCCAATCGATCTGTAGTCTGGATACTGCGACCTCATCCCTTGCATAGTTTCTGTAGTGCCTGGCCATTTCATCCATTCTATGAAACGCATCGAAAAGGTCATAGGCGGCGGGATATCGGCTGATCTGACTTGGAAAGATAGACATTTGGCAACACACTGCAAATCAATCAATCAATACCTGTATATATGCAGAATGCTTCGCGATCCCTCTCCTGGTTGATTCGAAAACGCCAAATTGAGGTGCATATATAAATGGCTCAAACTTGTTCCAGACGTTTCCGAAAGAACCAGAAATTATGGTAACCGTTTCGCTTTACACGCGGCACGATGTTATTCGACCGGATAATAAAATACAATGAGGCATTAAGCTTCCTTATCGGACCAGATTGAACTTAATACCTAGATGGGCAGGGAAGTATTGGAAAGGTGTGGTCAAGGCCGTTTTAAGACTCAAATTACAAGAGAATCAAGGTATAGTTATCTAAACTAGCAAGCTATTAGATTTATAAGGTTCTAAAAATGTATGTGATGTAATATTATTTTTTTCCTATTTAAAATTTTAAGAAAATAGTTTATTAAATGTATTGTTTTTATGTCTGGTAATTTTTATTATTTCGAAATGTAATAATTAGGATTAAAAAATGATATATCATAGTTAATTTTTTCATAAGCATTCTCTTGTCATCACATTCAATACGAGATAAGTAATGATATTAAGACATTAGTCACTGGGGTCAAACTCTACATTCCATCATCTCAAGCATAGATTGTCAATTGTTCTTTGGACACCATGATTTAACGACAAGGGGAAGAAATACATATGGTTTTCATTGGTAGCATTATAGACTACATGATGTGACATGTATTCTTTTTCAAGCTAGACACGTTACAAATGCTCTAAAATAGAACCAAGATTTGGATTATGTGGAAGAAATACAATGTCACAATGTCAACACAAAGATCTCTTCTAAATTTGTCTAAGATTGAGAATTTTTTTTCAATGCTTTCTCTAATGGCATTGCTTTTTTGTATGACAATAATAATCTCATGGGGTTAAATATTTCAAACATATTTTTATATTATTATTTTGCAAAATTGCAATTAATTAAGCTAATCACATATTAAGAATGTTTATTGGCTAATGAATAACAACTAGAACATAATTTTCTCTTAACTTCCTTAACATACCATAGTGGACTTATTGCCTAAATAGAAAAGGAGAAGAATTGGAAAGGTATGGTCAAGAGACCCAAATTACAAGAGGACTATTAACTCTTATAGTTATTTTAATTAGCAATTCAATATATACTATTGAATAGGAACACTAACTTTTTTAATGGTTGATTTCAATTTTAATTATCAATCATATATGTAATTTATTAAATATATTGTTTATATGATAGAAATTAGTGTAATAAATTTTATTCTATAGTAGAAAAATAATTAGAATAAAAAAATAATGTACCATTATTGAAATTCTATCCATCTAAAATTTCTTAGAATTTTGAAGTTGATTTTATTTTATCGAAAGGTTGAAAAGAGAGAGCCAAAGGCTCAAACATGTAAATTATGCATTCATCAAAAACACACAAATGGCTACATTCTATGGTTTTATAAAGTCATTCAAGCTATTAAGTACCTAAACCACTAACTACCAACTAACTCATAGCTAAAAACTAATGTATAATAGACAAATGGTAACATGCTAATTTATTATTTATTAAATTATTGTTTGTAATGCACTATAATTCCTAATACTCCATTTAGTGTTGACATAGGAAATTTATTTATATGCTACATTATCAACAATTGTCATGCGTCAAACTCACCCCCCATCAATGATTTTTTATTTTTTTTTGTAGAAGTCGATTTCTACAAATAATGCATCCTATTACAATAAAATTTTCTTTGGATGTCTATTTTTACCAATAATGCCTCCAAAATCTTAATAAAAAATGAAAAAGATAAATTCAATTGCAATAACTATTTAAATACCCATGTCTTCCACATAAAATATTGAGTTAAATATTGATAGTATTCTCAAAAAAACTCCATGTTTCATTCTCCTATTCAAAAACTTTCCAAACTATTTTGAAATGAGAAAGATATTACCGTTTTCATAAGACTATGTTAAAATATCATTAAAAATCAAAATAATGTACCAAGAATACAATGGTGCCTAATGAGAATATAATTCACCCTTTGCAAAAAATGAGTATCGATCATATAGGAGCATAATAAATCCATACCAATCTTGAAACAATAAACCCTCAAAATTGAAAGATAAACAAATTCTTGTAAACCACCCTAATCTCATACACTTTCTTTATAACACACCAAATCTTTTACACTTTTGAATATGAACACAGTAAACATAATGGATGGGAATTTTTTGAAACAATGTACACAATGTAGGATAAAGGTAAGACACATGAATGAAATATTTCAATAGGTTTTCTACAAGGTAACGCTCTTTATTTTTATATTATCATTTTTTCAAACTCATGGCTGATTATGCTATTCACTTATTGAGAATGCTCATTTACCAGTAAATATTAACTAGAACATAATATGCTCTTAACTTCCTTAATAAAATATACTAAACTTACTACCTAAATAAAAGTAGGGAAGAATTGCAAATGTATGGTTAAGAGACCCGAATTGCAAGAGGATTATTGAAAATTATAGATATTTTAATTAGCAATTCAATATAAAAAACTAAACGGGAACGCTCTACCAATATGGCATGGCATGATGGTTAAGTTGTTGTGGATTTTTCTTGCCATCAAATTTCAAACCTCATTGGGGTGTAATTGTTTAGTATTTATGTCGAGGATGAGGTCCTCCTATTGTGACCTCACTAGTTGATAGTTGTTGGTGAAAAGCATTTACCCCTATAATAAATAATAAATTGGAACACTCAATTTTTTATGGTTGATATCATTTTTATCTATTCAAAATTTTAATTGTTTAAAAAATATATAATTTATTAAATAAGTACCCAATAAAAAATTAATTTATTGGGTGTTGACCCCATAGTGCAATTGTTAAGTTGCAAGGGTAGCATTTTGGCTACCCAAGGTTCAAATCCCACAAGTGGTTTGTGGGAATGATCACTAGTGCAGGTGGCAGGGCATTGTTGTAGGGTCAACAAACGAGGAGCTCAGGAAGAGAGAGATCATAGGGAGGCTACAAAAAATTGCAAGAGGGTCGATGGAAAGGTAGAAGATGGAGGGTCAAAGGGTCATATTGGTTGTAGGGTGGGTGGCATAATCAGTGGGTACTAAAGGCACTCAACAAATGGCTAGAAGAGTAATGATGGAGTGCTAGATGGAGGGGGTACAAAGGCCAAAGGTGCCATCATGGAAGAAGGGAGGAGAGGAGGATAAATATAGATTTTAGGGATGAGGTCCCTTGTATGTGGCCTCACTAGTTCATAGCTCCACTCAAAAGCATAGGGTGTTGCCCCTTAGCAATGATTTACTGAACAAATAATAATAATAAATAATTTATTAAATATGTTTCTTATATGATAGACATTAGTGTAATAAATTTTAAAGTAAAAATGAAAAAGAAACAATTCAATTAGAAATAACTATTTAAATACCCATGTCTTCCACATTAAACATCAAATTAAATATTGATAGTAGATCTAAAAAAAAAAGGTTTCGTGCACTTATTCAACAACTTTTCAAAATATTTTGAATATCCAATTTTAGTTAAGAAATGAGAAAGATATTACCTTTTTAGTGTGACTATTTTAAAATTTTATTAAAAAATAGAACAATGTACCAACAATGGAATGGTGTCTAATGATAACATGAATCTTCCTTTGTGCAAAATGAATAATCATCAAAGATAAGTATAATAAATCCATACCAATCTTGAAACAATAAACCCTAATAACTAAAAGATATAAAATTCTATTAAACCACCTTAATCTCCTAGACTTTTTCTAGAATGCTTTATATCTTTGTAGCTTTGAATATGAACACAATGAACATAATGGAGGGAAAATTTTGAAAATAATATACACAATGTAAGAGAAAGGTAAGACGCATGAATAGAAGATTTCAACAAGTTTTCTACACAGTCTATGATGTCTGCTACTACCATTAAAAAATATGTAAGAATGATGGAAACTAAAATACCTGTATTTTGCATGAAGTCTAAAGTATTCACTAGTCTATTATTTGAATTGCTTTAATTTACAAAAAAATGATGTATACAAAAAATGGTAATGGGCACACAAGGGTTTATGGTATCGGCCACTTGGTAGAGCTCCCAAATTTTTTGAAAATTTTGAGTAGGTCCTTGTTTTGATCATGAATTAGAGCCTCTATGTCTAGGGGTCAGGTTTAGGGTTTAGGTTATAATCCCTCTTTTCAAAATTTGTACAGTAATAAACTTGAGTGTTTTAATCCTCTATTGACTTGCTACACCCAATTGCCAGTCACTTGAGTTGTAACTCGAGCCTTTGAAATCACTGTTTTACCAGCCCCTTTCTTTATGTTCGTTAGTCACTAAATGCCTTCGTCTTAATTATTCCATAGTCAAGCTAAATATTTCACATGAAAAAAGACTTAAATATTAAGTTTTTTGTTCTCAAGGTTTAAGTCTTACCGACCTATTCATGGCCCCATTTTTAAGAATAACTTTGTCACATGTGCATATTGGATGACTGTTCGATCTCAAGAATTGATCCTAGTCATTCCCCGCCAGCCTTACACTAATAAAATAATGGTTTCTCAAAAGCTGCGTGGTAGGCGGGTAATGCACGTGTGTCCCTTTGCAGGTGTGTGGCCCGAGCTTGATTGTTGAACCCGGCGTCTTAAGCTTTTAGATCAATGACCAAGATTCTATGGTAAGATTAAATCTCAGTCATTCCCTACTCACCCTATGCAAATAAAATAATGCATTATTAAAAGCCATGTGGTCTGCAAGATGCTGCCACGCAGATTCTATGATTACTTGGAAAGAGAAAGGGTGGAGCTCAGGGAGCAGACGAGTTGTCATTTGATTGGAAAAATATCATTGGTCGAGGATTGGCACATGCTAGTGATGGAAATTCAAATGCGTTTGACTTGATCTGAGCTGTCCAAAAGGCCATCTCACCAAAAGATCGATGAATATAATTCAAAATTAGATATGTGAGTATCATAGTCATTTTTCCTTGTGCAAGTAAGCATTAATAGCAAAGGATGCTTATAAGATTAATCAAATTTGATCCTAATCCATGCAAGTGATTACTCTCCTATAATCGTTGAGAATGATACATAGATTTTGATGCACCTGGGTTATTGATGGTCATGATGAAATATCTAATGGTTGATCATCTGCTCACTCGTGTGGGCATTCATTGAGCATTGATGATCAACACGATCAAGTTACTTGAAAAATGAGAGTTGATAGCCATTTTTTTTACCATTCTAATTAGTAGCTAAAATTTCTAACCCTATAAGGAGAGTGGTGATCATTCTAGTCTACACCTATGAAGTCCCATTGTTCTCAGTATATTTCTAGTGAAAATGAGTAAGTCTGTTGTTTTTGGTTCCCCTATATGGAGGTCTTGTCGACTCATCTTAGAGGAGTTACAAGACGATGTCCCAAAGAATGAGCAAAGCATGCCTAAAGTTCTTGTAACTTTGAGGAAGATGACAAGACCTAGGAAGAAATCTGCATAGAACATTTTCAAGAATTCTTATCATCTGAGAAGGAGGACTGTATCAAAGGAACTGGTCAAGGGGAAAGGAAAGAAGTTTGATAGGTCTAAGAGGAAAGCAGCAAGGAAGAACAGATACAAGCGAGCTTATCTAGGCAAGCATCATTCTGCCATTGAAGTCTCAAGTGATCCCTTAGATAGTGAGACTGAGACTTGAACCATAGATTTTTGGGAACCTATGGTCTACTCTTGCACTTCTAGGGTTTTTCACCTAAAAGGAGAGAGATAAGGCCCCAAAATGCTAATGATTCACTCAAATCAAGATGTATGCAATATTGCTTAATGTGAATGAACTTAACCAAATGCAATTGACTATGCAAATGAAGAAATAATGCAGAACAGAAAGAACAAGGAAGAATCAGAGTGGACCTAGATGAATTGTGATGAATCTGGAGTGTTTTGGATGCTACTAGAATTTACTAATTTTTCAGAGTGGGCTCATTCACCCAGGGGGCGAATCAGTCCACCTATTGGTGAAAAGTGTTGGGAGACAGTTTCTATCTGTCGGGATCCAGAATCTAACAAAATTTAGATTTTCAGTCCTAAGGTGGGACTCATTCACCATAGGTGGTGAATCAATCCTCTCCCAAATTTATGAAAAATTAGGAGACAACTCTGCAACACCAGATCTCAAAATGTCTACTTGTTGGGTTGTCGAAGTCAGTTCTACAGAAAATGGACAAAAAACTATCTTCAAGGTTAAAATTTACTTGAGTTGACTTGAAAATAAATCCTCAACACCATATAACCTGTTAAATCTGTAAAAAAAGAGCTAACTCTTGATAATGCAAATCTGAAGTAATGTCAATGGCTGCTTCAAAGTGTTTGAATAGTGCTTGATAAGATGTAAAATGCTTGAATGCTCGAGTGAATAGGTGGATAAGTGAAATTGATGAATGCTTGAATGAGGAGATGTAAAATGAGGTGTGAAGCACCCTTCAATCTGCAAAGGACTTAAACCTCAAACATGGGTTAGTTACAAGCAAACTTATCAAGTACCCCTATGAAATAACATGTAAATGCTTAACCAAATGTAACCAATAAAAGGATTAAAGGAAATCTAAGAGCATAAAATGTACCTATTCCATATTGGATTGGTGTCAAATGTGCAAATTACCCTTTCACAATCCTTGCTAAAACTCACAAGATGCAATGCAATGGTGATGGGAAAAATTAGTTCTCAATTGAAGAGAGTAACTTTGCATGAGAGTGTAGATGGGTTGATGAAGAATGAGGCCTTTCATTTATAGATTTTCAAGTTGGAAGAGAGCTCAAAATAGAGAAATGTGGGATAATGATTGGACCAATGAGATGAGGCCACTTGTCACATTATGATAGGTTAAGGAATGTGCAAGTTTTGGCCAATGTGCCAAAGAGGGGGAGATTCAAATTTGAAATTGTGAATTAAATATTGAGAGGGGGACATGTAAGAGAGAAGTTATTGAAATGTTGGAAGGGACAAGTCAACTTGTCCTCATATTCAAACTTGAGGGAATATTCCATTTTTGTGCCAAGTTAAAAGAAAATGATGAATTTATAAATGAATTAAAATGATTTATTGGTGCAAGTGGGAAAAGCTAGAGGATGTGATGGGTGGTTAGGTTAGCTTAATTAGGATTGGATTAGCTTAGATGATGTTTAGGTGATTTTGACCCAATTGACTTAAATATTTTGATTTATTTAAATCAAGAGGGAGAAATATGAATTTTGAGACTTAATTAAATAAAGTCTTGGTTTATTTAATTAAATGGATGATGCAAGATAAAGGTTGATTAATTTAAGGAATATGAATCTAGGGAATGATTTATAAAAGATGAAATGTTAGTATTTGATTGATTTACGTAGATGAGGTAACGATGAAGTGGATTTATTTAATTTGAGGGATGAAATGCTAGATTTGATTAAATGAAGGTTATTTGATTAAACTATTGGATTGAAATGTATGCATATTTTGCGTGTCTACATTTTTCCCCTCTTTGAAGCAATGTACTCATTGCGTTGGTTCAAATAATAAACTTGTCATGATCAAAATTAAAAAAAAATTTGATTTTTTCAGATGCCCCAGCAGAAAGAAGTGCACTAGTACATTGCCCCCTCGAGAGATCGAGTGAAAAGATTCTATTTGAGGGTTGATCTCATGATAAAGAGGTTCAAAGTTGATGGTTATGGATGATGATGCAAATGAGATGTTTTTAAGATGCTTAGAATAACAAATCTATATTATCTTAAACAACTTAAATGATGATATAATGTGGGATGGATGAGATGGATGATGTGATATGATATGATTATGCAATGGATGATTTATGAGATGCTTAGACTAACATATCTATATTATGATTATAATTATGCATGTGGGATGATATGTAGAATACTGATGATTTGTGGATGCAAGATGGATGCACTATTGATGATGATTAACTATTCACAATGTGATGTTAGTGAAAAAAAGAAGACATTAGATGATGACAAGAGGATCCAACAAGACAACTTTATGAGAGATGATGATGAGAAATGACAATGAGAAATGAATGATTTGCTTATCAAGGATTGGGATTTAAAAGGGTCACTTACCTTATGTTTGATAACACACATAAGCATGATGCACCAAGGTATAAAGGACTAGGATGGTGTGGTACTTAGGGTGGTGGAATTTGACTCGACAAATAGATAGGAGTATTCTTGTTCACACTTGACATACAAAAACCTTGCTAGGATGCACTTTAGAAGTTTCAAACATCTCAGACCAAAACATGGAAAGGTATAACCAATCAATGCAATAGTCAACAAGCTGTCCAAAACATCCTCTATACATATCTAACAAAGCAAGTAGTCGCCAAGTTATTTTACAAGAATGTCCAACAAGAATAACAGACAAAAGGATAATGATCATTGCCCCATTCCTATCTCTCTAAATCCTTCATTTGGATATCATCGAGAGGTCCTTGGACTGAGCACAATAAGATAAGTCAAAAGACAAAGATAAAGCACACAAACAAGTTGATGTTCTTCAATACCGCTAACCAAAAGGGAATGTGTTTTCAAGGATAGGAACCGAAACTATTGCCAAAATATAATGCCCATTGTAGGAAGGATGCATCCTAGGACATGTTAGTGGATGGCATCATGTCATTTCGTTTATCCAAAGTGCTCTTTCTGATAAAATATGCCCCTTGTAGGAAGGATACATCCTAGGACATGATGTTATCAAATGATTGATATGGGACTGATTGGATGATGGAATATCGACACAAAGAATTGACCAACTTGTTTACGTACTGACTTAAACCTGAGACTTGACGTTTTTGAGTTTTTACTTTTAACCTGCTAGACTTGTTTCTAACTATTTCACCAAAGGTTGAGGATGACAATCAATTTATTATGGATGGTGTTTATTGCGGGTGCAAGCGAGATGCGATGGATGGATTTTTTCAAATATTTGGATATTTTTGGAGTTTTGCAATGTTTTGAGGCTATTTTTTTGGTGTT
This sequence comes from Sequoia sempervirens, assembly GCA_007258455.2. Lineage (NCBI taxonomy): Eukaryota > Viridiplantae > Streptophyta > Pinopsida > Cupressales > Cupressaceae > Sequoia > Sequoia sempervirens. The sequence continues at coordinate 450,879,892 of VDFB02271358.1, read as the reverse complement.
TTTTGAGATTTTCAAATGTTTTGATTTTTTTTTATTTTCCAAATGTTTTGGGATTTTTCTCGAGATTTTGACCAAGAAACTAACCTAAAGACCTATCCTAGGGGCCTCGGGCTGATCAACAGATTAGGCCTTGCTAACGCTTAGCAATTTATGGATTCGAAGTTCGACACCAATCGACGCATTTACATATGAAGATATACATGATGAGATGTCAGTTTACATGCCAGACTATTAAAGTTGACCTAAGTGTCTCGGGATGATCAAAGATCAACCTTACCTACGTTCAGGCTCGGACCTGCAGTTGACAAGACGACTTTGTTTTTGACTTTTTTGACTGACTTTTACCTTGTTTTGGGATTTTATACGCTTTGATGTTTTTTGATTTTTTAATTTTTTGTTTTGGATTTTTTGATTTCTAATGTTTTGGATTTTTTGATTTTCTCTCGATGTTTTTGGATTTTCTGATTTTTTGATGTTTTTGGATTTTTTTATTTTCTGATGTTTTTGGATTTTCTGATTTTCTGATGTTTTTGGATTTTCTAATTTTCTGATGTTTTTGGATTTTCCAATTTTCTGATGTTTTTGGATTTTCTGATATTCCAATGTTTTTGGATTTTCTGATTTTTTGATGTTTTTGGATTTTCTGATTTTCTGATGTTTTTGGATTTTTTGATATTCTGATGTTTTTGGATTTTTTGATATTTAGGACTTTAAGAATATACACAAATCTGATCCAATGAGAACATGCCCCCATCGTGATGCAATAGACTACTCCGATAAATGTAGGACAAACTGACCTTGAGGATGGGTCGAGTAGTACTAGAAGGGATCATGATACGAAAACAGGACCAAGCTATGGTGCGGATGCAAGTGGATGAATGATGGATGGATGATGTAGAACAAGCCATAAAGATCTTGATGGATGGAAAGTGCTTATTTACACAAGGTGCCTATTTTCCATGTTTTCACTAAGGTACTTGCCCAAAGTGCCACCAAAGTGGTTTTCACTAGAGGATGATTTTTTCTCGTTAGTATTTTTTAATCCTTTTTATGATTTTTATGATTTTTTTCTTTTTTGATATTTTTGTTGTTACCAAGATGCCTATTTGCCAGGATTTCGCTGAACTAACCATTTTTTTAGGACATTTTTTGATTTTTTTTGGACTTTTTAGTTTTATACCTTGAAATATTTAGGCATAAAACTTTTTGAGATGAGAGCTATTCATGGGCTCTTGCAAAGGTTCCCCTTCAGGTGTTGATAACTGATATGCCCCTAATTTGTAACTTGCTATGATGATGAATGGTCCCAACCAATTAGGTTCAAATTTTCCTTTGCTACTTGGGTTTGGGACATTCTTTTGATTCTCCTTCAATACCAGTTCTTCGACTTGGAATGTCCTGCTTCTGATTTTCTTATTGTAGCTCCTTTTGAGTCTATTATGATAGTCTTGCAAATGATTTAAGGCATCTATATGTCTCATCTAGTATCTCGAGCTTATTTAGTCTTGATACCCAGTACTCTTCATCCGTGATGAGGTTTTGCAGTGATATCTTGAGGGATGGGAGCTCGATCTCAATGGGGAGTATCACATCTGATCCGTAGACCAAGGAGAAGGGGGTGGCGCTGGTGGGTGTGTGGATACTAGTTCGATAGGCCCAGAGGGTGGGATTAAGCTGTAGGTGCCAGTCACGACCAACATCATTGACTATTTTCTTAAGGATTTTCAGAATGATCTTGTTTGTAGCTTCTGCTTGGCCATTGCCTTGGGGATAGTACGGGGTGGAGAAGTGATGTTGGATTTTGAATTTCTTGCATAAGTTGTGAACCTCCTGATTCTTGAATGGTATCCCATTATATGAGATAATGGCTTGTGGGACACTGTAGTGACATATGAGATAGTTCAGGATGAACATTGAAATCTGCTTCCCAGTTATATACATCATGGGTATGGCTTCCACCCACTTAGTAAAGTATTGTGTTGCAGTTATGATGAATTTGTTGCCGTTAGATGAGGTGGGTGTGATTTTCCCAATGAGATCGAGTTCTCACTATGAAAAGGTCCATGGTGTGACAATAGGATGAAGCTCTTGAGCTGGAGCATGGATAAGGTCCCCATGCTACTAACATTGTAGAAAATTTCCAACATTTAATCATGTGCTTCTCGTTCCATTGTGGGCCAATTATACCCCATCCTTAGCAGTTTCTTGGCTATGGTCATCCCACTCGAGTGCGAACCACATATATCATTGTGAACTTCAGTCAGAGAGGTTAAATCCTCCTCAACATTTAGGTAGCGTAGTAGGGTTCCTTCTATGCTTCTACAATATAGGGTATCTCCTAGGATGATGAATCTAGATGCCTTTTTTAGAAAGGTTTGTTTTAGGTTTGAAGGTAGGTTAGTGGGTATGACTCCTATTTGAAGCTATGCATAAATGTCATGGTACCAAGGATCACTAGGACCAACGATTCCACACACGAATTCTGATTCTGGTACCTCAAATATAGGAACAAGAAGCTACTCTATCAGGAATTCATATTTTGGAACATTGTTGGGGATGTCCAATAGGGACCCAATTGTTTCCATGGCATCTATTGCTCTATTATTGGCTCTGGGTATCTGCTCAAATGTTATTTCGATGAAGGATTCTTTGAGAGTCTCCACCAATTTCTTGTATGGAGTGAGCTTTTCGTCCTTGGTCTGGTATTCATCGTTCACTTGATTTATGATCAATTGGGAGTCTTCGTACACTTTGAGAGCTATGATGTTCCATTGCACTACTATTCTGACACCTATAGTCAAAGTCTCGTATTTCATGATATTATTAGTGCAAGGAAATTCTAGTTTGTAGGACCTTGGTATGCAATCCCCTTGTGGGGTAATGAAGAAGACACCAACTCCTGATCCATGCTGTGTGTATGAGCCATCGAAGTATAGTTTCCAATGGTTAGCTACGTTGAGGTTGAAAATAGATTCATCTGGAAATTCTGAGACAACAAGATTCTCATAATATATATAGGTGCTTCTGCTAGTTGGTCCATGATGACTTGGCCCTTGATTGCTTTCCACTCCACATATTTGATGTCATATTCTGATAATATCATCACCCATTTTTCCATTCTTCCTATGAGCATTTCCTTTGACAATAAGTATTTGAGAGGGCCGATTTTGGTGATGAGCTTTATTTTGTGTGCCAACATGTAATGTCTAAATTTTTGTGATGCAAACACTACTGTGATGCATGCTTTCTCGATGAATGAATTGTTTAGCTCGTGGCCAACCATTGTTCTATTGATGTAATAGATAGCCCTTTCCATTCCATTTTTGTCATGCTTAGCTAGAAGAGCTCCAAGGGCTGCTGTTGTTGCTGATACGTAGAGGATCAATGGTTTTCTTAGGATTGGTGGCATTAAGACTGGTGGTGTCAGTAGATATTCTTTTATTTTGTTGAATGCCTCTTCACACTTGTTATCCCATTTCTACACTACTCCCTTGTGGAGTAGGTGAGAGTATGGGTTTTGTTTGTCCGCCAACTATGCTATCAATCTTCAAATGGATTGGAGCCTTCCTTGGAGACCTCTCAATTGCTTTAATGTTTTTGGTGCCTACATCTCGAGGATTGCTTTTACCTTTGCTGGATCAACCTCGATGCCCCTCATTGATACTATGTATCCTAGTAGTTTACCCGATTGTACACCGAAGACACACTTCTTAGGGTTTAATCTGACCTTGTACTCCTCGAGCCTGTCAAAGATGGAACTAAGGGTTGCTATGTGATCTTTTCTCTTTCTAGATTTATCTAGGATGTCGTCAACATAGTCTTCGACCATCTTATGAATCATATCATGGAATATCAATGTCATGGCCCTTTGGTATGTTGCTCCTACTCTCTTTAAGCCGAATGGCATCACATTCCAACAGTAGGTCCCCCATGGACAAGTGAAAGCTATCTTATGTTGGTCCTCTTTAGCTATCATGATCTGATTGTATCTTGAAAATTCGTCCATTAGTGATAGCATCTCGTGTCCTGCTGTCATATCTACTATCATGTCAATATTTGGAAGTGGGAAGTCATCTTTTAGACAAGATTTATTCAAGTCTCTGAAGTCTGTGTAGATTTTGATGCCTCCATCAGGTTTTGAAACAGGTACCAAGTTTGATACCCATTCTGGATAATCTATCGGTCAGATGAATCCTACATCTAGTATCTTTTTTAGCTCCATTTTGACTAGTAAGGCAATCTGAGGGTGCATTTTTTAGAGCTTTTTTCTAATAGGCTTTGCTTTTGGGTATACTTCTAAGTGGTGGACCGTGATTTCTAGATCAAGGCCTGGCATGTCAGCATAGCTCCATGCAAATTTTATGTCTTTCTCTTAGGAATGTTGCTAGGAGCTCTTGTTCCTCTGACAATAAGGATTTTGTGTAGAATGTGATATGTGGGGTTTCCTCTATTCCCAGATTGACCGGATTGTGCCTTTCTGCCAAGAGTGCTGATTTTTCTTGATGAATAGCTCTAGAAGGAAGACTGAATCCCCCATCCTTAGGCATCTCATAGAGTTTTTCACCATTGGATGTGTCCTTTATTTTTAATTTTCTCTAGTTAGAGAGTGCCACAGTGTGGTTTTCACTCAAAACCTTAGATATTATTCTTAATTTTTCTCTTTTGCGACTGAGGGATTCAGTCGTTTCCCTATAGTAAGCATGTGTTTCTAGCTCAATTGTGAACCCTGCTTTGTGATCCCCACATGGAATGTTATCCCGCAGTCCCATGAATTTTGAGGGTGCCTCATCGTTTTCGAATGTATCAAGAACTAGTGGTCCTTGTTGGTTTTAGTCGATGAGTTGGGGATATACTAGGTGGATTTCATGACTTTGGTGGTCTAATTCAAAAGATAGGGTGCTAGTCATGCAAAGAGTGGTGTCCTCAAAAATCCTAGGTAGGTTGGATGTGGGGTCCTTATCATCGCTACTACTACAGACATCAGTTATATCAAATGTATAGTTATCTAGGACATGACCTATGGATATTGGTAGTCGTAGTTCTGCTGCGGTTGGATGAGGAGGATTATTAGCTGTTCTAACTAGCAGACTTTGGCCTCTTATGGTTATACTGAGAGGGGTACATCCAAGGCCAAGATTTTTTATCTCTTGTGTCTTTGGCATGATAGGTATTATGAGCCCATTATTGTTTTGTTGCAGTCTTTGATTTATGTCATAGCCCATTACAAGCATCATTTGCAGACCCTTGCTTCTATCATCCATTGGTAAGTCAACTACAGGTTTTTCATCTTGATATAGCATATGAGATGGATCCGCCTCAATAACTTCTCAGCCAAGATCTCCCCAACTTGTAAAGGTGGGATAGTTTTCAGGAGACTTTTGGGATGTGGAGGCTTTATTTATTTGTGGGCATCCCCATGATCTAAGAGATTGTGGTAACTCTCCTACAACAAAAACATTATTAGGGATCTTTTAGTTTCCACAACCATTATCTTAGATGATGACCTTAATGTCAGAGATGGTGGGGATGGCGGGAGTGGTGGGTGTCTCTGTCGCCAAAGTGAATGCAAGAGTGGCAGGATCGATGTATGGTGTAGATGGGACCTCATCATTTTTTGGTACTTGGGGGATTTTGTAGTACTTTTCTTCAAGGATTTTGCAATAGGAGAAGGTTTCAGGATCTCCATGGTTGGTAACTTCTTGTCCCTCATGTGTGAATTTCACACATTGATGAAAAGTTGACGCTACTGCCTTCATTGTATGAATCCATGGTTGTCCCAGAAGGATGTTATATGGTAAGTCAAGGTCCAAGACCTGACAAGTGGTTTCCATGAGAGCTGGCCCTACTTGAATAGGGAGTTTGATCATGCCTTGGGACACTCTTTCTTGATCGTCATTTTCTCTTATTGTGATACCGTTTCCTTTGTGAATAGAATCCTTTGGGATTTTCAATTGTTTGATGAGGTTGAGAGAACATATATTAAAACCCACACCTCTATCCACCAAGACCCTTTTGATGTTGCTCTTATGTACTATGAATTCTAAGTGAAGTGCACGGTTGTGAGATGGTTGAGCGGGGAAATCTTGGTCAGAGAGTGTGAGGAGATTTGGCGTAATGATATTTCTGACCATAGCTTGGAATTACTTTGCATCAAGATCTGCGAGGACTCTAGATGAGGCTAATGCTTCTTCAAGGATTTTCCTATGGGTAGATGATATTTTTAACAACTCCATGATGTAGATTTGTGCTCGCGTTCTCTTGAGTTGATCTAGGACATTGTAGCCATTAGGGACAGGTCTAGATGTAGGGGCTCTGTTTTCCTGGGATGATCCTACAATGGTAACTTTGCCACCTCTTGTGGTGACTCTACAATTGACATGGGTGCCTTTGATGGTGATGACCATGCATTTTTCATCTAGGGAGGCGACAACTGTTTCATACACATGATTTACGTTTGAGTGAGTGCCTTTCCCTTTATCATTGTTATTCCCTTTGTTGCCACGATTAGGCATCATATTCGTGTATATCTTAAGATCTTGATTTCCTGTAGGTTGTTCCACATTTATAATTCTTTTATCGATGAGATCTTGAACTATGTTCTTTAATCTCATGCACTATTTTTGGTATGGCCTTTGATTTTATGGAATTTGTAGAGTTGATTCTCATTATACCAAGGAGGTTTCACATCTAGCTCTTGGTAATTCTCAAAGGTAGGAGCCTTGATGATTTTTTTGTCTATCAGTTTTTTCATTATGTCTTCAAGTGGTTCCCCCAAAGTGGTGTACTTTCGCTTGGGATAACTTTTGTTGTGTGGTCCCCTTTGATCATTGAGATTGTTGATTGTTGGATTGTTGTTCGATTGTTGTATTGCGTGATGATTTTTGTGGTGTTGGTTTTGGATTTGCGGTGTGGGTATATTTTGGCGAGGGGCACTAATGACCACCTTGGCGTCAACAACACCATCATTAGTAACGTTTTTGTTCCTTGCCCACGTGCGAGGTTTATCGTTGTAGTTGGAAGGTGGCTGGTTGTTTTGTTGTTCGGGGTATGAGGTTGATCCTGTGGGTTGTGTCATTAGGGATATTTCAATGCTGAGCGCCTTGGGGATCAACTGATCATATGCGGTGATGCCCTGAACCTTGAGATGAAATGCCAAGAGGCCTTCAAGGTTGGCTATGATGGTGAAAAATTGTTCTTCTGGCATGGTCCACTTGCTCTGATTGGCCTTGGATCACCATCATTATAGGAATTAAGCGAATGATTCACCCTTTCCTTGTTTCAGACCTGAGAGTTCTTCTAGACTAACATCCATTGCAATGTTGCATGCGTAGTTCTTAATGAATGCATCTATAATTTCTTGAAATGTTCTAATGCCTGAAGGTAGACGAGAGAACCATTCCATAGCGTGGCCATCCAAACTCCTAGGAAAAACTCGCATCAGATAAGTATTGTCATATACGATTTCCATGCAATGAACCTGGAATTCCTTGATGTGATCTTCAGGGTTTCCCATCCCACGATATTTGTCAAATTTGGAGATCTCAAATCCCTTGGGGAATGGTTTCATCACTAGGCTCCTATCAAATGCATACAAATACAAGTTGCTTGGTGTCTTGGTGGTTCACCCTGATTGAAGATCCAGCACTTGTTACGATAGCAACCTGATTTGTGTTGTTACATCATTTTGTAGATCAGGGGGTGCGATGAAGGTGTTTTGGGGTGTTTAGATTGTGGGTTGGATGGGTGGGTTGGTCAGTGTGTTGTTTGATGGTATCTGTATGTTCTACTGAGCTAAGTAGGCTTCCACCTGCTTTTGTATGAACAATGCTTGTTATTGATCTTGTTGTTGTTGTCCTAAGATTTGTGCTTACTGTTGCACTTGTTGTTGTTCCAACAACGCTTGTTGTTGAGCTTGTTGTTGTTCCAAAAATGCTTGTTGTTCCAAAAATGCTTGTTGTTGGGCTGCCAATTCGGCTACTTCTTGCTGCTCTTGATATTGCTTTATTGCTTGCTGATCAAGCACCCTTCAATCTGCAAATGACTTAAACCTCAAACATGGGTTAGTTACATGCAAAATTATCAAGTACCCCTATGAAATAACATGTAAATGATTAAACATCTAAGAGCATAACATGTACCTATTCCATATTGGATTGGTGTCAAATGTGCAAATGGCCCTTTCCCAATCCTTGCTAAAATTCACAAGATGCAATGCAATGGTGATGGGAAAAATCAGTTCTCAATTTAAGAGAGTAACTTTGCATGAGAGTGTAGATGGGTTGATGAAGAATGAGGCCTTTCATTTATAGATTTTCAAGTTGGAAGAGAGCTCAAAATAGATCAATGTGGGATAATGATTGGACCAATGAGATGAGGCCACTTGTCACATTATGATAGGTTGAGGAATGTCCAAGTTTTGGCCAATGTGCCAAAGAGGGGGAGATTCAAATTTGAAATTGTGAATTAAATGTTGAGAGGGGGACATGTAAGAGATAAGTTATTGCAATGTTGGAAGGGACAAGTCAACTTTTCTTCATATTCAAACATGAGGGAATATTACATTTTTATGCCAAGTTGAAAGAAAATGATGAATTTATAAATGAATTAAAATAATTTATTGGTGCAAGTGGGAAAAGCTAGAGGATGTGATGGGTGGTTAGGTTAGTATAATCAGGATTAGATTAGCTTAGATGATGTTTAGGTGATTTTGACCCAATTGACTTAAATATTTTGATTTATTTAAATCAAGAGGGAGAAATATGAATTTTGAGACTTAATTAAATAAAGTCTTGGTTTATTTAATTAAATGGATGATGCAAGATAAAGGTTGATTAACTTAAGGAATATGAATCTAGGGAATGATTTATAAAAGATGAAATGTTGGTATTTGATTGATTTATTTAAATGAGGTAACGATGAAGTGGATTTATTTAATTTGAAGGGTGAAATGTTAGATTTGATTAAATGAAGGTTATTGGATTAAACTATTTGATTGAAATGTAAGCATATTTTGTGTGTCTACAAGGTGAAAAACACTTATTTATACAATTTTTGTGCCTTAGTATTCATTCATACGTCATCACAAGCCAACATCAAGTGATTTTGAATAAAATCCTGAAAGGAAATTTGAAATATTTTGAATTTGGGGCCAAGGGGGACTAATTCGCCACGCATGGCAAATGGGTCCCACCTAGGACCTAAAAACATGTGTCACGAAAAATGTTGTATTTAATATTATTTGTCAGGATAACATTAAAAAATACACTTACTTAAGTCATATGATGACATAAAGGGACAAAATAAAGCATGAGAAAGGTGTAAATAGTAAATATGTGCCTAGAAAAGTGTGAAATCTTGTTACAAGACTTTACAACACTTCAAAATAGGACTTGACTAGTGATGAAAAGGTGATTTTTAGGTGAATTGTAATTAATAGAGTCTAGAAGAATGTAGAAATTTCCTACAACACTTCACAAAACCTTCACAATATGTCGTTCTTTGAGTTTTAGTACCTAAAAAAGCATGTTCAAGCCATGTCACAATATAAAATCATAGCAACACGATGAAACAAGACCTAAAAGGCCATGAAAATGACAAGGGGCCATTTTTCTACAAAAAATTTAGCCACCACTTTAGTGAGCGGATGAACTTGCTTCAAACTCACACTAAAGTAGCCATGAACATCACAAGGAGGGTTCAAATGCACTTACATTAGAAAGGTGGAATACAACAATCGAAAGGGATGATCAAGCCTCTAGGATGAAGATCCTATGACAAAATGAACATAAGAACAAAGGAACACACAAGTGTTGAAATGAATTGAATGAAGCTTTGATTGTCAATCCAACTAGTTGTGGAAAGAAATCTAGGTTGGTTGTTTGAAAAAGAGAATGTGTACTTACTCTGGGGCCACATCACTTCAATCTATCCACAAGGTGATAAGGCCAAACTGTATACTCACTCTAGGGCCACGAAACTAGTTGTTCGTGTGGTGAGAAAGCCCAAAAAGCAAGATACATATGCTAGTTGGTATGCACACACAAACACAAAGGTGGCTATGGGGAAAATTCATGCCACTGGGTGGGCTTCTCTCTCAACCATGTTAAAGTTAGACTCCTTGATAATTTTAACAAGGCGCCACAAGGAAAAATGCTCATGAACAAAAAGAAAGGTACCACAGTCATGCAAGTTCCGTTATGAGAGGTGGCAAAAAGAAATGCAAAATGTAAAATGTAAAATATGTTCAAAGGAGTCTTTTTCAGTTTATGCAAGGCCAATCACTTAGGGAACATTGTGTTTAATGTCTCCAGGAGAGGAGCAATCAAAGAATAGTATATTCACAACTTAGGGGATGTAGTGTGTCACATTAGGCCACCAGGAGGAATGCAATATGCTGAGATAGATACAACTTATGAAGGACATCACGCCCAATGTCACCCACAAAGTGAGGAATGCATCATCTAAACGACAAGGCTACACTAGGAACCAAGAATGAAAATGAATTAATGGTAATGTATGCCACCCAATTTAAAGGAATTGATACACATTGTTCTGTGAGCAATTACTTTAAAGTAGCAAAGGGAAGAAAAAGAAAAAAAGAAAAAAAGACATGAGAGCCAACTCAGAATGCCCTATGCCAAGTCCTATGTTTTTAAGTTAGGCTACATCATGTAAAGGAAAATGAAAAACAAAGAAAGGGAGTGACCCCCCAGAAAAGATAGCACACCAAACACATAAGGGATCTATGGAATTGGGGTCAGTATGTTTGTTGCTACAATGTATTTATGAAAGAGCTCAGAACTGTCATCATTCCCCAAAGAACATAGAATTGGAAGAATGACACAAAGAGATCAAAAAGAAAGAAAAATAATGTTTGTTTTGAGTCAACATGGAAGATAAATTTTGGTCTCAATGCTTTGCATCATCCCAAAAGGAAAAAAAAAGAAGAAAGAAAATGAAAAGGTGAAAGAAAATGAAAAATATTTTGGGTCAACATGAAGGAGACATTTCGGTCCCAATACCTTGCGTCATCCCCAAAAGGAAAAACACAAGAAAAGACAAAGTAATTTAAAGAGAAAAGGATTGGGTCAACATGGAAGAGACATAGGGTGTCTCAATGCTTTGCATCATCCCCGAAATGAAAACACAAAACAAAAGGATAAAAAGTAAAGATGCACAATACATAGAAGAAGAGAGGTACAAATAGAAGAAGTGTACAAAGAGAGAGAGCATCAAACACATGATATGGGGGAACATGATATGCACAAGAAAAGAAAAAAAGAAAAGAAAAAGTAAAAAGGCTATGCAAGTCAACCATCTAACAAGTCATCTGCCTCCGAATCATGTTCAGTATAATGCGAGGTTGATTGACTATCCAAAGGAATAATTGCAAGTTCCGAATAAGGATTTGTACCAGGTTCTTCACTTGTTGTTGATGATTTATCTTTTAAGCTCATTGTAGATGAAAATAAAGATTTGAGATCATTGTGAACTTCTTCATCTATTTTAGCAATCATTGCATCATCATCATTATCATCAAGATTAATGACAATAGGAGGATGGAGGGTGATTTCTAAGGATGGATGTATCAAAAGTGTTGGTTGTTGGATTGATTCATTTTGTTGTGATTGTTGCAATGGACTGTCTTGTGGTAGGTTAGAATAGGGAGGGTGTTCATCTATCACTTCGGTCAATGGTGGGGGTTTATTTTCTTTATTTTCTTCACTACGAGATTGACAAGCAAGGAGACGATGACAACACCTACGTTCCCTAGCACCGCGGTTTCATTTAATTATGTTTTGAAGTTGTTGAGGTGTAAGAGAAGATTGAGTTATCATAGGTTCTTTCATTTTCAATGAAGGAAGAATAAGAGAAACTGAAGAAGACAAATCAATCACTTTCTCCTTTGCTTTATAAACTTGTTTAATTCAAGGACGCTGAGCAGGGTGCGTTTCAGTTTCCCTTGGCCATTTAAATGATGGTGAGGAAATTTCAAGGGGTGGTTTTTCATGAGGTTGGATAGTTTTTTCAATGTCAGAATTAGGTTGAAGCATGGTTTCATCTATGAAAGGAGGTGTGGAAGTGGATGAGGATGTGTTATGAAGATATAATTCAACTATATTTTTGGCTTTAGACTTTTGATAAGCTATGAAAAGAAGTCCTTGCGAGGGGTGATAGGTTACATGGGTTCAGGCCAAAAGGACTCTCATGAGAAGTTACCTTTGAAAGATGAAGGATTAAATCCACTATGGTGTATGGTGACTATCTCATTGTCATGTTGAAACTTCAAATACTTATGAACAAGAAAGGGGACCACTTTCATTGAGGGAAGCCAAGGGTGGCCTAGCCACAAACGAAATTGGTCAGATTGTGGAACAATTGAAAATGTCACATCTAAGGTCTTAGGTCCTATTTGTAATGGTAGCATGATCGATCCAATCATAGGGCAGGAAAAACCATTATGTTTTTTGATCCATGCAATGGGTTTATTATAATCATCTTGACATATTCATGTAATACCAAAAAATACTCTATGATCATGTTCACACCACAAGTAGGATCTATCAATATCCCATTAGTGGTCTTATCATAGATTCTGCTAGCTATGTAGAGAGGACCATCAACAAGATTTTATAGTATGTCTTTAGCAGAAAAATTAATATCAATGGATTTAGTGGTTTGGACCTTATAAGGGATACCATCTATCATAACCACAAGTGCATCCATAGGACTAACTTGGGTAATAGTTGGAGTTGTATCATTTTGTTCATTTTTTGTATCAATAGTCATTACATTAGTCTTTGAAGAGTCACTAGTGTTGACAAATGAAGTAGTGTGTTTATGCATAGGGTTGGTGAAAATTTGTAAATTCTGGTTAGGGGGTGCAACAGTTTTATTTCCTTGATCATTAACACCCCTAATGGTCAATTGGCCCAAATCAATGAAGTCTTGAACTAAATGTTTAAGACGCTTACAATGTTCAGTGTTGTGGCCATTTTGGTAATGAAAATGGAAATAAGCATTAGGTTTGAAGGTAGGTGGTAATGGCTTATTTGGATCAAGTGGTCAAATCAGTGGCAAAGTGAGCATGCATTTTTGAATTAATTGGTTCATTGTGTGACAGAGAGTATTGGGTAAAGGAGTGAATTGTCTGTGCGGATCCCCATATGAATAGGGCATGACTGCCTTAACAATGACCATTGAATTTTGAACTTGTTGGGTTGGTTGCGATTATGGTTGAGGAGGCAGATTAAATTGTAAAAATCCTCTATTAGTTTTGCGGAAGTTTTGTGTGTTATTTTGGTTTTGATTGGTGTGTTTAGGTTTTTCAGCTCGACTAGAAGTGGATTTCGAATCACGACTTGAAATCAAATTTTCGTAGTCACATAAGGTTTTACCTAAATGCATGAATGAAGTGAATTTCATCATAGTTAGTTTTTCTTGAAGGTTGGTGTGCAAGTTTTCAATAAACATCTTTTGCAGATGTGTATTTAAAATCTTGAAATCAACTTGAGCATACAAGGATTCGTAGCATGAGATAAAATCTGTCACTTTTTCATATATTTTTTGTCTACATCTCATAAGGTCGACCATTGTCTTTTTAGGTGTCATGTGAACTTGGAAGTGACTAATGAAAGCATCCACCAATTCATTGAATGAAAAAATGGAAAGGTTAGGTAACTTGGAAAACCATTCTAAAATAGTATCTTTCAAGGTGCTTGGAAAGTGTTTTGCTAAAAGTTTATCATCAAGGAAAATGTCACTGTACACAAAGTTGTATAAGCATTAACATGGTTGATAGAGTCTCGTTTCCTCCATATTTGTAAAATCGAGGCATTTCTATTCCTTGTGGCATCGAGGTACATAATATTTCTAAGGATAAGGGGAGGCTATGAACATGATATGTGGGTGGAGCAGTTTGACCTTGACTAATGGTGGAAAGTTGGTGTTGCATGGATGAAATGGTAGTAAGGAGTTGTGTAAGAAGAGGATCAGGGTAAGTGGGTTGAGGTGGAAGGGAAAATCGTGATGGACTATAAGTGATATGATCGAAAGTGAAAGAAATGCTAAGGGGTGTGAAGGTGGTGGAAGGGATTTGGGATGCCACAAAAGAGGTAGGAATGCTAGTGGAAATTAGGAAAGAGGTAGCCACATTATGAGTTTGATACATAGTTGTGTGGACATGCAAATTGGTATAAGTTGGTATAGAAGCTATGGTTGAAGGGGGAGGGACTTGAGGTCCTCCTTGGCTTATAGGAATGTTTGCGGATGGGGTAGTTGAAGAGGCATGCTTATTATAAATCTTAGAAATTTTCTTCATCACTTGCAAGCCATCATCACTTTCAATTAAATGATGAAGGTTCTCAATAGGAGGTATGGCAGTGGTTGAAATGTTTCCAAGTGACAAGTCTCGTTGTAAATGTGCAAAGTCTTCATGAATATTAATGACCTTTTCTTGTGAGAGGGAATTGTTTTGGATATCAACATTCATTGGATGAAAAGGTGAAGGCATGGAAGTAGTATTGTCAAGGCCTAATGCACTATTGTCCATACCAGGAGTAGGAGCTCGTGAGATCCCAAGGTCCACAATGAAAGTGCTATCATGGGATTCCATGATTCTAGAACTTCTTCTCACTAAAGTATTATCAATGGGCCAACAAATACTGATACAAATACCACAAAGGAAGGGTGAATGAAAATGCAAGCTAATAAAAGGGCTCTAAAATGAAAATATTTGAGATTCTGCTAACTATAACAAGGAGCCAACTACAAAAAAATAGAAATACAAAAAAATGCTAGAAAAATGCCAAATTTTTTGTCTAAAACGTGCAGAGGGACTGATTCGCCTTGGGTGGAAAATGAGTCCTAGTGTGAAGTTTTTTTAAGTGTTTTTCAGAAATTTAAAGATGATTTAAATGCTCTATATAATGTAGTTATAGATACAAAATGCAGATTTTTATTTTTTTCAATGAGATTTAATGCAAAAATGAATTCTAAATGAATTATTCACTAATGTAAAATGAAAAGTCCTAGAATGCAATAACAACTCAATCTTCTAATGGAATGCTAATGCAAATGAAAACTAGGATGCAATATGTGAATGTAATCATAAATCTAAAGTTTTCAAAAGTCAGGTTCACCAAAATGAACCATAGATTTTTGGGAACCTATGCTATACTCTTGCACTTCTAGGGTTTTTCACCTAAAAGGAGAGAGATAGGGCCCAAAAAGGCTAATGATTCACTCAAATCAGGATGTATGCAATGTTGTTTAATGTGAATGAACTTAACTAAATGCAATTGACTAATCTAAATGGTTGAAAATGAGTGCAAAAGTGCAATTACAACTATATTTGAAAATACATTGTGATATGCAAACAACTATGCAAATGAAGAAATAATCCAGAACAGAAAGAACAGGGAAGAATCTGAGTGCATTTGGATGAATTGTAATGAATCTAGAGTGTTTTGGATGCTATTGGAATTTACTGATCTTTCACAGTGGGACTCATTCGCCCAGGGTGGCGAATCAATCCACTTACTAGTGAAAAGGTATCGGGAGTTGGTTTTTGTTTGTCAAGATCCAAAATATGAAAAAATTTAGATTTTCAGTCCTAAGGTAGGACTCATTCACCATAGGTGGTGAATCATTCCTCTCCCAAATTTTTGAAAAATCAGAAGACAACTCTACAACACCAGATCTGGAAATGTCTACTTGTCAAGTTGAAAAAGTCATTTCTTTAGAAAATGGACAAAAAAATATCTTCCATCTTGAATTGACTTGAGTTGACTTGAAGCACCTAGTTGACTTGAAAATCAATCTTCAACACCTTATAACCTATTAAATCTACAAACAAAGAGCTAACTCTTGATAATGCAAATATGAAGTAATGTCAATGGCTGCTTCAAAGTGCTTGAATAGTGCTTGATAAGATGATGTAAAATTCTTGAATGCTATAGTGAATAGGTGGACAAGTGAAATTGATGAATGCTTGAATGAGGAGATGTAAAACGAGGTGAAAAACACTTATTTATACAATTCTTGTGCCTTAGTATCCGTTCATACCTCATCACAGGCTAACATCAAGTGATTTTGAATAAAATCCTGAAAGGAAATTTGAAATATTTTGAATTTGGGGCCAAGGGGGACTTAGTGGCCATCCATGGAAAATGGGTCCCACCTAGGACCTAAAAATATGTGTCAGGAAAAATGTTGTATTTAATGTTATTTGTTGGGATAACATTCAAAAATACACTGAATTAAGTCTTATGAGGGCATAAAGGGAAAAAATAAAGCATGAGAAAGGTTTAAATAGTGAAGATGTGCTTATAAACACATGAAATCTTGTTACAAGACTTTACAACACTTCAAAATAGGACTTCATTAGTGATGAAAAGGTAATTTCTAGGTGAATTGTAATTAATAGAGTCTAGAAGAATGTAGAAATGTCTTACAAGACTTCACAACACCTTCACAAGATGTTATTTAAGTTTTAGTACTTGAAAAAGAATGTTCAAGCCATGCCACAACATAAAATCATAGCAACACCATGAAACAAGACCTAAAAGTCGATGAAAATGATAAGGGGCCATTTTTCTATGGCACAAGACTGATTCAGGTTACTGCCAGTATCTTATGGACATGACTGAAATAGAAGACATGGATGATGAGGTGGTGGTGGTTTCCCCAATTTGAATAAGGACAACAAGTGGGCATACTTATTCTGCTACTAGCAAGGAAATTGATGAAGAAGTGGTGGCTTCTCCAACCTCTATGAGGAAACAAAGTGGGCATGTGTATGTTGTTTTAATTGAGTGGGATTGCTTCTTGGGTTCTAGTTTTTATGTTTTGATGATAATATTGTTGTGGTGATTGTTCCATTTCTCTCTATGTATGTGGTTTTTGTCTTTTGTGCTAACTTGAGTGCTTTCTAGCCGGTATCATGATGAATCTATTGTTTAGTATGGACAAGGAGTGTGGATGCTCGACATTAACTAACAATTATTTTAGCGGTCTCAATTGATTTCTCTTTGGAAAATGGTGAATTTTGTCTCCCCTGCTTCGTAAATGATTACATATAACCACTTGAGGAATATCCCAAATGCAAATGAGTTTTTTTTTAAATGAAATGTAATTGTAATGATCCTGATGCTTGTTCCTTCCTTGTTCTATAAAAGGGAATTCAATGCTCATTATAGGGGGTTTGAATTTTGATTCACACAATGGTCTAGGTGAAAACCTTAGCTCAAGAAGAAGCATATTGGAAATAGATGACTAGTGAATAGAATTGTATGGAGTCTAGGGTTTGGGTCGTATATGTAATGATCTTAAAATGGTTAAATTGTAGATGTCACAAATATGAAATAAAATATTAGTTCTGGAACGTATACTCTCATATGTAATTCTCTTGCAAATTATAAATGAAATTATCAATGGTCTTCTGTTTATCTTTAGTTGTTTAATTGAATGTGTGGCTTATTTTTTCTTCAACTCAAAGAGTTGATGAAATGCTTGAATAGGGTTGCAATTTTGTAAGGAAAATGCATAGGATTTGGTAAGAAGTTACATTTTAAATGTGTGAGTTGCCATACTAGAAAGTATTATGATAATAGTCCACCAATTTATTAGTTAAATGGATAATATTACTGGTTGTTACAAATTTGACTCCATTATCCCAACAGAAAAAGAACTAGTCTATTCATTAGATTATCTTAAATATAAGCGAGCTAGTAATACACCTAGCTAGGGATTCAAAGTGAGAGTGAAAATCATAAAAAATCTTTCAATTATGATGTATGAATTTGAAGTATCACTTAATTCCTAGTGATAGATAATAATTTTCTCATAAGCCACCCAAACCTTTAGTGAACTATATCTATTTGCATTTACTATGAATTTATCTATGTATAGAAAATTTCTCAATCAAATAAATACCAAATGAACATGATAAAGAACACCCTCTTAGGTCTCATAGATCCTAAAGAGTAGGAGTAAGGGCCTCAAAATCCTTGCTTTTTTGTTGGGCACTAGCTTTGAAGATTCTTGAGTATAATGGTTGGCTACCCTTTAGGGGTATGTGCAGGATCATCATGGAAAAAATCGGCCCTTAAGTGGAAAAAATTTAGAAAAATTAGAGTTAGACAACTCGATGTAAAAATTTGAATAAGTTATCTATATTATTTCAAAAATATGTAAGATAAGAATCTATAGCAAATTGAATTTAGTTTCTAAACTACTAGGTTTTTTTTTTAAAAATAAATTATTTGGTGAAAATTTGAAATTTCAATGCAATAGTACTTAAATTTCAGGGAAAAAATAAGAAGTAGGTGTTTGTTTGACCACTCTAACCACAGTAAAATGATAATTATTTTTTATAATATTTTAGATATAAGTAGAGGACTCATGTTTGAATGTGATGCATATTTTTTTTAAATTTTTTTCCAAGTAAATAATTAATTATGAATTTTTTATTACAAATTTTAAAAAATATAAAAAACTCGTATGTTTAACCAGCTTAACTAGGTCAAAACTTCATGAAATTCAATTTTTATTTTTTTAATCCTATAGTATATGAAGCATAGAATGTGACGCATGTTTTGGATTCAAAAAATGTGATACCATTTGAAAGCTATAGATGTTTTTCAATCATCCTATCAATCGGGACTTTAGTCATAATTCGAATAAAAAATGAATAATAATTACTTATTAAATTCAAAGTAAAGCATAATTTATATTGGTGGAAAGCTGAGAATATACTCTAAAATCCCTTTTCATTTCATCAATTTTGGGTAAAAAAAAGGTCATCAGCCACATACCCATCATATTGCCACTTTTTGGCTCAGCATGATCCTACACATACCCTTAGAGGATTTCAAAGTTTTGCTAGGAAAAACACGTACACCACTAATTGATTTCCTTAATCAACTTGAAATAAAATCATGAGTGGGGTGAAAATTATAAGGGGGGACATAGCTTCAGTAAAACAACAATGAATCAATCAAATCAAATGAAAAAAAGTATAAATTCCAACCATACTGATGAAATAAAATCTAAAGAAATGAATTCAATCAATATAGGTAAGCATAGGTAAGAAACAATAAACGAGTTCATGAAATAAAGCTATAGCTTCCCATGTCAAAGTGTAATTTGTATTGATGTTGAATTTTTTTTAAATCAACTACAAAGCCTCCATTGTTGTTGCAAAATCTTCAAAGCGTGTGTTAATGGTGATTGAATATGTGTGTGTATTTTCTCTCAAGAATTTGAATGTCAATTCAACTTGACCTCTTTGCATAAATTCTCTAGATTCTCTAATCGATTTTGATAATGAAAAGGATTGTTATATAGATTTCATGTTTTTTCAGATGAATGATCAAGATCTTGTATTAAGAGATCATGATCAATAGTTGAGAACCATTGAGAAGAAATAGATTGGAATGATTAGTGGGATTGATGAATAGATGAGTTAGTCAACCAATTAGAGTGAAAAATTAATGGTAATGATTTTTTCAATCACAAAAGGGGTGAGGATAGTTAATTAATTGAATAATTAATTAAAATTGTAGGTGAACATGCAAGTCATGTTTGAATTTAACAAATAAAAATCTATTTTATTGTTGACTATGTTGAATGATTTCAATAATTGATTTAGTTATTCAAGTTTAGAGAAGGGAAAGTTATTTAATTAAATTTTTAATGATAAAAATTTAATTGATTTTGATGAATAAGGTAGATTAGTGAACTAATTAAATAATTGATGTTTATTTAATTAATTAGGTAGAATAAAGTTAAATTAGTTGACAATATAGTGAATTAATCAAATTATTAAAAATTATTTAACTAATAGCGAAAAATAGGGTTAATGATGTAAATGATGTTAAAAAGAGGATTAATGATGTTTGTGAGATGAAAATGCAATAGTGATAATGACAGTGATGTTGATAATGGAAAAATATTATTTGGATACCATATTGAAATGGTGACAAGAGAGAGCCAATGCTCAAACATATAATTTCTTCATTCATAAACAATACAAAAGCAGTTGCCTTATATGGATTTATAAACCTATTCAACTTATGAACAACCCAAACCACTAAGTACAAAATAACTCATAACAAAAAACTAACATTTTTTATGATATTATTCTATGGCATGCACTATAATCCCTAAAAAATTGTGATGTAAACATAAATGCAATTTATATATTCTATGGCATGCACTATTATTCTATTTTTGAATGTCCACTTATCTAACATTTCCCTAAAACAACTATGATTTCTTGTAGAAACAAATGTAATCCTTATCACAAAGTAGTAAAATAATAATTTAAATTTAAATTTGTGTAAAATTTCATAGAATGGCTTAAAAAATTCTTGTACATGATAATGTACATACACTCCAATCTCCTGGAAATAAATTTACAACTTTATATTATTCAAATTTACGTTCTTGTAGTGAATACCAACTCATGAAATATTTAAGAAATAAATTAGTTTTTTTGAACTAAACTTTTCGATGAGGATGAAGTGCAAAGTTATCATTGATTATCTAACCATTGAAGAGGGTGGTCTATTTAAGTAGAGTGTAGAAAGATAGAACATCTTGTACACAAAACTTAGAGTGTAAATATCATTCCTACTCTTCCAAATTTTTTTCCTAGCACAAAATATTTTCACTAGAAGATAAAAAAAACCCATTCTTGTAGAGCTAATAAAGAGAAAAATATATAAAACTATTTTAAGTCATTATTTCATTTGTATGAACCAAATTTAGTGGGTGGAACCAATAAGCCTTCTTGAAGTAAACAAATTTTAATTGGGATTACTTTGAAATGTTTTTGTCTCCTCTAAATTATTATGGATGAGAATAACCTTTTATTAAAGAAAATTGCTACAATATAGGTACCTATATGTATTAAATAAAATCATAATTTCATTGTTATAAGCTATAGAGAATTAAATTCAATAGAAAAATTGCAAGTGACCACCTAAATTTTCTCAAACTATGCAGGGGTTAGTACATTCCCATGAAAATTGAATAAATAGACATTTATATTTGTAGTGTAGGAAAAACTATCCATTTTTCACACTTAATTTTGGAAACATTAATAATAAAATGAGTTAAATGATGCCTTAATTTAGTGTTGTAATATATATTTTATATATTCACATTATGTTTAGTGCCTTATTAAATAAAATGGACTTAATTGTGCCTTAATGTGGTGTTGTAAGGAGTACCTTTACACTTTCACACTCATCTAGGGATTTATTAATTAGTTGAGGTTAATTTTCCTTAATTGGCCCCTTTAATTCAAATACAAGCCTAACTAATTGCACTTTTTGAAGAGGAAAGCCTGAAAATTATTAATTCCATGACATAAAATTTATCATTAGAGAATGTGTGTCCTAGGTAGATGACCTAGGACCCATTCACCCAAGGGAAAATGTGTCCTCACTTAGACCTAGGACTTAAATTTTACTATGTTTTTTATAGTATTTTAATGATTTCAAATGTGTATTCACATGTTGGCTTGTAAAATTTGAATTAAGGATAAATTACTATAAATATAAGGTTATTTTTATCAAATCAATATTAGATTTCAATTATATTTTTGATAGATCAATTGCAAGATCCAAGATTATTTTCAAGAGCATTCAAGGGAGGATTTATTCATCATTTTTTGTAGCAATCAACATCCAATAATTATGTCAAAGTTATGTGAAGTCATGCATGTTTTTATAGCTAATATGTTCATATAAGTTTCAAGATTTGGTCAAGTATTCAAAGTATCATTTCAAGAAAAGATTGAAATTCAAGATCCACATCCATTGAATTCATTTTATGCAAGTTGTAGACCTCCATTAACAAGGTTCATCCAAGGTTTTGGTGATTTCTCACATTTCTTTGTTAATTCATCATCCCTTTTAATGCTATTTCATTTCATTTGAAGGTTTAATAACCAAAATGGGGTTTTACCAAGGAAAAACCCCATTCACTAAAAATAAAAATTTTCCCCTCTCTTTGTGTGTTGCAAATTTTTAGGTTAAAAAAAAGTTGAAGATCTCAAAAGTGAAAATTGAAAAGTTGTCCCCTTTGTTGCAATTTCACAAAAACTCTCCTACAAAATTTATTTCTGACTATTTTACTATGAAATTTGGGGATTTGGGACTACAAACAAATGAGAAGAGAACCTATAAACCATTTTTCTAGAGCCCTAGCTAGGACGCATTCTCCATAGAATGAATGATCCCTCATATTTCTTTAGAAAATTTATGTTATGTTGACATGTAATGAGCTCTGAATTTTAATATAGCAACTGATATTATGCATTAATGTATTATAAACTAGGGCGACTTAATATCATATGCATAGGACTAATACCACAAACAAGAAGGTTGGCCCAACATACCAAAGTCACAAAGGCTTTGGTAGGGAAAATTTGGGAAAACCACAAACACAAAGGATGCCCCAATGTAACACAAGACCACAAGGATCTTGGTGGGTACCACGCAAGACAACCAAGAAAAAAAGATCACGTAGAAAACCAAGATATGCCCCAATATATATTTTTCAAAGTGCACCATGATATGACGAATCATGGTGACCTTGAGTAGGTTTCATAAGAAGCTCAAAAGATAAAAAAAAATGCAAAAGCACCGAGAAGTTTCAATAGACCTCAAATATCCTTTGTGATTAGAATAATAGGTGGATAGGATTGATGTGATCTGATGTGAGGAAAGATATATCCTACTAATCTACCAAGGAGGGATGGGATAGGTTGTAAGATCAACATAATGCAAGGTAGCTGAAATAGATTGAAACCTCTATGGGCTAGTGATTTTTTTGTTAAGAGCTAGCTAGATAGGGACTCATGGTGACATAGAAGACACACCCTAAAGGATAGACCTAGGCCTCTAGGGCTCATCAAGGATTGCCTTACCTACGTGAGTGTGCAAAGGCAATGTAGTTAAATAAAAGAGATGGATGATGGACAAAGGAAGATGCAGGACCTAATGATAAATAGATAGAATGATGGATCCTAGATGATGACTTAAGACTAACTAGATGGAGAATGTATGCAAGTGATAAAGACAAAAAAATCCCACTTGATACAAGGATAGAGGATTGGGATACCAATTAGGATTTTGTGAGTTTACTCAAAAAGAAGTGGACAAAGATCAAGAATTGGGATAGAAAGTCTAGTTTTTCTAATGCTCAATCTTAATATACCATGCAGTGGATAATATGATGCAAATGGATAGTGGACATGACATGGGTAGTAGAAATAGTATTTATCGGATGGATTGAAGTAATACACAAGCATATATGAAAATGAGATGAAAAGTATATAATGATTAAGCCCTCTACAAATGGTGCTTGTTTCTAGGTTCTCACCAAATGTACTTGTCCAAGGCACCACCAAGGGTAGTTTTCACCATTCGACGATTTATTTCTCTTTACTATTGACAATATATTTTTTATTTTTTAACATTTTTTTGTATTTTTCAAGGTGGGCTACCCAATTGACTCAGGTATGGAAGTGCTTAAGATTAATTATGTTGATGGGTTCATCCAAGGGTTCCCCCTTAGGTGTAGCAAGCTGATATGTCCCAAAACCATATTTAAGTATGATGACATAGGGACCCAACCAATTAACTTAAAATTTTCCATTCTTTTCTTTCTCTTGTTGGGTGTGTTGATTCTCTTTAAGGATATGGTCACCAACCTGAAACTGTTGAGAACAAACGTTATTATTGTAGATTCTCATTTTTATTATACCTTAGGTTGATTTCATGCCCACATAAGATGAATTTACTATTGAATGTATATAAATCTAATGCAACTACAATAAATTTTCTAATACTTATAAACTATATAGTATTGACATTAAAGGCTATACATACTTATATGATTGCAAATATGTGTATGCCCTCAAAAAATGTTAATTATACAACTCACCAAAACTCTATCAAATTGTATATCAATTTATAAGTCTTAAGGCCTTCTAGACTCAATTGTGAGGATTGTTTTTGCATTAAGATTATTTGTGTAATTTTGAAAGAAAAATATCCAAATTTTTTTAAAATAATTAAACATTTGTAACTCTTATACGATGTAAGAGTTGATCAAGAATTTTGTAAGAACAAATGATAATCTATAACCAAAACAAGAAGCACTAGAATTTTTACATTACTAACCAATTGATATAATACATTCAAAATGGTACATTATGTATAATGTGAAACCCCCTATATATATAGGCAAGGATGAGACCTAAGAATAAGTAAGATCATAAAAAGTGTCATAATCTTATGAATTAGAAACAAATATAAAATGAATTAAGAAAAAACTAAAAAATCCTAGAAGTAAACTTAAGTAGAATAATGTGAATAGGACCTCAATATTTAAGTAATATTCCACATACATAGACAAAATGCCACATAAATTAATGAAAAATGGATCCATATTAGATTGAAGGGTGGAAACTAAGTTAGGTGCATGTATGGCTCTTCATAAAAGGTTCAACAAGTTTCATAGAGCCCACAACCTTTTGTGTGGTGACAAGAGAAACAACATATGGGGGAAAGATAATTTCCACCCAAAAAACAAGTAACATTTAAATAGTATGGTGGTGGGGATGTGTGGGGTTCACACACACTACATTGCATATGCCAATGTAAAGGTAAAATATTATATCCATAATATCAACACTATGTCTTTACAAATGTTATATCACACCAACATCGAAACCCTTCATGAATTTGATTGCAATAATATATATATAACCAAAATAGAGCTTGACTATTGTATCTAGATTTTCACAAAGTTAGAGACCATTTTTATTGCACCATTCATATCAATGCAAATTATGACTATGCTTGTTTCAAAATGTAAAAATAGTGGGTGAAAAATGTCACGCCTCTAATGTTCAAATGTACTATACATTAGAGTAGGAGGAGGAGGAGAAGGATTCCAATCATTTAATTTTCCTAATGGTTCACTTGTGCTCTTTCTCTTATTATTTCGAGCTCATTTTGATTAGAATTTCATAAATATAATCATAATCTTCAAGATTCATAATTGTACATGAAATTCATCAATATATTTTTATACTTATTCACTTTCACATGCATCTACCTAATAATTCACATTCATATCTTGAAGTAAAGAAAAAGTAAAATAATAAAAATTAAATTATATGAATTCCTAAATCCTATTCCCATTTTTATACTACATAAATTTAGCATTAATTTAAATATGAATACATTCCTTTCTTATGATCTTGTTTCAAAATGATATGATGGACTAGGGTAATAAACATAAAAGAAGAAACACATTTTCAACTGCTTTTTCTATTAAAATGTTTTTCCAGAATTGCATGCACTTAATCCTTTCACAATAAGACTGTTTAGGGTTAACCAGAACATTATTGATCAGCGCTCTAGATATCGATGGCAGTTCGAGAATTTAGCTAGAAGTTTCAATGGTTTTGAGTTGAGGTTGTGGTTGAGGGCGCTTGGGCACTGTCACAGTAAGCACTCCATTCTCCATGCCAACCTTTCACCTCATCCAAATTTGCATTCTCAGGTATGCTGATAAGCTTGATGAAGCTCCCTCTCCACCGTTCAACATAGTGATATTTCTCCTCCTCCACCTCCTCTTCTTTCCTGTGTTCTCTGCTTATTTGAAGAATTCGACCATGTAACAATGCTATTTTCACCACCTATTTCTTTAATCGTGCAAGAACAACAAAGATAAAAATGGAAAATTTGTTCAAGCAAAAATCGTCCGATCAAACAGTGAATAAATAAATACCAGGAAGGTCGGCCTCGAAGATATAAGCATCAGGAGTTTCCTTCGCATCCATCTGCATTTTGGCTCTTTTCAACTCATCAGGAGCATCAGGAGTTTCCTTGCAATCCATATTTATGTCGGCTCTTTTCAACTCATCCATATGCTTCAAAAAAGCTAAACAATCAGATAGGCATGCAGTGCTTTCGGTGTTGTTGATTGTGGTGATGAACCTTCAATGGAGATCAGCGAAAGAGCTTTTTCCACAGTGGGAGGCAGCCAAGAAATGCGAGGACAGAAGTACTAGCCCTTCACTGATTTTTAATGGATTGGGTGGGAATGCAACGGGAGATGCAAATTCAAAATTGAATTTTAAATCTAACCGTAGCAGCAATTGTTACCATGGACAGCTAAGAGTACGCAACAGAGAACAGAACGGAAACGGAAAGTTAAGAGGGCCCACAAGCGCCACCTAAACCGTCAAAAGCCTACTGCATGGATGAAAGTCAGCCCACTCAACATCAAAGGCCAAGCATAAATAATAGACTAAAAATAGCCAATGAGAAGTATTGAAATACCAATCAAGTTCTAGATTTATTGACTTATATGAGATCATACTTAATCGAATATTAAATGCACAATAATAATATGCAAGACCATTCATTAAATTCTCCATCGAATACCAGTCATGCAAATAAACATCGAAATGAAACCAAAGTAAAACGTATCGATCTCCATGCATGAAAACCGCAATCTATAAAATGAAATGGCCATATTCAAATTACAAGCATCCAGGAGGCAATGCACATACCTTGTAACAACGCCTTATACTTGGCTATCACACATACCATCACGCCAGAGAAGATTATTTTCTCGCTGCTAACGCCATCCCCATCTATGGACACTATTTTTATGCCCAAGTTTTCTCCTCATACATAATGCAACTGCGCAGTTTTCCCATATACAAATCGGTACATTCGTTCTTAACAAGAAATTACAGAGGTCTGCAAACCCTATGAGAGTTACAACATTAGTTCATTGAGAATCGCCCCAAAAGATCCATGTTTTTTCCAAATAGAAGGCTGCTTTCTTTTTCCAAAATACAAAAATCAAATATAATCTCCAAAATCTTTAATACACCTTAAGTTTTATTTTTCAACGATCTCATCAAAGTTGTGCATGCGCTTGTATGAGAACCTTTCTCTCTTTTTCACATGTTTTTCACATGTTTTAATTGATTCTCCATTATCTCATGCCACTTATATTTTATTTTATATTATATCATTTCCACCTTTTTAATTTATTTAGACTCACTATTAAAATGAATATTATAAATGATGTTGTATAACTCAATAATTTAATTTAATAAATTAATTACCCAAGAACAACATACAAATCAATTTATTTAATTCATCACTAAACAACAACAATAATATAAAACCAATTTAATTCAAACAACTCAAAGCAACATTTATCAAACATCACAAACATGGTGAATCATGGAGAGGCGCTACATAAGTAGAGTGTAGAAAGATGAAACATCTTGTATGCAAAACCTAGAGTGTAAATATCATTCTTTCTTTGCCACAATTATTTCCGAACAAAAAATCATTTCACTAGAAGACTAAAAAAATCATTTGTGTAAAGATAATAAAGAGAAAAATAAATAAAACTATTTGGAGTCATTCTTTCATTACTATGAACCAAATTGAGTGGGTGCAACCAATAAGCCTTCCCAAAGTAAATAAATTTTAATTGGGATTACCTTGAAATAATTTTTTCTCATCTAGATTACTACAGATGGGATTAACGTTTTTTTAAAGAATTTTTTTGCAATTCGAGTCACCTCTTTGTATTAAATAAAAAATTAAATTTCATTTTTATTAGATACATAGAGTGAAATTCAAGAGAAAAATGGCCAGTGATCACATGAATTTTATTAAAATTTATTGGGGTTAGTACATTGCCATGAAAATTGAATAAATAGACATTCATATCCATTTTGTTATGGGCCAATTCTTCTTCCATGACTGTTACTATCTCTTTCAATATTTTGTGTCCTCTATTGACTCAATACAAGTCACTTCACTCATCAAGCCTTTTGTTTGACTATGGGTGAGCTATCAATCTTATTGAAATAAAGTGTTCATCATAAAATCACACATCAAAGTTTTTGACTAATACAATGGAGGAGATCATTCCCATCATCTTAAATAAATTTTGTTAATTTTAACTCAAAGACTTTGTCTAATACGTGCATTCAAAGGGACCATTTTTTATTTTTATAGCACCAAAGTTGTGTTACATAATCTCTATTTAATGTGATGCTTTTTTGTCTACTAAATTTTGAAATGATGGCTAGGCAATCCCTTCATTGGATAAGATTTTATCTTATTCTTGATCAATGGCTTGATTTGATTAAAAATCCAAGCTTTATTTTCCTCTTAAAATGTGTTTAATTGTTTAATTGTTAATGTTGTTTATAATTGTATTGATACCTTCAAATCACTTTTTGGTATCTTATTCTTGCTGGGGGAATTTACTATTATTATCTCATTAATCAAAATTTGTGAATCACCTTCTATGTCCACATTTTCAAAATTTTGTTCTTTGCATTCCTTTACCCCTTTGTATATTGTCACAAACTCTACAATATTATTTATTACAATAGGTAGTTTTATTCATCCCACCTTTATTAATGCTCCTTTACTATTCCTAATGATGAAGTTGGCACTAGAGGCTCGTAGATTTCCTCTGGAGGCTCCATCGAAGTTTAACTTAAGCCTTCCAAATGTGGGAGCTCCCAAATGACTGTGCTCATATCCTTCTTAATCTTTATAAAGTTGTCTTTTGGTGGGAAAATATGCTTCCTTTTATTTGTCATCTTATCATCCTAGCTCATGTATTGCATGCATCTTTTGTTGTTGATTCAAGCATTCAAAATTATACCAATCCTAATTTTAATTTTAGTCACTATTTTTTTTGTTGTTTTCTCAGACTCCTTAAATATGAACTATTAATTATTTCCTTCCATAGGTAGCATATTATCATGGTTGGTGATGTTATCCATAGCCCTACCCATAATGATCCACTTTTCCTCTTCATCCAATAGCAAAAAATGTCTATTAAATTCTTTGGGAGTTGCCCATGCCATTCTAGCATGGTTTTTACTTTTTCTTAGCATTTTTGTGCTACTAAGCATTGAACTAGCAAACGATCTAATGTTTCCCCTTAATATTTGCATATCGAGCATCTGAAAGGCCCCTCAAAACCCAATATTTAAAGTCTATCCCCAATGATAATTCATTTACATAAGGTCCCGGTGAAGGAAACATCTTTAATGAGTATACTAGAATCCAAGCATAAGTCCACCAACCATGGGAATGATTATGATTCTCTCTTTGAGACCTCATTGAGAAGTTTTATCGAGTACTCTCTAGCCTTTGATGGATATCATATTATTTCATCCTCTCCTTCAGTTGGTATCACATGTCTATTCTTTTATCATTTGATAATATTTTTTATTTTCCAATAGTTAGCATGCCAAATATTTCTAACTAAATTTGGTCACTTCTCCCTTTTGCTCGACTATCATGTGGTCATATACATTGCATCCAAACTAGTTTCCATTGAATACTCAACACAATGTTTTTTCATCGAATATTGAATGCATAGTATATACAACGAATGCCAATCATGAACGAAATTTATTGAATATCAACACAATCTTTGTCTATTGATTATCGATTCCAAATACAGTGCATATAAATTAAAACACAACCATTATTGTATACATCAAATGCCTAATACAGTGAATATGCATGGATTTCCATTTATAATGCAAGTACATTGAATATAAAATATCAAATCCCCAACCTAAAGTATAAGCATCGTAACATAACAATATGAACAAAAATGAAAGGAAAAAATATTATTTATATTGATGTCCATATATAATGCAATTCATTGAATATATCTTGAAGAATGAAACAAAACAACAATAATCATAAAAAATGCAGAATAATCCATATTTGCATGCAAGTAAACAAGGTAGTGTGGGGGATGTACGACTTCTAGCTATGGTTGGCGCTAGGAACCATGCCTAGCCCATAGACTGGTGCCCAAAATAAAGAGATGTAAACATAATTTTTTCCTTTAAAAGAATAAGAAAAGTAGTACACCCAACAAAAAAATAAAAAGGTTTTGAATTGGGAGAACACCCAACATAGGAATATGTCGATATATAGCTTGAATACAATGGTTTCCAAGCTAACAACAATGAGCCAAAAGGAAAGAAAATAAGGATGCACCGATAGCGGATAAACTTTCAAACAAAAGTAATTGGCAGGAATCAACGGAAGTGCTCAAAATGGATTGATTGAATAGACTCCAGAAACTTTCAAGAAAAGACAACGATGGGGAAATATAATTTGACACCATTATGAGAATCAAGATTGTAGAATATGAACAAAAATGGATTTTGCAAGGAAGTAATCGAAACCTTTAAATTTATCAAGCATTCTAAAACACATCCAAACAATCAAGCAATCATTTTCAACAAGTAGAGAGAGAAAGATATTGAATTGCATTAATCAAAGAAATGAAAAAAAGAACAAAAAAAAATCCAACCTGGATCCAACGCTGGTTGAGATGAAAATATGGTGCCGAGATCAATATTTTGCAGCAACAAATTCTTCAAAATCCATAATCAATCTCTCCAATAATTCCCCACAAAATCTAGATAGCATAAGAAATTATCTTGTAGAAAAAATTTCCTCCTCTTCCCGGAAACAAAAATCCATAATAATGAATATCTTTTGAAAGGAAAATTATTTACAAAAGGAAGGATGTTTGATTTTCAAAAACAAAATCCTAATAAAAATATCTAAAATCTCTAGTAGAACATCAAGTTTCTTTTCGACAATAAGTTCGAAGTTATGCATGTGCTCCACAAAAAAGCTTTCTATATTTTTAATTATTTTTACTATTTATCCATTATTACATTTCATTATAATTCAATTTTATTTTATTTTATTTAATATTGTACATTACACTTTCAAATTATTATAAACTATAATCATTAATAAATATATTTATATCTATTTACCAAAGTACTTTTACTTAATACTTTATTTAATACATCAATTTATCAAAAACAACATTTATCAAGCAAATTTAAACTAAAAAAACCAAATATCAACAACAATTACCTATACCCTAACTAGGGTTGAAAAGCAAGGCCAACTAAGCACAAACATAAGATGACAATGCCAAGGTGTTAGACTAGATACTCATTCTCTTCGAGGATGATGGCTAGGGTAGGGGACCAAATGTTGTCTCAAAACAATAGTTCCATTGGGTTTAAGGCACACTTAGACCTACCAATTTAGGTGGATTCAGTTCCTAGTACCTACAACCTACAACACATAAAGTGTTGATCATATACATAATCATACAATTAGGCACATCGTGAAAGGAAATTGCAGCATAGTAGTGTATTCACAAGTGAGTGATGAAACATTGTCCCTTTCACCCAAACACATCAAACAAGTAACCAAATAAACTCATAAAAATTAGTTGCATAAAAAACAAGATAAGAACAATCAACAAATAATATCATAATAACCATGATCATATGATCACATAATGCTCCTAATAAGATTAATCCACATAATCGAATAAGTCCATATACTAGTCATAACACAAGCATAAAACACCAATAATAGAAGTATCACCAAAGTATCCTCAAACTATACTCATAGTAGTAAGTCCAACATCAAACAAAATGTCAAAATGTATGATCCTAAATAGTTCAACTACCAATATGAGGGGCACTACATCCTCCCCCTAGAATCACGCTTACTCTTAGAAGCCTGCAAACAAGAAGGGTATAACTCTCACATCCAATATGCATCCTCCCAAATGGTAGAGGACTCATTATTAGGATCCCATTGGACCCTAACCTATTCAATTTCTTGACCCATGAGATAAAGTCTCTTGTTGTCTCTACACCCATTCCCTGATGCTCTGCTTGGCGATTATCAACCACTGCAAACACTTTGTGAGATCTTCCTGCATAACCCATTGTCAGCTATGACGTTGTCGGCCTCTGACTGAATC
Source organism: Sequoia sempervirens (assembly GCA_007258455.2). NCBI lineage: Eukaryota > Viridiplantae > Streptophyta > Pinopsida > Cupressales > Cupressaceae > Sequoia > Sequoia sempervirens. The sequence continues at coordinate 450,847,981 of VDFB02271358.1, read as the reverse complement.
TTGATGTGCTCTTTTAAGGAAACTATCTAGCTATATGGCCCTACTGGTCACAAGGAAAAAATCTTGTACCTCTACCATACTCCCTACCACTTGAAGGTGCACTAGACTACTAGAAACTACCTCTACTAACTATTGACTATGTGCTTTGAGCTAGATGATCGAGATGATAATGCTTGGCTCACTGCCAATTCTATTTTTCCCTAGACTGAAACCTACTACCTTGTTGAGACTAAGAGTTCTAAGGTTTCAACTGGGTACGTTGCTACTACTGCTGCACACCCTTAGTGGGTGCATGATGGCTGCTAGAGAAACCCACTGCCTGATACTAACCACCTCAAAACCCAAATCCTACTGGAGGTGCACTGCCAATCTAAACACAAATCAACCAAGTCTTAGCATCCAAACCACCACTAGAACCATCAAAGATAGGAGGACGTGCCCTCAAGTGATCCCTCATATGACTTGTTGAAATACTCTGCTACTCTATTGTAACAACTCTCATCCTAAGAGACCTTTCTCTTTCCCTAACAACCTACTGATTACCCTCCTATCTAGGGCCTAGATGAGCAAGGACCTCCTCAAGAAAATGACGCAACTAAGATCCCTCTAACTTTGACTGACCCAAATTTTTATCCCTGTTTTTCCAATCATTCTGGGAGCCCTGTTGTTCCTCACGATCACTCTTGTTGGAACTCTAAGAATGGGTGTTCTAGTAGTTAGCCCCAAGGCCACCACCTTAATGACCCTAACCTTGACCTCTAAGCATCTTCCTGTACAAACACCACCAAAGGACAAAAATAAAGGTTGTTAGGTGAGGATGATAAAGGGGGAAAAACATAAGCTTAAGAGTCTAACCACTAGGACAACATAATGAGCTCATATGAAACTAGAGTACCCAGTGTCAGAACTTGGGCTCTGATACCAAGTGTAATTCCCCACCAAGGAACCCCAGAGGTCAACACAACCATGCTACACTAATGGAACTTTTTTTTTAAAATGAAGATGTAAGACTCCACTTTGCATGTGTTTAATACTAAATCTATTTTGTTATATGTTTCTGTAAATAGATGATAAGTTGTACTATGGGAATACATGATGTGATTGTGTGATAATATCCTTGAATTTCATTTTCTTTCATTGTCACTGTCGTGAAGGTATTATGAACTCATAAATTGGGAATATGAATCTAAATTGTAAATGAAATTGTTGTATAATTAAATCTTAGTTTAGCTATCAATTTAATATGATATAAGATTGCTCTTACGATTGCATTGGTACTGTGCATGAAAGTAGAGTTCGAGTATGAGGAGGGAAAACCAATGAGTATATCAAACAACTTCTTCTTGGGGCTTAGAAAGATATAAATTTAATATTTTCGTAGAGTAAGGTGGTGAGGGTTGATGTAAAAGTGGGTAAATTACATTTTGGGTTGAGAGGGTATTTATTTATGTGTCATGTGGATGTAAGTTCGGGATTAAGGTCTAGAAACCATTATCCAAGTGAAAATTTAGATAGTTCCTTGGTTGGGATGCAAAAATAAACCACCTACGGTCTATACCATAGTAGTAGGGGTCAAATGGGTATATAGTAGTGCCCTAAGCACATGATTTGACCCCTAAAAAGTCCTCATAATGGAGAGTGATACAAGATTTCAGCCTCTTCATCTAAAAGAAAAGATAAGTTCTTCCTTTTCCATTTGCCCTTATTTATTGGTTCTAGGAAGATGGAATAGTGAATGGATCATGGTGGACAATAGAAAGTAGAGAACTTAGGGGTATGTGCAGGATCATCATGGAAAAAATAGGCCCTTAAGTGGTAAAAAATTTAGAAAAATTAGAGTTAGGCAACTTGACATTAAAAATTGAATAAGTTATCTATATTATTTCAGAAATATGTAAGAATAGAATCTGTAGAAAATTGAATGTACTCTCTAAACCAATAGTTTTTTTTTCTTTTTTTAAAAATCTATTTGGTGAAAATTTGAAATTTCAATGCACTGGTACTTAAATTTCAGGGAAAAAATAAGAAGTAGGTGTCTATTTGACAATCCTAACCACATTAAAATAATAATATTTTTTTATAATATTTTAGATATAAGTAGAGGACTCATGCCTTGATGTGATGCATATTTTTTTGTAACTTTTTCCAAGTAAATAATTAATTATGAAATTTTTATTACAAATTTTTAAAAAATATAATAAGTCGTATGTCTGACCACCTTAACTTGGTAAAATATTCATGAAATTCAAGTTTTCTTTTTTTAATCCTATAGTATGCGAAGCATAGAATGTGATGCATGTTTTGGATTCAAAAAATGTGATACCATTTGAAAGCTATAAATGTTTTTCAACCAGCCTATCAATCAGGACTTTAGTCATAATTTGAATAGAAAATGAATAATAATTGCTTATTAAATTCAAAATAAAGCATAATTTATATTGGTGGAAAGCTTAGAATATCCTTTAAAAACCCATTTCATTTCATCAATTCTAGGTAAAAAAATAGTCGTCAGCCACATACCCATCATATTGCCACTTTTTGGCCCATCATGATCCTGCACATACCCTTAGATGCATGAAAATTTTGCTATGGTAGTTTTATCCCTTTGTGAACAATGAGAAAAGACTCCATTTATCATCGTGGAACTAAAATAATTCCTTGCTTGGAGGTATGGCTAGATCCCACGACGCTCCCTGATGCCATTATGGTAGGGTGGAGAGCAAGCTTATTTCTTAGTGTGTTGATTCATTCTACTCCTAAAAGTTGTGTGTAATATTTAAAAAATTGCATTTGTGGAAATAAAGAAAAGAAAGTAAATATGTAGTAGAGCAAAATTCTTACTTATGGGCATGTATCTATCCACCTCTCATTATCTTAACTTTTGGAAGAAATTATTGTATTTAATGGTTGTTATGTATCTTACACTTTGAGGGTATTATTATATTGTTAGGGGAATGAATGATTAGTAATTTGTTAATAATAAAGGAAATGAATGCATAGTAAGTTACGATATTGTAAAGAGATTTATTTACACAATTAGCAAGTATATCATTTTATAAAATAGGTGTATAGGTTTTGTATACATAAGAGAGATGGAGAAATTTATTCTAACTATTGTTAGAATCTACATAAGAGAATACTATACCAACATTAGCTGATAATTACAAATCTGTTGAACATTGATCTATTGGTAGCTTATTTAATACCTAAATTATATCTTTCCTTGTTCTATTCTATTAAAACTAGGAACTAAATAGAAGAGTATCATTTGACTAAGAACCACCATAAATGGAATGAAAGGAAAATAAAAATAAAAATGGTTAATTTATATAGTCCTCCTCCTAGTTTCACTACCCAAGTGTTATTTTGTAGTGCACTATTTCAGGCTTAAACTTTTTTTTTCTAGTTTACTCCTAAAGGGTGGAAACATGCAATAGAATCAAATAATGTTAAACTTAAAATCTGAAAAGAAATAAATAAATGGTGTGAAGCTATAAACATTGGTTTTTAAAAGAGGCAGTAGTGGGTTGTAAACCCCCAAAAACTTTCCCTTTGCATATTTTTTTTTGAATGTATTCCAAATAGAACAAAAGGGGGTGTAGTGTATAAACAATCTAAACTTCCCCTTCTTGTACCTTGTAGCAGCAAAATAAAATGGAAACTCCCTTCTTATTGTTGCTTGATAGAAACGACATTTTGAGCAAAATATGTTTTTTTTATAAAGATGGAATTAGAGAGAGGAAGAATCCATCCCATATTGCCCTCAATGTGCTTATAGTATGGTTTCTACTACCATAATTCTTCCCTATGTAGATGGGAAGAATGGAGTGAGATAAAATATTTTGAGGTTCTTGTACAAAGCATGATCCTTCAATTTTAGGCAATGGAGTTTAAAGTTTTTTGGCTAGTGTATACTTTGATAGCAGTGCATTGATTTATGTGGTATTTCTTAGGAATGGAAATAAATGATATTTAGCTGATAGGCTATTTTTTTTTTAAGTTTCCATTAGGATTTGCATCAGCCCAGCCGCGAATTGGAGTTTTTGGGCGGCAGGGAGGCCACCATTTTTTTAGTGTGGTGACATGGGTGTTGGTAATTACGTGGGTTGGTGGCGGTTGAGAATGGTGTGATGGATACGGGGAATGTGAATGGCAAGCATTTGTTCACACAAGGCCCAATGTTCCCTATTGTGGAACGATGGCGATGAATGAAGTAAATGCAATATTGAATGCTAGCGTGTGGGAGAGTATACTTTGATGAAGTTCTATTATTAGAAGAGCCATTTTGGTGTTGTTTTGATAGTAGGCTATTGTTAAATTCATTGCATTCAGCTCCATTTTTTAGCAGGTTCAAGGGTTTTTAAACTGTTGAGCTACAGAATCAGTAAGTCGGTTTGCATGGATTTTTTGTAAAACTAAATTTATTGTGTATGTCTTTCATTCTCTGCTTATTGTTCATTTTGATAGTAGGTTTGAGGGTTTGAACACTTATGTGTTGTGTAATGTGTGAGAAAGTATATTGATTAAGTTACATTGTCGAAAGAGTCATTGTGGTGTTGGGTTGACAGCGGACTATTGTAAGATTCGTTGTTTGCGGTTCCCCGGTTAAAATAGTCAGGTTTTGCTACTTTCTGTACCAGATTGGAGGGTTTTAAAGCTGCTATTCTCTGCAATCTGTAAGTCATTTTAGATGGGTTTTTTGTATAGATTCTTTTTTTTGTGTGGATTTTGTAAGCCAGTCTACATGGATGTCTAGCGTTATCATTTTTTGTGGGTGGAGAAATTGTAGTTGAATTTTTCTTGTTTCATCATGAAATATGGTTAGGGTTTATAATTTTTTTGTTTCGTTATGAAATATGGTTAAGGTTTATAATTTTTTTGTTGCTCGTTTATTGTTTGTAGTTATCTCTATGGATTTTTGGGCTTATACCCATTACCATAGGAGCAATAGTAGTTATATATAGGCTCTTTCGTTAAAATGGTCAGGGTTGGTAATTTTATTGCCTAGTTGGAGATTAAGATAGGAGTGATTGTATATACATGGATATACAAAGGTTTTGTTATTTGTTTGAAGTTTTCAATAGGATTTTCATTAGTTGAGACTTGCATAGTATTTTTTGTGTAATAGGTGTGTTACAATTTCTTCGTTTCTCTATAATATTGAATTCCACCGAATGTAGCTCAAATTTTGTGCATAATGTGTGAGGAAGTATATTGATTAAGTTGCATTATTGAAAGAGCCATTGTGATATTGGTTTTATAGTGGACTATTGTAAAAATAAAATTGTTAGGCTCTACTCCATTTTATGGCAGATTGTAGGGTTTTAAAACTATGGCATTGTGCAATATGTAGGTCATTTTACTTGGGTGTTTTGTATAAATGGTTTATTTATTATTTATGTTAAAACTCTTCTTCTCTAGAATTTGTAAGTCATTCTCAATGGATCTCTCGTTATGGTTTTGTATGGATGGAGAAATTGGAAATATATAGATATGTAGAGTGTTTGTTATTTTTTTGAAGTTTTCGACGGGATTTGCGTCAGCAGAGCCATCAACATGATATGTTTATTTTTGTTATTTGTTTGAAGTTTCTAATGGGATTTTTGTCAGCCGAGCCTTGAATAGTATTTGTTTTGTTATTTTTTTGAAGTTTCTAATGAGATTTTTTGTTAGTCGGGCCTTGAATATATGGATAATTTTATTTCCCAATTGCATATTAAGATAGGGGTGATTGTATATATATGGATATACAGAGGGTTTGTTATTTTTTTGAAGTTTCCAATGGTATTTTCATCAGCAGAGCCTTGAATAGTATTTGTTGTGTAATAGGTGTGTTACAATTTCTTTGTTTCTCTATAATATTGAATTCCAACGAATGTAGCTCAGATTTTATGTGTAATGTGTGAGGAAGTATATTGATTAAGTTTCATTATTGAAAGAACCATTATGCTATTGGTTTCATAGTGGACTATTGTAAAAATAAAATCGTTAGCCTCTACCCCATTTTATGGTAGATTGGAGGGTTTTAAAATTGTGGTGTTGTGCAATGTGTAGGTCATTTTACTTGGGTATTTTGTATAAATGGTTTATTTATTGTTTATGGTAAAACTCTTCTTCTCTAGAATCTGCAAGTTGTTCTGCATGGATATCTACTGTTATGGTTTTGTATGAATGGAGAAGTTGGAAATATATAGATATGCAGAGTGTTTGTTATTTGTTTGACATTTCCGATGGGATTTCCATTAGTGGAGCCATCAATAGGATTTGTTTACTTTTTTTTAAATTTTTTTGAAGCTTCTGACGAGATTTTTGTCAGTTGAGCCTTGAATAGTATTTGTTTTGTTATTTGTTTGAAGTTTTTTGACAGGATTTTTGTCAGTTGAGCCTTCAATAGTATTTTTTGTGTACTAGGTGTGTTACAATTTCTCCATTTCTCTATAATATTGAATTCCATTGAATGTAGCTTGAGTTTTGTGTGTAATGTGTTTGGAAGTATATTGATTAAGTTGCATTATCAAAAGATCCATTGTGCTATTGGTTTCATAGTGTACTATTGTAAAAATGAAATCATCGGCCTCTATTCCGTTTTATGGCAGATTGGAGGGTTTTAAAATTTTGGCACTACGCAATATGTGGGTTGGTGATAGATAATATGCTTCTGGATTTAGCTGTGTATATTTTTTTCAATGGACTATGGAAAACTCATACCAATGAATATGTGGGTTTTTTTACTTCGGTGTTTTATATAAATGGTTTATTTATTGTTTATGTTAAAACTCTTATTCTCCTGAATCTGTAAGTCATTTTCCATGGATGTCTATCATTATGGATGTGTATGGATGGAGAAATTAGAAATATATAGATATGGAGAGTGATTTTTATTTGTTTGAATTTTCTGACAGAATTTCGGTTAGCCGAGTCGTGAATAGGATTTGTTTATGTTTAACATCAGAGATAGAAACATATAACAAGAAGATATTAACAATAAATTAATCATCTATGCAAAACACCCTTGTAGAAAAGAGTCTAACCTGAAAAACTTGATTGAAAATTTGAGTTGCATCACCTCACACTAAATATTATAGAGAAATAGAGAAATTCTAAAAGAGTTATTCAATTCACAGATGGGTTGATGTATTGTATGTATGTATATATACATGTATGTATGTGTGTGTGTGTGTGTGTGTGTGTGTAGATATGTATGTATGTTTTACTAATAGATCTGTTACAATTCCCCCATTTCTATTTAATATGGAATGGAAAATAATGTAACTCGTTTTATACAGAGATATATAGCAAGAAGACAATAACAATAAATTAATTATTTATGCAAAACACCCATGTATAAAACAGTATAACCCCACAAGCTTCATTAAAGATGAAAACCACAACATGTATGTGACAGGAAAGATGCAAAGAGTATATATATGTGTCTACATATGTATATATATGTATGGTATGTATGTATGTATGTATGTATGTGTGTCTGTGTGTATATATATGTATATATGCATATATATATGTCAATGGTTTCATACATCCCTAAACCCTGCACACAGACAACTATATATGTGTGTGTGTATGTATGCATATATATATTTTGTAGCACACTAGTGTTAAAACCTTTGAACCTACTATCTAAAGGAACAATAAGAAGAACTAGAAAATTGAATTCATGGATGGGTTGATTTATTGTATGTATGTATATATACATGTATGTATATTGTATACATTGCTACTTGCTTGTTCATCTTTCTTAATAGAAACAATGGAATATAGAACAACAAGAATAGAAATCCTTAAATCCATATATCGGTTCAATTTTTCCTCTATTTAGACATTTTGGAAAACATAATTAAGAAGATATATATATCCATATTCCCACATGTATCTATTTATCTATATAAACAACAAGCAAATTGTAAGAAAACTATAAGGAAAACAGTGGAGAATGACATACATCTGTTTCATGAGTATCATCCTAATAGTTGTAATGGCTATTACATAGACTGTTTGTCTTGTACCAATATGTTGTGTAGCAATCTAACTGAAGAAAGACTATAATGATATCAATTATTTTGGTTGCCTTATGAAAAAAAAAAATTTGGTGTTTGTTTCATAGCAGACCTATCAAAGAAACTGATATGCACCTCCCTTGCGTGTTGGTTTGGAGAGCTCCATAGCTTCCGCCTTTTGTATCCTACAAAAATTTTGCCACTCTTCTTGTAGTGGGCCATTCCACAATTCCTTTTCCCCATTCCTTACTTGCTTAATTTCACACATGTATTCTGATATAACAATACAAAATGTTGCTTTGTAGTTGTATGGTGTTGCGCTCAATACAAAGATAGATCAACAAGAAAAAATGCAGCCCATGTATTCTACAATTGGTGCTAGAAAGACACCCACAGATCTAATCGTAAACAAGGTTTGTTTAACATTTTTATAGTTTCCTCTTTTATACAATCAATTTCCCCCTCCCTCCATGGCTACATACCCTCTATATATATTTTTTCTTTATATAAACAATCATGCACATATATCTAGCAATGTGGGGAAGTGTATTTTGATTAAGTTGCATTACATGTATATATATATATATATATATATATATATATATATATATATATATATATATATATATATATATATATATATATATATATATATATATATATATATATATATATATATATATATATATATATATCTATACATGCATATATATATATGTATACATGTATATATATGTATGTAAATGCAATATTGAATGTTGGCGTCTTGGAGAGTATAGTTTCATAAATTTGTATTCTTAAAAGAGCCATTGTGGTGTTGCTTTCATAACATGTTATTGTTAAATTTGTCACATTTGGCTATGTCTTTTCGTAGGTTGGAGGCTATTCAAAGTGTTGTGTTGCACAATTAGTAAGTTTTTTTTCTAGAGTATTTTGCATAAATGATTAATTTACTCCTTATATCTTTCATTATTTGCTTATTGTTTGTTTCCATGGAAGGTTTCAAGGTTTGAACAATGATGTGCTATGTAGGTTCCAATCCTTCAACACTCTAACAACTTAATACAATCCTCCTTTTGGTCCTCAACCATAACCAACAGTACATGTAAGTGTAAAACTTCTCCATAATCAATAAACAAATCTCGTGACGCCTTTGAAAATATTATTCGTCATTTCTACTTTCTAATTCTATTTATTGATTTTTACTATATATTTACTAATATTTGATCCTCGCTCACTCATCTTCTTTCCCCCTCCATTGACATGCCTTTCTCTTCTATTTGTAGGTGTTAGGATAAAGCATAGATGACAATTCCAAAAGATGGAACTCCACAAAATTTCTAGTGGGCATTTCATATTTCTTTTGCTCGAGGGTTTGGTTAGGATCCCTAGGGCTCCATGATGCCAATATGGAAGGTTGGATAATGAGCATGGGTTTTTTTTTTCCTTTTCATTCCATATATCTTTAAACACATAGATACATGTATAGAAACATGGTTTGTAACAACATATTTCTTACATACTACCAATGGGTCACATCTTCAGATTATGTGCTATTTGTTTGAAGTTTCTATTTGTTGAAAAGCCAACATTTAATCATGTAGTATGTGCAACATATGTATAGTACCAAAATGGCTCTTTTTAGAATGTAATTGAATCAATATATTGTCTTGGATATTTTGTACTGAACTTTCCCCTCCTACAACATTATCTATTTTGACTCTCCAATTGCACTATGCAATCATTCATTTAAAAGTGGACTTTTCTATTCTCAATTGCATTGTAATCTATAATACTTTTGTTCTATAGAAATGTTTATTGTCGATTGTGACTCATCTATGATTTAGCTATAATTTTTAACTATTCTTTTAGTAGTTGTTTTACAATTTACCTATTTTCTCTATAATATTTAGTGGCAAATAATCTAGGTTGAATCTTGAATTGGAAAACCAATTGTTAGATACAAATTTCTCTCACACCTTATCTAGATAGCAATAGAATTACAAGTGTAGATTCCTATACCTAATTTCCATCTCTCATAAAAAAAACACATGCATACTAAAACTTTAATTTCCAAAACTATAGAAATATACTAATTATAAAAAGTACTCAATATTGAATGTCTTCCTTCCATGGAAAAAATGTGTACTTTCTTTTGTCCAATTTTAAAAAATACACACATGTCTAATGACCTTTACAAAAAGATTTCATTAAATTCAAAACTAAATGATTAATTGATTCAATAGGCTACACAAAAAGTGACAATATACATGTGCATTTGTTGCCATTAAATATAAAATTTGAATATTCTTGCTAGAAGAAACAATTATTTTTAATTTATTATTTAATTTAATTTTTAAGTTCCCACTTTTAAACAAATTTAAAATTTGATTCCAAAATTATCCAATAGTGTTAAATAAAATTTATACAAAATATTCTTCATGATTATTTGATTCAGACAATCTAACTTATTTGTTTCATTCATGGTCACCTTTCCATGCAAATAAAAAGCTTCAACCCTCCTCACCACAAACGTTACCCACTGTGGTTGGCCCCTATTGTCATCCATTACACAAATATATTTATTGCTTGATAAAAAAAATTTGGTCAAGCAATAAATGAGGAAATGTCCCACATGAGGCAAGTGTCATCAATAATGCCACCTAGTTTAGCCTAGCAGTGGTAGGGGTTTCTGTCAAATATGATCTTGACATTATTGGTAGGATCATGGTACATGACGATGTAAATACAACCATAGCTTGGAATTGAACCAAATAGCTGGAGGTTAGGTTACAATTTAATAGCATCCCATCTCTTTTCAGAATGTCATTGGATGCTTATGCAAATTGATAGCTTTTCTAGATGTGATAGTAGTTTGAAAGAAACTGCAAAAGTAAGGTCATTGTTTATGTGTCAATTGTAGAAGCACTTGATCCACTCTACCTCTGTTCTTATTATTTATTTATTTACTTTCGCAAGTTGGCTATTTGAGATTCAGGGCAAAATATATGTATTTCCTATGTTGGGTTAGCTTGTTGTGATAAATTTGTTCAGAATTTTTTTTAAGTTCTTTAAATTAAATATTTATACCAATATATGAAATACATCAGTTCCACTTGATATGTTGTTACAAAAAATCAAGAGAAAATAATTTTAACCATGTAAACCTAGTGTATTCAAATATGTATTAAAAATGTGACGAGAAATCTATTCTTTATATATATATATATATATAAAACAAAAAAGTAAAATATGAGAATTGAAACAAACACACAATCTATATATATATATATATATATATATATATATCATCGAGGAAAAAAATGCATATCTCCATCAGAGGCATATGAAATACTTCCCTAGTTGAAGGCCATGTCGTTACTCCTTGAGTCACCCAAGTAATGTGAGAAAAAGAAAAAATGCAAACTTGAACAAAGCGATTAGGTTCTAGGCGTTTTCCTTAAATAAATAAACTAGCAGTTGCACCAATGAGATGCAATGCTTATGCCGATAGGCTGATATACTTTGGTATTTTTTATTAGCGACAAAATCCATGGAGAAGAAATGTGTGCAACTGCTGTCTTGTGGAATGTGTTGTCTAGAACTCATATTGACTTTATCAGTGCTCCCATATAAATCTTATTCATTCTTTTTTTTTGTAACACAAGTTCTTGGGTTACAAGCTTAGAAGAGTGTATAACAAATATCACCCAACCCAATATTCTATTTCATTATGAAGATTTTCCTTTTCTAGTATCCTCTTTGCCTGTGCCCAAAAGGGAGCTTTGGAATAGGATATGGACATCCATCAAAGCATAAAATATGGAGGCATTTGGTTGAATAACTTTGAATATATAGTGACTGATTGGAAATTCTCCCCTCATTCATTCACTCCATTTCTCCTGCTCTATCTCTATCTGTCTCCTTCAATCTCCCTCTCACTCCTCTCTATCTTTTTCTATCCATATCATTCTCTACATCTATCTTCTTCTCTTTCAATATATCTCTATATCTCTCTATCTCTTTCTTTATCCCTCTCTATCTCTATATATCATTTACTACCTGTATCTCTCCATGTCTCTACTTCCCCCTCTCCCTTTCTATATATTGAGCTATCTCTCCCTCTCTAGCCCTCTTCTTTCTCTCCCTCTCTACCCCCTCTTCGCTCTCTCTCCTGCCTTCTCTCTCTTCCTCCTTTACGTATCGCTCTCCCTTTTTCCCCCATCTACCTATATCTCTCGCTTTCTCTCCATCCCTCTATCTCTCCCCATCTCTCCCTCCCTCACTACCCCCTATCCACTATCTATCTCCACCTCTTTTTCCTTTCTCTTCCCATATATCTATATCTCCTTTCTCTTCCCACATATCTCTATCTCTCTCTCTTTCTCTCTCTCTATCTCCCTATCTCTCTCTATCTTTGTTTCCATATCTCTCCCTCTCTCACTCTTCGTGCCCTCCCCCTCCTCCCCCTCCCACACCCCACACCCCTCTCTCTCTCGCAAACATAACATGAGCCTATTAGTAATAGAGTTTGATAATCTCCCTCATTCAAAGGATTTTTTTCAATTGTGTTTCAATTCCTGTAAGTGGATGCATAGTTTATTTGAAGCTATCACTTCTTCATTGGGATCTTTGTTGTAGAACCAATATCAATTTTCTAAATTGCCTATCAATTGACCTCAAGTATTGCACAAATGCATGCAAAAATAGACCAGAATTTTTCCTAACTGGCCTTCCACAGCTCTTCGATATATTCATTACACATCCAAAATATGATTACTAATAATTGTGGATGTCATGTCCATTTTGAATGAATAAGACACTTGTATCCGTTGCTCATTCACGGGCTTTGGTACACACCATTTTGAATGCCCCCAATTAAACAAATTCTAATTTTTGAATGCTAAATTTTATTTTCTTTTCATTTCCTTTGATGACGTTGTAGTTGCAACTACCTTGGCAGACATGAATGCAGAAATGTGGAAGCATATACAAGACGCATGAACTGTTTGATAGAATGGCTCAAGAAAAAGTGTTCGTAGGGACTATGATGCTTGTAGATTATGAACACAGATGGATTTGATAAAAGGGCTTTTGAAGCTTTTACGCAAATACAACTGGCTGGTGTAAAGCCAAACTCCACAACCGTTCCAACATCCTCCTACTTTGTACAAAATGGGTTTGTTAAAAATGATTTTAAAATTTTTAAGCAAATGCAACTGGCAACCGTGAGGTCAAATTCCACAACCTTTCCTAGCATCCCCTCTGCATGTGCCAAAATATAAGTTGGGCAATAGGGTATGAACATCCAACAATTAAGGGGGAATTTTTATCAGATATTACAACAACAATTGTCGTCATAGTCGAGCATGCAAAATGCAAAGCATAGACAAGGCACATGAATTGTTTTCTAGAATGTCGTATGCAAAGTGTGGCAACATAGAAAACACCCGCGAATTGTTCAACATAATGCCTCAAAGAACTGTGGTCTCATGGAATGAATTAATTCTAGGGTATGCACAAAATGGATTAATTGAAGAGGATTTAGATGGAGTCTGGCTTTACAACTGCCAATTGCATTTGCTTGAGAGAGGGAGGGAGAGGGATTGTTCGAAAGAAGCACCGCATTACCCCCAACTCTGAAAAGGAAATTGGTGAGCATCATGGACTTATCGCTTCCCTGATAATTGGCATTAAGGGCTATACACTTGGTGCTCACAACTAGAGCATACGAGTCTGGGTAGAGGCGAAAGAGATCCTTGGCCATGTCGTGGACGATGACGTTTGCACTATAGTCCATACCAGAGATGTTGAAGGTCTTGACGTTCTCCTTCATATTGTAGTGGTGGACGATCCAGGATGCCTGCGAGGGAGCCAAAGTGAAGGTTGACACGATCATAATCAGAATGTCGATCTGCTATAGATGGAGCCATGTTTTAGCGAAGAGGTCGACGAGTACAGCCACAAAGCACTCACGCAACTCCAACTGCACCTCTGCTAATGTTGCCTCCCCCTTCTCATTGAAGAGGAAGTGGGGGGAAACCATCTCATCCCCCAACCCAGACTGCAGAAACACCTTCCATTGTAACTCTAGATGTTCCACCACCAGTGGCTGGTATTTACAAGAAAAATATATGCTCGTCTCTGTGTTCATCTTTCGATCACCCGACACTCTATAGCAGTTGTAGCCCACCAAGTCAAAATGTGCAGGGAACACGACAATGTGGGGTCCTCGTGGGGTTTTCGGCGTCAGACTGCTGGAAATCTCGGTGGGGTTCCCCCACATAAATAGCCTATCGGCTAAAAATAATATAATCATGGTATGTATTATAATTCATTTCCTTTATAAAGACATTCAACTATTCGTTAAATGTGATATTTAATGATATCTTGGAAGGAAACAAAGGAGGAAAAACTAAATATACATATTTGTCACTATGTAACATTTAAATAAATAAATGGAGGAGATATCATTCAATTATATATATATATATATATCCCTTTGCCAGCACAATATAAATGTATCACTATGATTTAAGTTGGGAGTTCGTAAAATTGATTTAACTATAAACTTTTCCAAATTGTAGTCCCTCTTATACTAGTGTGAGCATTATTAATATGGGTATGAATACATAAATATAAGTAAATTAAATATTAATTCCAATAAATAAATATTAGTATGTTATAATTAATATTAAAAAAGTTAAACCAATAAGATGAAAATTATTATTGTGAAGAAACAAAGAATAACGATACTAATTTTCTTAATTACATGTGATTAGTATAATTTTCCCTTCCATCATTTACTGTAGAAAATTGTATTGAGTGAATTTAGTAAACTAACTTACCAAATGAAATTGGAATTTTTTCTTTGTAAGAAAAAAAGCTCCTATTAGTTTTGTAAATTAGTAAATAAATTCAAAAAAAATGAGTGAAATAATATTTTCTACTAGATAATGCTACAGAATAAGATTCTCACTTTGGACAATATTGGAAAAAGAGGAATTCAATTACCAAACAGATGTTATATGTGCAGGAATGAAGCCGAGACTATTAATCATCTTTTTCTTCATTGCCCTTTTGTGTCGAATATTTGAGATAAATTTTTGGGGCTTCTTGATGTGGTGTGGATTTTCCCTGCTTCTGTCGAAGATTTCTTCATTCAATGGAAAGCTCCTTCAAAAAATTCTTTTGTGAGAAAGCTATGGTCTTTTATTCTACCTTTTGTGTCTTGGAATATTTGGAAGGAAAGGTACAATAGAGTGTTTAGGGATAAAGAGATGTCGGAAGGGGAATTGTATGCTAAAATTGTAAGGGCTATAAAGGAAAACTTATCTTTAATTCCTGGAAAAATGTTTAAGAAAGCTTTCTGGTCTCCTTTTGATATTGCTATGGCCGAAAAGTGGAATTCAAAATTAATTGGATCAAATGTCCTCAAACATGGTGTTTGTGGGAGAGAGAATGCTAATTGGTCTATGCCACCTTTGGGCTGGTTGAAAGCCAATTTTGATGGTGCGGTTAAAGGTAACCCTGGGAAAGCTGGCAGTGGGTGTGTTTTAAGGGACAACTCGGGGGCTTTTATTGCAGCTTTTGCTGTGGACATCAGAAATCAAACTAATCATGTTGCGGAAGCAGTTGGGGCTTTTCATGCGGTTAGCCTAGCCCTCAAGATCAAAACGAAATATCTTTGGTTGGAGGGCGATTCTTTGAATATAATAAATTGTATTCTTGGGCTTATCCCCCCCCTCGTGGACCATCAAAAAATGGATCAAAGACACGAAATCATTATTAAGTAAATTTGATAAAGTGAAAGTGTCCCACGCCTATAGAGAAGCCAATAAGGTGGCAGATTTCTTCGCCAATGAAGGGGTAAAGAAGGGTGGGGAAAACACGTGGAGGAAGAATGACAACCTCCATCCTGAAGTGAAAGCACTAATTTATTATGATTCAGTACATGGAAGAGAAGGAAATCTTAGTCATGATGAAACGGATAAAGATAAGGTACATCGATTTCATTAGATTTGATGGGACCGACGTCATTTTCTTCTTTAAGAAGATTCTGCAGCACACTTTCTGGGTGTTCGACAAAAAATACCTAAACGAGACCCAGAGCAACTGTTCAGTTTTGTTTTACAGTGAGCTAAATATGGGTGGAGAAAGAAAACGTGTGGAGCAGAGCAATTTCCAGGAGCATAGAAAGAATGCTAAAGCGTGGGAAAGAATTGAAAAGGGAGGTTTAATCCCATATCTGGAAAAGCTCCATGGCACGGACGAGGGGATGCTGGACTATTTTGTTAAAAACTGGAAAAATGGTGAGATTGTGTTGTTTGGCAGGAATGTTAAGTTGAGTGAGGATTTAATTGGTGAGATAACAGGTCTATCAAATGAGGGTGTTAAATTCTACTGTGACCGACGATTCTCTGATGAAGCGGTCATTAAATTTCCCAAAAAAGATAAGGAGAAAGTGAAGATGGTTAAGGTTGCTAATAACTACTTTGATGTGGAGTCCATCAAATCTATCTGGAGGAAAGTTTTAAGAGTTATCATGGAATATATCATGGTTGACGGGTGCTTTACCAGAGTTTATGGTTACCACTTTGCCATTTTGAACCATTTTTGTCACAAGGTTCGTATATCTCTGCCTTTTTATTTATTTTCTTCTTTGAAGAATTACCTCGATGATGTGGAAAGAAACCCTAGGAGGAATGCTATTATTCACCCTGGTCTTGTTAGGCTCATTTTTGAGCATTTTCAAAATTTACCTGCTTTGCCTAAAACTGTTGAAATTGAAGAGTTGGATGATGAGGAGACAGAGAGTAGTAGGGAGATCGAACCCCGGGCCCCCCGTGCTTGTGTTCTTGTTGGTCATGATACCACTGCTCCCAAGTCCTTGTCTTGTCGGAAAGCCCTCAAGGATTATGTCTCGTTGTCTTGTCGTAAACTGCAACCTCTGCATGAGTGCCCTAGTCTAGGTTTTGCTTCACCACCCTGTCTTAATCCCCAGTCGTTTCCTGGTTGCCCTACTCTGGGTTTGTCCCCTAGTTTTAAAGGTAACCCTATTATGAAACTTGTTTCGTATTCTGGGAATTCTATGGAAATCCTCTCTGATAAGCCCATGGTCAGTAAGGAATCGGCCCCTAGTGCCCCTACTTCTTAAAAATTTGGGAATGATCATTTTGAGTCCCCTATTGAAGATGAAATTAATTCGGCCCTGAATAAGCTTAAGCCTGAGGATTTGGTTAGTATAGCAGAAAAAAGTACGGATGGCCTTTTCACTGTTCTTAAATGGACCCAGAAAGAAGTTTGTGATCTGAAAGGCCGTGTTATTGATCTCAACAACAAGGTCACAGATTTGGAACAGAAGATCAGTTGGAATTGTAGAGATAATGATGAACAGGAAACTCCATTACCGAGGAAAAGACAACAATTAAAGGAGGATAGATTGGCTAGTATCGAGTGCAGCATGTCCAAGATTGGACAAAACATTAGGGCCATTGTTGCAAACAATCACAAAATTGCTAGGCATAATATCATCATCATTAATGCGATGGTGGAAAAGCTTGAAAAAAACCAAAAGGGTTCGCTGGTTGTGGATTTGGATGCGAACAGGGGAGGCAGCAGATCGGCTGGTGAAGGGATTTCGACTCGTACCAGGGCTAACATTAAGAGGAAGACCTCAAATTTATCACATAAGACTCAAATTCTTAAGCAGGGGTTACATGAAATGAAGGATGTTGAAAAGGAAGCTGAGGAGTTATTGAACACCTTGGAGTAATGTGGTGATTTTGGTTGCTGGTTTTTTTGGGCGGTCCTTTTTTTGGGCCCTGTTGTCTCTTGGTGCTGTCGTTTCCTTTTTTTGGGACAGCTGTCTGGTTTTTTGTAATTTTTCTGTTTATCTTTTGGTGTTTAAACTCTGTGGTTTCAGGTCCTTATAAAACCTATTTTTTCCTTTTCAAAAAAAATAAAAAAAATATTTACATTCCATCCCTAAAATTCGGTTATGAAGTAGGTAGTCTTAATCTTATTATTATTGAAAGATTTAGTATAGTATAATAGACAATATTTTAGATCATAACAACTCAAACAATGATAATAATAATAATATTACGGTTAATAACAATATTTATTATTTGAACTTTAAAAATAATAGTAATGATATGTATAATGTAGATTTGAAAATATTAAATAATAAAGTAATATTAATATTTTATTTGATAATAATTATACTGTGAATGTTGATTTGGGGTTATTTAGCAATATTTTTATTTTACTTATTTGAAAGAAATAGTCATGTTAATTCAAATTAAGTTTAAAAAAAAAAGTGTATTTAGACGAATAATGTCAATGCACAACATATACCCAAATTGTGAGTCAAATAAAGAGATTTTCATGTTAGCGTGGGTTATAATTGATGTTGAGTTATGCATTAAAACAATAGGATACTATTTCTATTAATCCTCAGAAAAGGAATGGTAAATACTAAATTAATCTTAAAATCAAGAAATTCTCACTTAAGACTATTGCTGAAGGTATAGAGAAAAAATAATATTGTTATCTATATTTGTAAACAACAAAACTAAGAGTAAAAGAGAAGTCTTAACCATGAGAATAAAGATGCTAAAACTAATATTATTTGTAATTATCCAATAGGCTATTTGTGTCAACTGTTCCAAGAATTTTTGTCAACCTTGTCGTTTTCCAACTTTTCCAGTGTCGAGGAAAACTTGGCGGATGGGTTATAGTTTGGTCAGATTTTTTGTTAGCCCTGTCGGTTTATGCTGCTAGACTTAGGTCTTTGTTTCCATGTAAAAGGTGGTGGGAATTTTGCGCGACGATAGAGGAGTCCGACGAAATGACAAAAGTGTAGAGGACGCCAGCGAAATTTCATTAGCATTGATTGTTGTATGGTTCCTGTGTAGTGGTGATGGTGCAAGTAACATCTGTTTTAAAGTCCTCAGAAAAAAAATGAATGTCTGTGTAGTTATCAATAACATATTTTTTGGTGTCATTCTAAGGGCTTATGGTGTTGTTGAAGGTAGCTGTGAGTGCGGAGGGCAAGGTTCTATGAAGGTGCAAGTGCATTGAATGACTGTGCAATTTTTGTGAAGGTGGTTGAAGGTTATCTTCTATTTTTTTGCATGTGTCAATGGTTGCAGAAGGTGTGGGTTGTGAAAATTTTGTGTTGTTCTTTGGTAGGTCGTCGAGAAAGAACGAAGGAAAGAGGAAGTAAGCAGGAGGGAGTGTTATTGAAGGAAGCAGGTAGAGGTGCATCTCATCTGGGTTATTCTTGAAAGAAATATTATTTCATTATGTCGATTATTGTTGGAAAGACTATATAGTTTTGTGGGTTTTGGCATGTTGGTGACTGTTGGTTATATTGTTCCATTTATGGCTTTGGTTCTGTGTTAATGGTTGGAAAACAGTTAATCTATTATGTTTTTGGCGAATCTTAAAATTGAGATTTCTTATGTTTTGTGGGTTTTCACATGTCGGTGAGTATTAGCAATATTGTTTCATTTATGGCTTCTGTCTTGTCTGAATGGCTAGAAAATAGTTAATCTGTTGTGTTTTTGGTGAATTTCCCCATCTGGGTTATTGTTGAAACCAATATTGATTCATTTAGGGTTTAATTTTTTGTGGTGAAGGTTTTGAGTGAGTCTGTTACTGGGAGCTTTTTGTGTTTTGTGGGTTTTGTATGTGAGCCACTGTTGGAAGTCGTATTTTTATGTGCAATGGTTTCAACCCAATGAAATAGTTAATATTATACAGGTTGCATTCTTCTATGGTATATTGTTGCATTTTTTATAGGATTCTATTCACTAAGAACATTGTAAACAAGATAAAAAGAAAATTCTCCTTAGAACATGTAACACCCCATCATGCAAACCCCAAAGAACAACTAAAAACCCAACAATTTTTTTTTTTAATATTTTTTTGAAAACATAAAACTTATAAACACTAAGTTTGCTAATGCAACTAACATAGCTAATGATTACAAGTTAAACACCTAAGTTCCTTTGGGTACACAAGGTGACATTCTATAATCTATCCCATAACAAATCTAATAAAAGTAATTACCAATTCTACTAACGTAACTCATTCATTCACATGTTTTCATTTATACATTTATTAAAGGTAAGCAATTAGATAAGAATGAACCATATAGAATCCATACATGTATTCATAGAAAAATTTACTTGGAAATATAGAGAACATATTTACTCAAATATAACACAACGTCAAGGATATTTACAATTATAGATAAAGCATGAATTACATAATGTGATTATACATTACATCATTCTACAAATATATCTCATTGAGAAATTACCCAAGATTACATCATAAGTCTACCCAATACATGAGAGAGTAACATATCAATACACAAAGTATAATAGAAGTACAAGAATACATTTGGATACATATAACTCTGAATCAAGCAGTCTCAACAAACTCTGCACTAAAAGGTATGCCTGCAAAATAGGGAACCCAACAGGGTGCGTAGCACGTTCCACCCGACCACCTCCATGCTAGGAGTAAATAAGAAAGGGTCCCCGACCAAGAACATCTAAACAATTACACAAGACTAAACTCCAAACATGGAAAGCTAAAACAAACATATATGAAAACATAACATCAAAAGACTACTTCCAAGATGTAACATTATTAAATCACCATACATATCAATCAACCACTTCCAAAACATATCAATAGACCACTTCTAGAGGATTTCAATAAAACAACTTAGAGGGAATGCTAGAGGAGTGTGTCATCGCATGACCTTACATAGATTATTTAGACATCCTATCACAAGGTGCCGCATCCATCTATGGTTATCCTGACTTCCTATGTCAAGGGGATGCTCCATAGGGTGACTCATGCAGAATTGTTAACCTCTCGTGAAGATGAGGCCATGATTATGCCAACCACGGCCTTCTCGGCCCACCTTTAGTCTATGAAAGCCCTAATAGGTGGACGAGGCATCAATAATTATCTTGTTAATGTTTAACTACCCACCCCCTAATTAATTAATTAGGTTATCACTTATTACTCAAACTCTAACGTTGGTTATCTTGACAACCCCTTTGTGCATCAGCGCCCACGTAGAGCCACTCTCCCTAGAACCCAAATCATAACATCAAATTCCAAGGATTTGTTCCCATAAGTACTCTAAAACACAAGTAGAACAACCACAAGGCAAAACCATCTCGCCAAAAGTCATAAGAATCAACTCCCATAAATACGGGTACAACCCAAGTGTAAACTTAAAATCACAACTATAGTCAAAATCGAAACAAGTATCCAATATAAGGATCGCATATTAAACCACCATCTTCTCATTCCTGTGGAAGTTTTAGTAATAATCTTATCTCCTATAGAAAGGTCGACTAACTTAAGGGTCCCACATGCTAATAACTGAACTCAAGAAAATCAACAAAGAACTCAAAGAAAGTCAAAGAACTAAATATTGATTCAACATCAAGATATTTCTAAAGAATGCCAATTTACTATACTTCACAATCACATTAAAATAACTCATTGCATGAAATCCATCATAGAAGTTAAACTATCAGTTTACTCAATTTATTTCATTAATTAAAATAAAACACTAAATTTAATTTGATAGAATATTCTCCTTCAATTTGTCCAATAACAACAAGATATCATTGCAAATAACTTTCATAATATTTTTCATAATATTTGGACAACTTTCAAAAACTTTCAAAAACTTTCATAATATTTTTCTATAATTTGGACAAGTGTATATATATATATTATACATTTAATATCACAATTTAATTAACATTATAAAATTAATCCACATAATCATAACTCATATATATATATACATACATACATATATATATATATATATATATATATATATATATATATATATATATATATATATATATATATATATATATATATATATATATATATATATATATAATATATATATATATAAAATATATATAATATATAATTTATATATATATATATATATATATATATATATATATATATATATATATATATATATATATATATATATATATATTAGTATAAATTAACAAATTTAATTTGAATTAAATCTAATAAAACTAAATGTTTAAATTTTTATTAAAAAACAAAATTAAAAAATTAAAAAAAATCTTTCTTAACATAGTCGCAGCCTCTTGGGAGGACCGCGTCCTCCCTATGGGAACGCCGCAGCCCCACCAAGGCTGTGCACCACCCTTGGGAGTGCGGCGGGGGGGGGGAGGGGGGCCTGCCAACCCTCCCCCACAAAATATGTATTTTTTTTTTATTTAAATAAATGTTATATATATAACACTTATTTCCAACACTTCATTCGGGCATATCTGCAAGATTCAATAGTAGAAAAATAAACTATTTACACAGTAGAAAGAAAATTTCCACAGGGGTTTTCACAGAGCAATCCATTTGCAACCTATAGAGATTTTCAATTGTTTTTCTTTTATAACTTTCCTATTGTTTAACAATATATTTTATTTCATGAGGTTCTCTGGTTTTACTATAAAAATTTCTACAGAGGCAACAAAATATTCACGGCAAAAACTTCAATAGCTGAGAAAAAAGTTTTTCTACAGAGGAAATTTTAATAAACTTTTCTACAAAGGGTTACAACTAATTCACAACAATATCCTCTTACACAAACAATATTAGGCAATCTTTTCAAAACAAGTAAACAATTAAACAAATAGTAAAAGAACCTATTTTTCTCAAGGCTTGAAGGAACGAGAGTTGGAGCAAAGCTTCGCCTCCATAATTTCAACTTCTAAATCCTTCCCAGTAACTTCACCACCAACTATAAGCAAAATATGAGTCCAAAACATATGCTGAAAACCTCCACCAATTTTTTAACTAGAAAACCCCTAAAACCCAAAACTATTCTACAACCAATTTCTTTCCGTGAAGAAACTCCTTGTTGTTTCTAGCATGCCAATATTCTCTCTGAGAATATTTTAAAACAATAATTTTATTAAATTCCCCACTCATTCCCATAAATCCTCTAATTATAATTTAACTAACTAATTTTAATTATTTTATTTTAATAATAATAAAGCATTATATGCTATTTAATTAATTTACAATTTCAAGAATTAATACCACTTACCTTATTCAAATTTAAAATTATAATTTACATCAAAGTGTCTAATATTTTAATTTAAACTATTCACTCATTGAAGAACATTAATCAGTTAAATTAACTATAATTATCTACAAATAACTATATCAATTAAATAACATTAATTAATCACACATAAAATAAAGATTAATTAAATAACAACTATTCACAAATACATAAATAAATAATAAAAACCAATACTGAAATAAAGACAAGGTCAAGACCACGACACCGTAAAACTCACAACAAGGTGACGAACTTGGGACGAGGACACATCCTTATCAAATCCCTTTTCAACATCACACCCATTGGGTTTATGGGACATGCTCAAACCTGACAAGCAGGTGGAGTCGGTATCCAGTACCTACATCCTGCATAGAACAAACATCAAGTAGTATGTAAATCTTCATTGCAGACACACTGTGAAAGGTAATCGCGGGGTAGCAGGGCACTTGCAAGTAAGTGACACCACTTTGTCATTTCACCAAGACTCACTAGCAAACACATCAGAAACCATAGCAACATAGAATCACAACATGACCAGTTATATTTTTAAAGAAAACCATAACATAACCATATAACATAATCACCATGAAATGTATCATCAAGCATCACAAGTAATGTCAAGTGTAGGAAACCAACCAAACTATGAATCCACACACAACCAAAACCGGTAAACTGATCACCATCACAAACCAAGTACAAAATCAACACAAAAGAGTATCGCATGAGGGGTATCATAGAACAACTCATAGATAGTTGTAAATTTTGAATTGTGTATACATAGATGCATAGATATCCAACACAAGAACCAATATCTACACACATATGTACTAGGAAGTTGTATAAGATAGGGAAATGCCAATTGCATGCATGTATATTTATGTATATGCATATGTAAATGGACACGTACATACAACTATCTCCACAAGTAGATATATGAGCACGTGTAGATAGCAATACTTTATTCGCAGCAATATTGTTTGATTTATGGTTTGACTTTTGCACGCATGCTTTTCTATACATTTGGCACTGTGATTTTTAGTGTTTTGCATGTTTGGCCATTTGGGTGAGTGTGGATAACAATATTGTTTCCTTCACATATTTTGTTTTGTGGCGATGGTTGGAATGTAGTAAAATAGTTAATGCTATTTACTCCATGTTTTGCATAAGGGATTGTTCACTATTGTTCTTTGCGTTAGGCTATATTGTTGCATTTATGGCTTCCATTTATCATTGGTGTTATTATGACCATCGCCAGTACATGCAAAGAACACATCAATTAATGTTGATGTGAACTAGCATTTAATTTCCATAGCCTTCTCTATCCATACAACCCAAAAAATGCCACCCTCTTCCCAAAGTAGCCAACAGCTCCCTCCACCACCTTTTTCACAACAATTGGGCCAAAAAAATGGGAGGCTGAGCAAAATTCTAAGCAAACTTATAAGCTATATGCCACTATATTTCTATTTGTGTGTATATATATATATATATATATGTATATACATATGAATATATGTATATGTGTGTGTGTATATATATATACATACATATTAGTGCAGGAGCACCTTTGCAAATCATGTTTTCACCATGTAAATTCTTGAAACAAATGATCAAATTTGATGTCTTGACCTTGTAACAATGTTAAATAAGTTTTTTTGTGCATATTTAGGCCATTATGAGGTCACTTGGTGTTTATAGTTTCCAAAGAGTGCAAAAAGTGCAAAAAGGTTGTCATAAAATTTGTAAAATTTCAAAATTAAGGAAAACTTAGGAGGATGAAAGTCATTTGATAGTTAGGAATCAGTTAGGAACTAAGGAGATAGTTTTTAATGCCTTTAAAAAGGATTTTCTTTGCATTTGTACGTGTGGGTGGTTGTAGGATTTCAATTCAAGGAATAAAATCTCTGTTTTTGAGCAATTTTTATAGAAATTATGTGTTTCCATGCATGTGTATAGATTGTACAGACTATAAAATGTGCAAAGTTTTATTGTAAGTGTTGTGGCCTCTAATCACCTTCCATCTAAAGTTGGTTTCATGCATTTTGGTTTTATTTTAAGCAAGATATGGACATTTTTTTGAAATCAGTTAGAACCCTTTGTTAGGGTAACCAGAGGAAAAGAAAATAGTATATCTTCCATTCTAATCATGGAAATATCTCATAAATTGGTGTGGATCCTTTTTTAATGGTGTTATAAAGTATTTTAAAGGTTGCAGGGTGTGAGCACGTGGTTTAGGGAAGATTATACAAGGCCCTAAGTCTGTAATTTTTTGTAAATCTGGGTAAACACAGTGTATAGTGATTTGGAAAGGGTTTGCTGATGTTTTTCTTGAATGTTACTAATTTGTAAAGGTGGTTAGTTATGTTTGAAATCAATTCTTTATTTGGTTTGATGAATGGATGTGTTTGGGTAAACCTTTATTGGCTGCTCTATTAAAAGAAATTTTATGACAACCATAGTTTGACCATGCTCCATGGTGATTTTGGCCTTTGAAATGAATAAAATGGTGTCCATCTTGAATGATAGTGCTTTTAAAAGGTTTTGTATATGTATTGTGAGCCCTTTCATATCAAGATTTGGTGAAACTATAAGTTTGAAGCCAAGGTTTTATTGACTGTCCCATTGTTGACAGTTTGGAACAATCCAATTTGGTACAGTGTTTGCATAGTTATTAGTTTTCATCTTGAAGGGCAAGGAAATCATTTGAAGATTATTTAATCATATTATTTTGTAGGCCTCTGGACCTAGTTGGAAATCAATAGAATCTCTATGGATGCATGAGTAAGAGTGAATGAGCATTGTAGGTCTAAAGGTTGATTAGGACAAGCTATTCTTGGGAGTTCTATTTTGTAAGTGGTTAAGTTGATATAATGGTTTGGGTAAATCAATTGAAAGTTACCAAAGGTTTTTGCAGAATCAATAAGTGGATCATAGCTTGGATCTCATTTATTGTGAATTGTTACAAGGATTGTGAAGGGTAAGGTGAACATGAAATGAGTTGGATAATGTAACAAAAAGGAATATAGTTGAATAAGTGTGTCAAGGTTTTTATTTCTCTCTTGGATCTACATCACATATACATATACATATACTAGAAGCGCTAACGAAAATCCTAACCAAACTATAACCCATCCACCAAGTCTACCCTACTGTCGAAAAAAGAGGAAAAAATGGTGAGGCTGATGAAAATTTTGAGCAAAGTTGACACAAGTACAACCTAAGATAGAGAACAATAATACCTAATGTAACCAAACATATAATGGACAACATTAATTATTTTATTATGTTCGAACCATAGCCAAATAATGAAAGGCACAAATCAAACAACGTTAGCCTAACACATACAACAACCGTGAACAATCCCTTATGCAAAACAACACCATGAGAATGCAAACCCTAAATGAATCAATATTGGTTTCAATGGTAACCTAGATGGGTAAATTCAACAAAAACACAATAGCTTTCTTTTTTCTAGTTATTGTTGGAACATAATAAAATAATTAATGTTGTTGGTTAGATAATGAAAGCCATAAATCAAACAACATTGGTTTCAACAGCCACCCAGATGCAAAAAGCCACAATATAGCCTGAGTGATACAATAAGAATTGACCAAAGCTCCATAGCCTTAACAATTTTAATCTTACATATATATATATATATATATATATATATATATATATATATATATATATATATATATATATATATATATATATATATATATATATTGATTATAAAAAATCCCTAACAAAGTTGATAGAAGTATATCCTAAGCTAGAGAACAATAATCAATAATACCTAATGTAACCAAACATAGAATAGATAGAATTAATTATTTTATTTTGTTCCAACCATAACCAGGTAACGAAAGCCATAAATTAAACAAGTTTGGTTTCAATAGCCACCCAAATGTAGAAAGCCATAATACAACATAAGCTACACAATAAGAACTGACCAAAATTCCATAACCTTAACAATTTTAATCTTACATAAATATATTGATATTAAAATATATCCTATATAGCCTAAGAGAGAGAACAATAATCAATAATACCTAATGTAACCAAATATAGAATCAACAACATTAATTGTTTTATTTTGTTCCAACCATAAGTAGAAAATGAAAGGCATAAATGAAACAACATTACTTTCATCTGCTACCTGGAAGGAGTAAGCCACAATGTAGCCTGAGCTATACAATAACAATCGACAAGAACTCCATAGCCTCTACAATTTTATCACGTTGCAAACATCGCCACAAAGTGAAAATATCAAACACAAACCGTACAAGAATATATATGTATATATATGTGTGTGTGTGTGTGTGTGTGTGTATGTATATATGTATATGTGTATATATATGTATATATGTGTGTATATGTATATATATCCCTTTTGCCACCATATCAACTAAATGTAAGTCATAGAGAGAGACCCACAAGAATTTGAAATATATATAAATATATGTATATATGTACACATATATATAATTATTTTATTTTGTTCCAGCCATAACTAGAAAAAAAAGCCATGGATCAAATAGCAATGGTTTCAATAGCCACCTAGATGCAGAAATGCACAATATAGCCCAAGCTATATAGTAAGAATTGACCAAAAATCCATAACATTAACAATTTTAATGTTACATATATATATTGATATTAAAATATACCATGTATATCCTAAGGTAGAGAACAATAATCAATGATACCTATTGTAACCAAAAATAGAATCAACAACATTAATTATTTTATTGTGTTCCAACCATAACCAGAAAATGAAAGCCATAAATCAAACAACATTACATTCAACAACCACCCACATGCAACAAGCCAGAATATAGCCCGAGCTATACAATAACAATTGAAAATACCTCACAACCCCACAAAGTGCAAACATCAAACATAAACCCTACAAAAATATATAAGTATATATATATATATGCGTATATATATATGTGTGTGTATATATATGTATATATGTGTATCTATATATATATGCATGTGTATATATATATATGTATATATTCCTTTTCCCACCATATCAACTAAATGCAAGCCATAAAGATAGACCCATGGGAAATTGAAATATATATAAATGTATGTATATATGTGTGTGTGTGTTGAAATTAAAATACACCCACTATAGTCTAAAGTAGAGAACAATAATTAATAATACCTCATGTAACCAAACATTGAATCAACAACATTAATTGTTTTATTCTTTTCTAAAAATGAAATGATATACCCTTAGGCATAGCATTAACTATTTTTCCTTTTTTTCTAGCCAAAGCCACAAAGCGGAAGCCATACATTAAGAAAAAATTGAATGAATAGAATTAATTGTTTTATTCTATTCTAAAAAATGAAATTTTATTTGTATAGTATAAGGAAAAGCATTAACTATTTTGTTTTTTGTTCCAACCATAGCCACAAAATGGAAGCGATAAACAATATTAGTTTCAACAACAACCCAGGTAGATAAATGATATATATACATTCATATATACATATATACACATATATATACACATGTATATATATACACACATATTAGCCACAAAACGGAAGTGATAAATTAAACAATATTGGTATGACGAGCGAGTCAGATGCAAAAATTATATATATATATATATATATATACATATGTATGCATATATGTGTGTGTGTGTGTATGTATATATGTGTATATAAAAATGATTTATATAGATATATATACATATGTGTTTAGATATATGTGTATGTGTGTATATATCTATATATATATATGTATATGTGTACATATATGTATATATGTGTATGTAAAAATGATTTATATATATACATATGTGTGAAAATATATATATGTGTGTGTGTGTATGTATATATGTATATACATATATGTGTATATATATGTATATATGTGTATGTATATATATGTGTGTGTATATATATGTATATATGGCTATTTAGGTCAACTTTTCCTAGAATTTTTTACTGCCTTGCCATTTTTTGATTTCTAGGGTGCTAAGGAAAACATGGCAGATGTGTTATAGTTTGGTTGAATTTTTCATCAACCCTGCTGGTTTAAGCTGTCGGGCTTGGGTCTTCATTGTCATGTCAAAGGTGGTGGGCATTTGGCATGATGATAGAGGAGCCCAACGAAATGACGGAAGTGTAGAGGAGGCTAATGAAATGTCATTATCATTGTTTGTTGTATGGTTCTCGTGTAGTGGTGATGGTGCAAGTAACATTTGTTTTAAAATCCTCATAAAAAAAATGAATGTTTGTGTAGTTATCAATACCATATTGTTCGGTGTCATTTTGAGGGTTTATGTTGTTGTTGAAGGTAGTTATGAGTGTGGAGGGAAAGACTTTGTGAAGGTGCAAGTGCATTGAATGGCTATGCAATTTCTATGAAGATTGTTGAATATTATCTTGTGTGTTTTTGGCATGCGTTAATGGTTCCAAAAGGTGTGGGTTGCGATATTTATGTGCGTTCTTTTGTATGTCATGAAGAAAGAATAGAGGAAAGAGGAATCAAGCAGGAAAGCAGTGTTCTTGAAGGAAGTGGGAAGAAGTGCACCTCATCTAGGTTATTCTTGAAAGAAATATTGTTTCATTGATTCACTTGTTGTTGGAAAGACTGTATAGTTTTGTGGGTTTTGGCATGTCGATTATTGTTTCTTATATTGTAGCATTTATGGCTTTGATTATCTGTGAATGGTTAGAAAATAGTAAATCTGTTGTCCTTTTAGTGAATCTTGAAATCAATATTTCTTGTGTTTTGTGGGGTTTCACATGTGGGTGAGTGTTGGTGATATTGTTTCATTTATGGCTTCCATTTTGTGTGAATGGATGGAAGATAGGGGTATGTGTAGGATCATGATGGGCCAAAAAAGTGGCAATATGATGGGTATGTGTAGGGTATGTGGCTAACAAACTTTTTTTTCACCCAAAACTTATGAAATGAAAAGGGTTTTTAAAGGACATTCTTAGCTTTCCACCAATATAAATTATTCTTTACTTTGAATTTAATAAATAATTATTATTCATTTTCTATTGAATTACGATTAAAGTCCTAATTGATAGGTTGATTGAAAAACATTTATAGATTTCAAACGGTATCACATTTTTTGAATTTGAAATATGTATCACATTCTATGCTTCATATACTATAGGATTTAAAAAAAAAAATGAATTGCATGAAGTTTTGACCAAATTAAGGTGGCTAGACATACGAGTTTTAATATTTTTTAAAAATTGTAATAAAAAATTCATAATTAATTATTTACTTGGAAAAAAATTACAAAAAAATATGCATTACATATGAACATGAGTCCTCTACTTATTCTAAAATATTAGAAAAGAATATTATCATTTTATTTTGGTTAGGGTGGTTAGACAAACACCTACTTCTTATTGTTTCCCTGAAATTTAAGTACTACTGCATTGAAATTTCAAATTTTCACCAAATAGATTTAAAAAAAAAAAACTAAACCTAGTAGTTTAGAAACTACATTCAATTTTCTACAAATTCTATTCTTACATATTTTTGAAATAATATAGATAACTTATTCAAATTTTTACGTCAAGTTTCCTAACTCTGATTTTTTTGAAGTTTTCGCCACTTAAGGGCATGTTTTTTCCATGATGATTTTGCACATACCCATAGTTAATTTTCTATGGTTTTTTGGTGAATTTCATCATTTGGGTTACCATTGAAACCAATATTGATTAATTTAAGGTTCGCATTCTTGTGGTGTATATATGAATATATATATATACATACATATATATATGTAAAATACATATACATATATTTATGTATATGTGTTTATGCATATCTATATACATATATATATATTGATGAATTAATAAAAAAGGAAGCCATTAGGATTGGGAGTGGGAAACAAAAGTTAAAAGATATTGATTTATAAACATAGCTTTGTCAAAAATTCAAAGAATCCGTTACAGAAAAACTCCTAGACATTTGTTTAGTTCTGTTAGGCATTGAATGGTTGCTTTTATTATCATGATTGGCACTAGATTCAAAGCATAGAACAATTAATGTTGAACTGAAAAACCATATTTCCGAAAGTAGCCAGCAACTACGGATGCCAACTTGCCATAGCTGTTGGAAGACAAAAATCTGGGAGCATGAAAAAAATTCTATGCAGACCTATAACCCATCTTCTCACTAACTTTCCTACAAAAGAAGAGGGAAAAATATTAACACAAAGGACACTTTTCTTTTGCATTTCCAACTATCTGCCTCTGCAAAAAAGACAAAATAACCTCCACACACCTTCACAGAAGCTGTACAAAGCTTAATCTAGCTTACAACCCCACAAAATCTTGTTGTCATCCCTTTGGGCCCTCATACTAGGTATAGCAACAAAATGGCACCAAACAATGCCTTATTAAAAATTACACAAACATTTTCTTTTTCCCCGAGATGTTAAAAGGGCAATTGTTATTACGACGACCCCCAGTACATGCAAAGAATACAATGTGTGTAACTATATGTATATATGTATATAGTTGTGTATATGTATGCATATATGCATATATATATATATGTATATATATATCTCTATATATGTGTATATACATGTATATATATGTGTATATATATGTATGCATATATATGTGTGTGTGTATATATACATGTATCTATATATACGTATGTATATCTATATGTATATATGTATATATGTGTGTATGTATGTGGATTTTTGTATGTATATATATATATATGTGTGTGTGTGTGTGTATATACATGTATATATATCTAGATGTATATATGTATATGTTTATTTGAAATATAGTGTATTGTGGATGGAATGTTAGGAAAATTTGATAGACCCTCGCATTCAGAAGAGGATGCTATCAAAAATTAAGTGCATTGGGATCTGATTGTCGATTTGACCATTGTTACTAGTTTTGTAGTCACTATCATTATTCTGAAAGGTTGTTTATAACACATTATTTTATCAATTTCTGCATTATGGTTAGGCTATGGCCTACAAGAATAACAAAAAAGTGTGGATTTTAGTGTGGCGATTATGAAAAAATGAAATAAACTGCATAGCATTAGATATTTTATTCCACTGTAGCCATTCCAACACAAAGCTAAAATTGACACCTATCGCCTTATGTAAAACTTTTATTGAAAACACTAGACCATATACATCTTTTGTGTATATCATTATTATGAAAATTTGTTTATAACACATTATTTTATCAATTGTCACATTATGGCTGGGCTATGGCCTGCAAGAATAACAAAAAAGTGTGGAGTTTAGTGTGGTGATTATGCAAGAAAGGAATAAATTGCATAGCATTAGGTATTTTATTCCACTCCAGCCATTGCAATGCAAAGCTAAAATTGATACCTACCAACTTATGTAAAACTTTTACTACACACGCTAGACCATATACATCTTTTGTATATACAAAGTGTGAATTTTAGAGCAACGATCATATCTATTTCATAGAGAATATGTAAAACAGGAGATATAAAAGTTCTAGATTTATAATGCATAATTTTATAATCGATAATTTTATCTGTAGTTGCAATGGGACTAATGAAGTAGTTATAATTTATCCATACTTAGTACATACGGTAGGATGTAGTATGTAGAAAAAAAAAGTACACCTGATTTCCATCCTACCATATTGGCTAGTGGACTGTTTAAATGTTGTTACCCAAAAGGCATTCTTGACAATCATCCTAACTCATTTCATTTGGACTATCTAGAGAAATATACATGTATGGTATTAGATGCATAAAATATAGTTATGAAGCAGTCATAATCAACAATGCCCAATGGAATCTAACACAATGTCTATAAGATTAATTGTTTTACTCCATTTCAAGAATAATTTCAAAGTAATCCCCTAAGCAATAAGATACATTGTCCACCGCTTTGATCAATGGTAAAACAGATCCTCCATGTCATACTTAAGATGTAGGCTACCATTCTCACAAGCCATTGTTGAGTTTGGTAACAATATTGATATGAATAAACAATACAACCTTTTCTAGACAACACCTTATTTGAAATTGAAACAATATAGCAGTCTCACGACATCTTGTTGAAAATGATACAAAGTATCCTATGCTAGAGTCTAACAATAAAGAATGCCATATTAGAACGATGGTTAGAAAACAAAGGGCATGAATCAAAAATTCATTCCTCCTAGATGTGGAAACAATACAGCCTCTTCTCAATAGTAGCTTATCTAAAAAATGAAACAATATAGCATTCTTATTGTGTGTCATTCAAAATGATAGGATGTAGCCTAGGCTAGAGTATAACAATGAAGAATGCCATATTGGAATGATGGCAAAAAAACATACATCATGAATCAGCTATTTGTTCCTCCCCTTTGTGTAGATATGTATCAATGTCACAGTGGATACAAACAATATTGGTATGCAGTGATTCATATTTTATTTTCATTTGGGTCATTCTTTGAATGATAAGTTTTTCTTTTTGATATATGGAAGATTGATGCCACTATTTATTGCATATGTGGAGAGCATTTTTTGTAGGTTGGTTTTGTTGGAGGAATATAGATTGTTTTTGAAATTATTTATGGAGAGATCTATAAATGTGCATTTCTTATTTTATTTGTTTTGATTATATTGTAGATGTGAGAAGAAAAAAAATAGGAATGTAGAAAGGTTTGATATTTAAAAATTGAGAATGGACCTTGTTAGCTTTTGATGGTTTAATTGAATCTTTGGCTATTGTATTCTTGTCAAAATAGAACTTGTGGCAAGCCACTGGTGTTGTAGCCTTGTCTTTTACAAATAGCGGCTCTAGTAATGTTGATTGAATCTAGCTCTTCCAAGGCTCCCCAACAAATGTTAGGCCCCAATCATGTAAGTATGTTCCTTTCTTATTCTTTGTTCCTTCCAGTATGTTCCTTTCTTATTCTTTGTTCCTTCCACCTGTATTTATTGTTTCCCATGTTCATGGAGAAAACTTCAAACATGCTTTACTTGCATTTGAAGCGTTACTAGTGTATAGTTGATCCGGTGGATATTTTTAGTGAAAATTGAAGTGTCTCATTTCTCTCCAGAATCTACACCATTAGAAAGATCTCAGCGTCCTAATTCCAACGCAACTCGAACGGAGCGAAAAGGAGTCTGTTTGTGCAAGTTATGGCCAGTCAAACTTTGGGTCAAACTGGAACCAAGGGGCGTCCAGGAAGCGAAAAAAATGATGTCGTCAAAAGTTGTCAAAGTTGGCATCATCACGAAGAGCTCATCAAGATTATTTTGACGACGTTCATTTCGTCGAAATCCGACATCGTATGCTCAAGATACAGCTGGTCAAAGTTTCAGGTTGACTTGGTGGACTTGAAGGTATAGTGATGACGTCATCATCCATACAGATGACGTCAGCATGTGGTATGAAATTTGAAATGGACCAATCAAAAGTTGACACGTGGCAGTCCGTATGCCTAGTCAGCAGGTCTAGTCAACATGACACGTCAGCTCACCGTACGCCACGTCATCAGCACAGTCAACATCCGAGTTGGCGGCCAGGTCATTGTCCGGTCTTTGGCCACGTCATCATACTCGTCGGCATCCAGGGGAAAATTAGACTCTGCCACGTGGCACCTCCTCGGTATGCCACGTGGCCTCTGGTTCATTGAATGAGCGGTTCACAAATTTGTTTGTTTGTTAAAAAAATTGGTGGGGGATTCGAACCCCTGACTTATCACCTCCGAACATAGCAACCTAACCGTTCCGCTAAATCCGCGGCTGTGTCTATATTTGGCGACCGAATCCTTTTGTTACTTGATTGTTTGAAATTCGCGGATAAAATGGAAGCGGCCAGGTTGGAACCTCCAACCACTTGCGTAACAAAATATATAACCATCGCTAAGCCATTTGTTGGCTTTACAATATGGTTGGCAGTAGTTTTTTTTGTTTAGTGCATAAAAACCGAATGCCTTAAAATTAACTAAATTCCCCTAAATTGTTAAACAATAATCCTTTCTAAGGATTAGATACAAACCACCTTAAACTATAAAAGCCTGAGAATGAATAATTAGGGGCTTAAAATTATTTTATGTGATTTAACATAGATTAAGGGGGGATTTTTAATTATTTTTATGTAAATAAAGGGAGATTTGAAGATATTATGGAGAGATAAGGAATATTTTGTAAATCAATTGGTTAGTAACCAATTTGAGCATTTTTTTGTATTTAAGGGGAGTGTGAGGTGAGAGTTGCTGGTAAGTTTTTTTCAGGTGATGAAGTCTTGAAGCTGTGGTGACACGGAAGAGAGGTCTTGTGGAGATTCTTTGAGCCATTCTTGTACGCCAGAGCACTGTTATGCTGCCGAAGTGCTTGGAGAATGGTTGTCGTGTTTTGTAATTGATTTTGGAGTTAATCGGATCGGTCTCTCTATTGGAGTGGACCCGGAGACGTAGTCACATTTGTGACGAACTCCGTAATCAAACACTGTTTGCATTTCTTCTCTCCTCTCTTATGTTCTGATTTGTCACTTTAAGTTTCTGTTTTTAATGCATAATTACATTAATGTATGCATGAATTCAAATTTCATAAACTTGGAATAATCATTGTAAAAGTTTAAGCATTCAATACTGCATATAGTCTAGATCCTATACAGATCAAGTTGGTATCAGAGCTCAGTTGACTATTATTGCAGTTATTTGTTTTTGAATGCTAACGAGATCCAGGATTCAGAAGGGTGAAGGAAAGCTCAAAGACTTTGATCCTGAGATTGGGAAACGAAGAACTTTTCCGAAGATGTTTGTTTCTGGAATGGAGGTTCCTGATGAGATCAGTGAGCAAGAATTTCGAAGAGCATTCCTCGAGATGAAGGCTAAGGTGCACATTCTTTTTCAAGAGAGACAAGAGTGAAAGGAATGTGAAGAAGGTTTGTTGAAGCAAGATGCTCATGAAGACAAGAGAGGGAAACATCATGGAGATGGTGACAAGCAGCCAGATCCACCCTCTTCTTCTTCTCCTCCCTCTTCTCCTTCTTTTCCATCTTCTCCTCATTCTATTTCTTCTAATCCTTTCAAGAGTGGGTATAAGCCTAAAATTAAATTGGATGTAAAATTTGATTTACCAAAGTATTGTGGTGAACTTAATGCTGAAAAATTGGATGATTAGATTCAACAAGTTGAAGTCTACTGTAGAGTCTAGAACCTAGTAGATGATGTTGATAGGATCCAATTAGCTACTCTTCGTTTACGAGGTACAACCTTAACCTGGTGGGAGAGTAAGACTAAGGCAGAAGTTTCATAACATGGTAGAGTCAGTTTAACTTGGGAAGAGTTTATTAATGCTCTTAAGAAGCAATTTTATCCCCTAGGACATATGCAACAGTTAATGATGGACTGGCAAATGTTTAGGCAAGGGAAAGGTCAAACTGTCCAAGAGTACACCCATGAATTTAGGAAAAGGGCTATTGCTTTGAATGTTCCTTTGTACACCCGGACACTTTGTTGAAGTACATAGGAGGTGCATTCCTACCTTAGGCATTCCATTTTGGTTTGAACCCTTGTAATTTGGATGAAGTGTCGTTCAAGCTACACTTAGAGTCAAGGGTAAAGGATCTTTTATTGATAAGTTTGATAATGATGTAAAGAAATCTTCTAAGAATGCAGAGACAGGGAAAGGAAAGAAGGCAGCTACAGTTAAGAAGGATGAGAAACTTTCTTGCACTCATTGTGACAGGAAGGGTCATGATGAAGAACATTGTTGGCAATTGCATCCCGAATTGAAGCCTAAGTGGGCTCAGAGATAGAATTAGAAACAGAAGGGTAAGGAGAAAGCCACGAATGTTGTTTTGGATCTTGGTTCAGATTCAGATGATGAGACTAAGATAACATCTATGGGTTTGAAAGGTAAAGCTCCTATTTCTGGTGTTTCTGTTGCTAGTTGTGCTTCTACTTCTACAGTTAATGATTTCTCTGAAGATTGGAAAGGGAATGAGCTTTTTCACTTAAGGGTTGTTGCTAAGAACAGTAAAATTGATGCACTCATAGATAGTAGTTCTCAAGTGAACTTAATTTCTGAAAGTGTTGTAAAAAACTTGGGATTAAAAACTACACAACTTAAAAAACCTTATCCACTGGGCTAGATTTGTGAAAATGATAAGTTGCAAGTAACAAGACAATGCACCTTAAGGTTCACAATCACTAGTAAATTTGTGGATGAAGTACAATTTGATGTGGTTCCATTGGATATCTGTGGTATAGTGCTTGGTAGCCCTTATCTTTATGATCGGAAAGCTATTTTCTACAGGGAAAAGAATCATTATCACTTGTTTAAAGATGGCATTCAATATATTGTACATTCTCACAGGATTAAGACTGATCGTTCTTTTGCAAACACAGGGCAGTTAAAGAGGGTAAATAATGCAAGTAAAGAGTTAACTCTTATGTCTGTCAGTACAGGTGGTTCTACACTTGAACTTGGAGTAGCTAACTAGGGTCAGATGTTGCAGGATCCACCCGCAGTACAGCATGAGGGAATGATAATTGAAAGCATTGATGGATCCTTGGGTAAAAATGTTCCTGTTGTGAAGGATCGATATGTTGTTGATTTATTCTCTTTCATTTTTGTATTGTTGTTCAGCTTGATGCTAGTCAATTTTTGTTGGCTAGTGGCTACGAGAATCGATGTAGGTGCTTATGGAAGTGATAAAGGTATGTTTATGTTGAACAATGCTATTGCAGTCTTCATTGTGCTTGTGAGCCGGGTATGCAGATGTACAGAGGATACAGGACAAGTGGGGAGGCCAAGTCCTCACTTAATGTCAGAGTAAATGTCACTTTTGGAGGTCCAAAAGGTCTTCAGTGGGGAGGCCTGATCTGCTGGATATTTTCAGTGAAAATTGAAGTGTCTCATTTCTCTCCAGAATCTATACCATTAGAAATATCTCAGCGTCCTGATTCCAACGCAACTCGAACGGAGCGAAAAGGAGTATGTTTGTGCAAGTTATGGCCAGTCAAACTTTGGGTCAAATTGGGATCAAGGGGCGTCCAGGAAGCAAAAAAATGATGTCATCAAAATTTGTCGAAGTTGGCATCATCACGAAGAGCTTGTCAAGATGATTCTGACGGCGTTCGTTTCGTCGAAATCCGACATCGTATGCTCAAGATACAGCTGGTCAAAGTTTTAGGTTGACTTGGTGGACTTGAAGGTACAGTGATGATGTCATCATCCGTACAGCTAACGTCAGCATGTGGTACGAAATCTGAAATGGACCAATCAGAAGTTGACACGTGGCAGTCCATTCAAGCTACACACTTAGAGTTAAGGGGTAAAGGATCTTTTATTGATAAGTTTGATAATGATGTAAAGAAATCTTCTAAGAATGCAGAGACAGGGAAAGGAAAGAAGGCAGCTACAGTTAAGAAGGATGAGAAAATTTTTTGCACTCATTGTGACAGGAAGGGTCATGATGAGGAACATTGTTGGCAATTGCATCCCGAATTGAAGCCTAAGTGGGCTCAGAGACAGAATCAGAAACAGAAGGGTAAGGAGAAAGCCACGAATGTTGTTTTGGATCTTGGTTCAGATTCAGATGATGAGACTAAGATAACATCTATGGGTTTGAAAGGTAAAGCTCCTATTTCTGGTGTTTCTGTTGCTAGTTGTGCTTCGACTTCTAAAGTTAATGATTTCTCTGAAGATTGAAAGGGAATGAGCTTTTTCACTTAAGGGTTGTTGCTAAGAACAGTAAAATTGATGCACTCATAGATAGTGGTTCTCAAGTGAACTTAATTTCTGAAAGTGTTGTAAAAAACTTGGGATTAAAAACTACACAACTTAAAAAACCTTATCCACAGGCTAGATTTGTGAAAACGATAAGTTGCAAGTAACAAGACAATGCACCTTAAGGTTCACAATCACTAGTAAATTTGTGGATGAAGTACAATTTGATGTGGTTCCACTGGATATCTATGGTATAGTGCTTGGTAGCCCTTATCTTTATGATCGAAAAGCTATTTTCTACAGGGAAAAGAATCATTATCACTTGTTTAAAGATGGCATTCAATATATTGTACATTCTCACAGGATTAAGACTGATCGTTCTTTTGCAAACACATGGCAGTTAAAGAGGGTAAATAATGCAATTAAAGAGTTAACTCTTATGTCTATCAGTACAGGTGGTTCTACACTTGAACTTGGAGTAGCTAACTAGGGTCAGATGTTGCAAGATGCACCCGCAGTACAACATGAGGGAACGATAATTGAAAGCATTGATGGATCCTTGGGTAAAAATGTTCCTGTTGTGAAGGATCGATATGTTGTTGATTTATTCTCTTTCATTTTTGTATTGTTGTTCAGCTTGATGCTAGTCAATTTTTGTTGGTTAGTGGCTACGAAAATTGATGTAGGTGCTTATGGAAGTGATAAAGTTATGTTTATGTTGAACAATGCTATTGCAGTCTTCATTGTGCTTGTGAACCAGGTATGCAGATGTACAGAGGATACAGGACAAGTGGGGAGGCCAAGTCCTCACTTAATGTCAGAGTAAATGTCACTTTTGGAGGTCCAAAAGGTCTTCAGTGGGGAGGCCTGATCTGGTGGATATTTTCAGTGAAAATTGAAGTGTCTCATTTCTCTCCAGAATTTGCACCATTAGAAATATCTCAGCGTCCTGATTCCAACGCAACTCGAATGGAGCGAAAAGGAGTCCGTTTGTGCAAGTTATGGCCAGTCAAACTTTGGGTCAAATTGGGATCAAGGGGCATCCAGGAAGCGAAAAAAATGATGTCATCAAAAGTTGTCGAAGTTGGCATCATCACGAAGAGCTTGTGAAGACGATTCCAACGGCGTTCGTTTTGTCGAAATCCGACATCGTATGGTGAAGATACAGCTAGTGAAAGTTTCAGGTTGACTTGGTGGACTTGAAGGTACAGTGATGACGTCATCATCCGTACAGATGACGTCAGCATGTGGTACGAAATCTGAAATGGACCAATCGAAAGTTGACACATGGCAGTCCGTACGCCCAATCAGTAGGTCCAGTCACCAGTCCGTACGCCCAGTCAGCAGGTCTAGTCGGCATGACACGTCAGCTCACCGTACGCCACGTCATCAGCACAGTCAACATCCAAGTTGGCAGCCAGGTCATTGTCCGGTCTTTGGCCACGTCATTATACTCGTCGGCATCCAGGGGGAATCAGACTCTGCCACGTGGCACCTCCTCGGCATGCCACGTGGCCTCTGGTTCATTGACTGAGCGGTTCACAAATTTGTTTGTTTGTTAAAAAAATTGGTGGGGGATTCGAACCCCTGACTTATCACCTCCAAACATAGCAGCCTAACCATTCCGCTAAATCGAGGGTTGTGTCTATATTTGGTGACCGGATCCTTTTGTTACTTGATTGTTTGAAATTCGCGGATAAAATGGAAGCGGTCGGGTTGGAACCTCCAACCGCCTGCGTAACAAAATATATAACCACCGCTAAGCCATTCGTTGGCTTTACAATATGATTGGCAGCGGTTGTTTTTGTTGAGTGCATAAAAACCGAATGCTTTAAAATAAACTAAATTCCCCTAAATTGTTAAACAATAATCCTTTCTAAGGATTAGATACAAACCACCTTAAACTGTAAAAGCCTGAGAATGAATAATTAGGGGCTTAAAATTATTTTATGTGATTTAACATAGATTAACGGCGGATTTTTAATGATTTTTATGTAAATAAAGGGAGATTTGAAGATATTATGGAGAGATAAGGAATATTTTGTAAATCAATTGGTTAGTAACCAATTTGAGCATTTTTTTGTATTTAAGGGGAGTGTGAGGTGAGAGTTGCTGGTAAGTTTTTTTCAGGTGATGAAGTCTTGAAGCTGTGGTGACACGAAAGAGAGGTCTTGTGGAGATTCTTTGAGCCATTCTTGTATGCCAGAGCATTGTTATGCTGCCGAAGTGCTTGGAGAATGGTTGTGGTGTTTTGTAATTGATTTTGGAGTTAATCGGATCGGTCTCTCTATTGGAGTGGACCCGGAGACATAGTCACATTTGTGACGAACTCCGTAATCAAACACTGTTTGCATTTCTTCTCTCCTCTCTTATGTTCTAATTTGTCACTTTAAGTTTCTGTTTTTAATGCATAATTACATTAATGTATGCATGAATTCAAATTTCGTAAACTTGGAATAATCATTGTAAAAGTTTAAGCATTCAATACTGCATATAGTCTAGATCCTATACAGATCAATAGTGTTGCTTGTTTATATTTGACATATTTATGTGGCTTTCATGTCTTTGTTTGTTGCGTATTTGGGAGCAACCATTGTTTAGCTATTTACATGTGTTTCCTTTTACTAGAGTTGCATATAGCTTTCCTTTTGTTGTGATATTTCCTATGCACTATCTAGTGGTAATTATAGACTTGTTGATTTTCATCATATCTATTGAATGGTGATGGATTGCAAAATTACTTTGTGTGTATTTGTTGAAATCATGATTATGTGGTTGAATTCTTCCACTTTTTGTTCATGCTTGCATCGCTATATAGTTTATGTTGTTTTCTACAAGGCATTGTTGAGAGTTGTTCTATAGCTTCCCAACGTGCGCTAGGCATCTCTCAAACCTTTCCCTCGGCCACTGGAAAAGTTTTGATATAGAGGGGTTGATGGTTGGCCAAGAGGATGTTGGTCTTATTATACTCTACAAGGTGTTTTTGGCTATGCTCCTCTACCTTTGGTTATAATCTAGGTCTATAGACCCACAGTAAAAAATGCCTTTTCATAAATGGCATAGACTGTATAGTTATTTCCCTAACTTTACAATGCTACTTTTTTGAAAGTGCATTTTTGTTGACCTAGCTAACTTCAATAGATGGCAAGGCTAACAAAAATTCTGACCAAAGTTCACACAAATAGGGCATATCCACCCATCTTCCATGTCAGTTGTTAGAAATACATATATATATATATATAGACACACATATATATACAAAATTTAAATTTCCCTCAAGAAATTGTATGCAAAAGGTTGTATTGTCTATTATAAACAATGTTATTTTATTAATTCTTGGCATTCTAATTCTGAGAAGGTGTTGTTGAGACCATTTTATTTTTCTATTTGTTTACTAATAATAAAGGGTTTTGAATCATTTGGGTAGGATGTCTTGTTTTATTAATTAATGTAGATGCACAACAGATAGAAAATGAACATGGTATCTGATGAATATTGTTTATGTTATAGTACAAACTAGTGGAAATCTGTAGCCACAAAACACATAGACCTTAAAGAAAAATCCATTGAAAATTGATGGTAATAAACCCATTAAAAAATATATTGTTCTCTCAATGGAACGCCATTAAATATTGAGACAATAGGGACTTTTCAACAACTTTTTGAGAATTAAACTATATAGCAAAAGAAAGTGAACAATAATCAAGAATTCCCAATGGAATCTAACACAAAGTGTATAGGATTAACTATTTTATTTCATTGCAACCATAAGCAAAAAGAAAAAGCCAAAAAATATAGTTCCTTAAGGAGAATTGGAAGACTTGTCAACAACACCTTTTTTGAGGATGACACAATATACCCCAAGATATAGAAGAGCAATGAAAAAAGACTCCATAACATGGGAAATTATATTGGGTTTGAAACATAACCACCAAATGGAAGCCATAAAAAAAAACCCACAAAGAGTCATGGAAATAAACCAAAGTTGAAATTTACTTATGCCTCAACAAAACCCTATCAAAAAATTCATACAATGTAGGGTCATCAACAGTAGCTTGCTGAAAGTTAATAAGGAAAAATACCTCCTACTTATCAATTGATGAGCTAAAGGGGCTCTATTATGAATGGTTCATAAGGCACAACACTTGCTGAAGGTTTTGCAAATGGGGTAACAACTCAAGCGGGCTTAACCTTGGAGAAAACTCCACAGTTAGCGGCGCGAGCTAAAGTCTGGGATGGGTGACCTCCCGGGACGGACCAGTGCTTCACCTCTGTGAGCATCACCTAGATGCAATGAGTGCTAAGTGGACCATTCGATATCATGAGAGATGGGTTATTGTTGAACCACTACTCATGAAACATGGGTCAATGAGTTTGACTCGAAACTACACAGTTGAATCCTGATAGCAATATCATAATTTGACACACTGTGGAAAAATACCTCCTACTTATCAATGAAAAACCCACCGAAAAAATATACTTGTTTATTCAGCTTATCTAAATTTGAAGCAATTGATAGTTCCTTAATGTAGATTAGACAGTATAAGCTTCGAAAAACCACATATCACAAATGAAATAGTGTGGAAAATGTTATTACTAGCATGCAAATCCTCCCACTTATTTCAAATAGACCTTTGCTTGCTGGCTATCTCCAGTATGCATTCTTCCCCCAAGCCTGCAAACATAGCCAGAACATGGAGCCCATAAACCCAAAGAATGAGATCAAAATATATGTTATCGATAATTGCACAAACATTCGATTTGTTTCCCGAGGACTTTAAAATAGATGTTACTTGCATGATCTCCACTACACAGAAACTATACAATAATCAATGTTGATGACATTTTGCTAGCCTTCTATACAACCACTCTATTTTCCTGTCGTCCTCTATGGAACGATAGAGCTTTAGCAAGAGATCAATTATCAACAA
Source organism: Sequoia sempervirens (assembly GCA_007258455.2). Lineage (NCBI taxonomy): Eukaryota > Viridiplantae > Streptophyta > Pinopsida > Cupressales > Cupressaceae > Sequoia > Sequoia sempervirens. The sequence goes on along the minus strand of VDFB02271358.1, from coordinate 450,804,178 downwards.
TGGTCAATGAAATCTAACATAAAATACCAGCTTCACAGAAATTTCACCGCCAATGAACACACCTGCATCTTCATAGCAGTATGCCCTTCTCACTAATTAATGATATCCTTTTAATGGTGACATATAGACACACACACACACACACATATGTATGTGTGTATATATATATATACACATATATATACACACACATGTATATATGTACATTAAAATAGATGTTACTTGCACCATCACCACTACACAGAAACTATACAACAATCAATGCTAATGACATTTTTATGGCCTCCTCTACACTTCTGTCATTTCGCCAAACTCCTCTATCACCATGCCAAACGCCTACTACCTTTTACATGAAAAGGCATGCCAAGGCCTACTGGCTTAAACCAGTAGGGCAAGCAGAAATTTTGACCAGACTATAACCCATCTTCCTATTTGCATTTTGTGGGTATGTGTACAATAGGATAAAATCGTTGAGGTTGTGTAGGTATATATATACACACACATATATATGTGCATATATATATATATATATACACACATATATATGTACATATATATGAAACCCACCAAAAATCACAATATCAAATCCATGCAGAGTGATGTGGACAAAATTGAAACGATCGATGAGGCAAGATTTTTGAAACAATGAATAGTACCTTATGGTAAATCAAGCAATTTAGCATGGTACAGTGTGTGAACCACAAATCAAGCACACTCGCGAAGGGTTCCTTTGACATGTATCTCTTCCCGCTTGCTTCAAACACACGTCTTCTCACTAAGTTTTCTTAACAAAAAATGGAAAAAATATTATCAAAGGCCACACTTTCGTTTTGCATTTGCATCCATCTATCTATTCAAAAACAAAAGAAAACCTACAACCACCTTCACAGAAGCTGCACAAAGCTTAATCCAACTTGCATCCTCAAAGAAGCTTAATGCCATCACTCATGGCTCTCATATCAGGTATAGCAATAGAATGAAACCAAGCAATGCCTTGCTAAAAATTCCCAAGTGTATGTATGGGAGGTTGATAAAATTGCTGGCCAGAGTTATAACAAATCTGCCACCTGCTACATAGATTAGTGCACCACACATTGTACACCATAAATGAAACAATATCGTAGAGGTTTCATGTATGTGTTGCATACATTGGCAATGATTGTAATAATACTTTGCATTTAAAACTCACCAAAATACTAGAGCAGTTTGGGGTATTATTAATAAAGCATTCTTCATCGGTAGTTTTTTTATTGCAGTCCATGGCATACATAAAAAACATTATAGCCAAGTACTATATGACATCCATATTGAGCATGGAACTAACATTAGAGATTGCAAAGCAGTAGCAAAAACTAGTTGGAAAGTATTACTATCGATTCCCAGAGATAGATACTTACATACACAAATACATGATACACATATATATGTACACAGAACTCTATCAAGATATTCTATGCTAAATGCATAGGCGTGTAATTTTCAACAAATGCATTGTTGGGTGTCATTGTCTACGTTTATATTGTTCTTCAAGGTGGTTGTGAGTGCAGAGGGAAAGCTTGTGTGAAGGTTCAAGTGCATTCATTGGCTGTAAATTTTTTGTGAATGTGCTTGCTAGATTGTGTTATTTTCTAGAAATTTTTGTTCACATTGCTATATTGTTTCAATTTTCTAAAAGATTTTGTTAAAAGATGAGCATATTTTTTGATGCATTTTTCACTGTTAATTTTGAATAGAGTGCTCTTCTGAGGGTTATATTGTTTCTATTTGTGATGGGTTTAGGTTGAGAATCAATTTTGGATAAGCTTGTATTCATAAACCAATATATTTAGAAACTAGTATATTTTTAGTTGCGAGACCACCTAATATAGAGAAAGCCATGGAATAGAAGAAAAATGACAGCTAGAAAATGCATTCAAAACCATAGACACAAAGTGCAAACCTTAAACCGAATAATAGTCGTTCACACACAATATAGTCTTTTCTCTATGGCACCTTCTCAAAATTAGAATATCCAGAAGATGCTAAGAATTAGTCAAATAATATTGTTTATAGAAAATAGTACAAACTTTTGCATACAATGTCTTGATGGAAATTCAAATAATGTATATACATACATACATATATATATATATATATATATATATATATATATATATATATATATATATATATATATATATATATATATATATATATATATATATCTGTGTGTGTGTGTGTGTTTGTTTATACATATATATGTGTGCATGTATATATTAATGTGTATATATATGTATATATATATGTGTGTATGTATATATATTTGTGTATGTATATATATTTTATTCTTTTGCAAACATACCCACAAAAATGCAAATATTAAAGAGAAACTCATCAAAAATTGACAATAACAAATCTGTACAAAAAAACACTCATTTATTAGCACAACCTGTTCTAAAATTGAAATAATACATCCTACCGAACAACACCTCCAAAATGAAATAATATAGCTTAAGCAAAAAAACTATAATCGATAATGCCCAATGGAAGCTAACATAAATCATATAAGATTGAGTATTTTGTTCCATTGCAAAGAACAATAATCAACAATACCTGATGCAATGAGATGTAACTTGTATAACAATAAGTATTTTGCTGCATTGTAGGCATAACAACAGAATAGATCGAATAAATCAAACAATATTTTTTTCAGCACAAAGCAAGGCAGAGAGAAACATTAAATACAAACAAGCATAGTAACATATCCTTGCTAAATGATAGACATAAGATGTTGAGAATAGATTAAACAATATATTTTCTTCCAAAAAAAATATATGGTCTTCTCTCAATAGCAACCTACCAATGTTTGGAGCAATCAATAGTTTGTTAATAGAGATCAAGCAATACATCCTGCAACAACCTACAAACCATGAGTGAAATAATATTCAAAAGAGTTACGCTCGAATCCACATGTCTATTCTTCCTTCACATAGATAGATATCTGTACATATGGCACATACATTGTGCATCACTTTGATTATTAGTGCCATTTCCAAGACTTTTCAATTCCTCTTGGAGTCGTTCCCCCATGTAAAAAATGGAAAATATGTTGATACCAACTTTAGAAAAAACTTCATAGTAGGCGGTTGGACTTGCACCTTCACAGAAGCTCGTATTCTTTGCATCAACATTTATTGTTGTATGATATATGTGTAGTGGTAATGGTTGTGACAATATCTACTATTCCAAAAAAAAAAAAAGATAGTGAAAGAATTTGAAAATTTCAATAAGGCATTTTTGGGTGTTCTTCTCTGACTTTATCCCCTTCAACAGTTGTGAGCCAAGATTGTGAGCTTCTTTGAAGGTTGAAGTACATTCACACTTTCCAATAGATGTAACATTGTGTTTCTATATCTTTAAGTTCTCAGTCAACTATATATCTATATTGTCTAGAAGTAATGCCATGCACGTACATTTCTACATGTACTTCTTTAGTATGTATATTTCCAAACAACAACTCCCTCTATATGCATCCAATCAATGACGTTGGATTGTATTTGTTTGCATTTTTTTTAAGTATACCTTTTAGGTTCTTGTTTGTTAGAGGATGAGAAAAGGAGTTGTTTGCTATGTCATGAGAGAGATAGCTTCCACCATAGATAGAACTGATGGAAAATCTATGTTATTACTCGAGGGTTCCATGAGAGCCCATGGAGCTTCATGACCCAATATGGCAGGGTGGAGAGCATGCCTTCTTTTCTTCTTTTCCATTTCACATTTTCTATTCATTGTTCATTATTTCTTAAAGGCTCTCAAATGGAACTTTTGAAATCATAGGATGTCTAGTAAGTGTGAATAGAAGGATTTCTTCCACCATTGATGAAAGTGATGGAAAATCTATATTCTTCCTCAGGGGTTTGGTCAGAGCCCATGGGGCTTCATGACCCAATATGGTAGGGTGGAAAGCAGGCCTTGTTTTGTTCTTTTCCATTCCCTATGTATATTTTTTTCTACATAGAAATGTTCATTGATAAGATTGTATTCCCAATATGGTAGGATGGACAGTAGATCTTCTTCTTTTTTTCTTTGGTGCTTCCAAGCATGTTTTATGTTCATTGTAATATTTCTATATGTATATGTGTATGTATATATGCATGTGCAATGGAAAATGACAAGATTTTATGGATGGTCATTGGAACGAATGAAGGTATGATACAAAACCATGGAAGTCATGGTGTTATAGTCCTCCTTAAAGTGTACATTGCACTTTCCATTGGTTTCACTCTCCATTGAAAATATTTCATATCTATAGGTACATTTGTAAATATATTTACATATGCACATGCTTGGGTTCTTATCGATGGATCACTATTGTAGAAAGTATTTGTGAATGTATAGGTTTTTAATTTCCAATCTTTTTTACTCCTCTACAATGTTTAATATTTAACAACTAGCAGATCACTAGATATGCATCCAATTTATATTGTTGATTGTGATTTATTTAATAACTGTACAGTGGAGAGTGAGTATTTCTTTGGTTTGTTTCATTTTGCATTGCTTGATTGTTGATTAATTGCATTGTTGCTTTCTTAGTTGTTGCCTTTGTTCTACTATATGTATATATATTTATATGTGCATATGCATGTTCAACAAAAAATATGAACTTATTTTCAATGGAGAGTGTCATGAAGGAAGGGACGATGCAGAATAGTAGGCAACAACAACACTACAGTCTTTCTTGAATAGTGAATCATACTTTCCATTCATGACACTTTTCATTGAACAAAGATTGCATATGCATATATGAATTTGTAGACATGTTACCATATATGTTTTATCTTGGTTACTGTTAATAAGTGACATAGTGAAAAGTTTTTATCTACATACAGATTTTTTATTTTTTAAATTCCCCCTCCCTTGCACGATGGTTTTGCATCTGCAATCAAAAAAATTGCATATGTTCATCTAGTGCATAATGTCAATACTCATGCCTTAGTTATTATTCCTTGTAGGCTTTAAAAGTAACCATTTGAATGGAAGGTGGTATATTTCCAATAATAAGCAACATTCATTCCATGTTTGATTGCATGACACAAATTTGTGCAGATACTTTACCTAATAACATTAAGGAGAATTTTTTTTTAGAAGAGTATTTAAGTATTAAACTATGTATCATATTATACTTCACAAATTACTAGTATATTCGATATGGTTTAACACTAATAATGCTCTCCTGAAAATAAGTCTTCTCAATCCATGGTGGTGCCATGGTGCAGGAGCACCTAGCAAAGTTCAAGGTTGTTGGAGTTTTGCTTGAAGTCCAAATTTTGTTGTGCTATCATAAGGTCATGTTGACCATTATTTTAGGTGCTTAGGGTTGTGTTTAATCTTTGGGAAAGAAAGTGACAAGTACTCAATAGTTTTATAGCATCATTATGTTAAGTTGTCTAGTGTTGGCAAGGTGTTTGAAAAACACAGTGGGTTTTACTAAGTTTGTTTTTGGCCTTCTAAAAGGCTCGACCCAAGCATCTAAGTTGTTGTGGGGGCATATTTAAGGCATACCATGACCCTTGAAGGGGGTTAGATGTTTTATTTTGAAGTGGCATTTTATGAAACTGGTGAAACAACGTCCAAAAAGACAGTTTTCCTATTCTTTGCATTCTTGTTGAGCTTCAATGGATTGAATCTTACTGTTTCTTTGTTGTAGAATGTAGTGGTAGTCATATACCAGCTTGGTGTACCATTATTTTTCTTTGGTAGATTGTTTCCATCTATTGGTTGTAAATATTTTGTTTTCCTATCATTTCCAGGCCTGTAGTAGGCAGTTTTTAAGAATGGAGACCTAGGGCACCTTCCCACCATACAAATTGTACGACCTTTTGGGAAATGTGCCTAGGCTCTATGCTTGTAAATATGGTAGGTGCTAGGTTTTTTTTGGTTGTAGGAGCTGGGAGAAAAGCCTTGCCCTAGGTGGGCCAGTGAAGAGCCCAGTTAGAAAAGGCTACAAGACAACGTTGATAACTTGCAAGGGAGTAAAGCTTTTTGAGAAATTATTTTTGGAGAATTTAAGGGAAGGTATTGGCCATGTATGATGATAAGGAGGAGATCCTACCAATCCATTAAGGAGGAGAACTTTTTGACAGTCCATAAACAGCTTTGAACAGTTTAGAAACCCTAGTTTAGACTCATTTCTAAGAACAATGCATTGTACGGCCTGTTAAGCCTCAAGACCCAAAAATTCCTTGAGAGGTAGCCTTAGGGAATGAGAATCCAAGAAAAATATTGGGGTTTGTTTTGAAAAATCAAGAACAATAGCCAGATTTCTTAGAATTGGAGACCTAATAGGGGCTCAAAGGCTACTAGCTTTCCTAACCCTAGATGAGGGTTCCATTACAAGTGGTAAAAAGGTGGAGTCTTGGAAAACCTTCCAGGACCTAGGAAACTATTTTGAGGCTATTGAAAGAAAACCCACACCCCTGCAAGATTCTCTTTAAGTGTTGTGGGAAGATTTAGTCTTTAGAGTATTAAAGGCTAAGGAAGAGTGAAGCGTTGAACCAAGGATTGTTTGGTTGATCAAAATTTGTCAAGATGGTGAGGTTGACCAGGAGAACCAGGGGAACCTAGACAAGGTAGTGTTCCTATAGGATAAAGTGGAGCAGCAAAATACACCAAGGAGGTCTTTGAGAAGGCCTAGTGTAGGAATCTGTGATTGATTCCTCCAGCCTCCCTATCAGATTGGTATCAGAGCAAGCAAAATATTTGGGAAAGAGTGATATATGTCAGAGGTTGATTCAAATGATTCTTTCACGATGGTGAAAAATGCACAATTGGCCAAGATGGTTGAAGGTCAGGAGGAAGAAAATAAGCAATTGAAAGAAAGAATAGAGTAGCTTGATAAAGCATTGAACAATGTGAAGTTGGAAGGAAAGGTACCAAAGGAAGAAGAGGTTGCAATGGAAGATAGGACCCCTGAACGTGACCCTTTTTTGTAGGAGGAGCCTTTCTTGAATGCATTGAAAGCCTTGAGTGGAAAAGCACTTGAAGGCATACCACTTTTTAGTGGAAAGATGGAACTTGATTTAGTCATGGACTGGATAGAAGGCATGGAGAATCACTTTGAGTGTGATGGAGTCACTAAAGCTTAGAAGGTGAAGGTTGCTAAGTCAAGATTGAGAGGATCAACCTTGACATGGTGGAAGTTCATTCAGACAGAGAGGGAAAAAGAAGGAAAATAGCCCATATCAACTTGGAAAGGAATGGTTGCTAAGGTGAAGGAGGCCTACATGCCAGATGACTATGAGATTCAATTGCACAAGAAGAGGAAAAGTCTGAGGCAGAAAGACCAAGATGTAAACACCTATACTGAAGAGTTTCAAAAAATTTGTATGAGGTCTAATGTGATAGAGGATGAGAGCCTCAAAGTGGCCAGGTACCTTAATGGCTTGAAATGGAACATCCAAGAGGAGATGGCTCTTTTGAGTCCTAAAACAGTCCACCAATGCTATCAGTTGGCCATAAAGATTGAAGAGAGGAATAAGGGGAAGCAAGATCAATCTTCCAAGGGTAGAGGCAAAGGCAGAGATCAAAGAGGATAGCGTGGTGGTTACCAAGGAAGAGGCAGTGACCAAAGAAATAAAGGAGAAGCAAAGCTCACCGAGCATGGAGGTGAAGCATCCTCAAGAGGAGGATTTAATAGAGGAAGAGGAGCTCAAGGAGGTTCAAATAGAGGAAGAGGAGTAGGCATGAGCAATTCTTATTTTTCCAACATGAAGTGTTATCATTGTAGTCAACTAGGTCACCCTGCTTATAGGTGCCCAGAGAAAGCATCCTCTTCTAGCAATGAAAAGAGAGTGGCCTATGCACAAGAGGACACTATGAGTCCTAAGGAATCTGAAATCAGTCACATAGAATCTGAGGTAGGAGAAAATCTAATGTTTAACAGAGTTCTGATCAGGCAGCCAGTCAAGAGGAACCTAAGCAAAGAATGGCTCTTTTTAGAGTAAGGTGCAAGATACTTGGAAAAGTGTGCAAATTCATTGTAGACTCAGGTTCAATAGATAATATAATCTCAGACGAGGTAGTAAATAAACTAAAATTTCCAAAGGTACCTCACAATAACCCTTACAAGGTCACATGGCTGAATAAAGGGCAGAGTGTTTTGGTTAATGAGAAAGTAACAGTGGAGTTTTCAATTGGAGGATATAAAGATAAGCTAGTTTGTGATGTATTTCCCATGGATGCATGCCATGTACTACTGGGTAGACCATGGCAGTATGACAAAGTGCCATTTATGGTGGGAAAGAGAACACCATCTCATTCAAGAAGGATGGAAGGACCTTCAAACTGCAGTCATTGATAGAGGAAGATGAAGGACAGTCAAAGGTACCTAACATTATGTTGAGTAGTGGTAAGGAGTTCCTTAAGGACCTACACCAAGGAAATGAAGGATATGTGATCATGATGTAGTCCAAATAGGAAGAAAAGGCTAAAAAGATAGTCTTACCAGAAGCAGTCCAAAGGTTGCTTGATAAGTACAAGAGCATAGTCAGTGATGGTACACCAGCAACTTTACCACCAAAGAGAGAAATAAGTCATCAAATTGAATTCATACCTAGAGCCTCATTTCCTAACAAAGCATCGTATAAGCTTACACCTGAGCAGAACCTAGAGGTAGCTAGGCAAGTGCAAGAATTATTGGATCAAGGACTAATTCAAAAGAGCATCATCCCATGTGCAGTGCCAATGGTTTTGGCAACCAAGAAGGAGGTAAGTGGAGACTTTGTACTGAGTCTAGAGCAATCAATAGGATTACAATTAGGTATAGATTCCCAATTCCTAGAATAGAAGACTTGATGGATTGCCTTGGAGGAGCACAATATTTCACTAAGTTGGATCTCAAGAGTGGGTACCATCAGATCAGGATTAAGGATGGTGATGAGTGGAAGACAACTTTTAAGACAAATGATGGGTTATATGAGTGGAAAGTGATGCCATTTGGCCTCTCAAATGCCCCTAGCATGTTCATGAGACTAATGAATGAAGTACTTAAGGATTTCACAGGAATCTTTGTGGTAGTATACCTTGATGACATATTGATTTTCAGTAAGACAGCAGAAGAACACTTGAAGCATGTGGAGATGGTTCTTAAAAGGTTGCAAGAGGAGAAGCTGGCAATCAATCTTGAGAAGTGTGAGTTCTTCAAGTAGGAACTTGTGTACTTGGATTTTGTAGTATGTCAAGGAATGTTGAAGATGGATCCAAGCAAGGTGGAAGCCATCCTAAACTAGCCCACACCAAACACATCAGCAGAGGTAAGAAGTTTTCATGGTTTAGCTTAGTTCTATAGAAAATTCATAAGGAATTTTAGTGGCATATGTGAACTAGTATTAGATACTATCAAAGGTGGTCTGAAAATAAAATTTAAATGGACTCTAGAGGCTGATAAAGGGTTTGAGAAACTAAAACAAGAAGTGGCAACTCAACCAATTCTATTACTGGTTAGTTTTGACAAGTTGTTCATAGTTGAGTGTGATGCAAGTGGAGTAGCAGTAGGAGGAGTACTTAGTCAAGAAGGTAGGCCTGTGGCCTTCTTTAGTGAAAAGCTCAATGAAGCCAAGAAAAAGTACTCTACCTATGATCTAGAATTATATGCTTTAGTGCAGTCCCTTAGGAAGTGGAGGCATTATTTGTTACCCAAAGAGTTTGTGGTTTTTACTGATAACCAGGCACTTAGTTATCTCAACACCCAAGAGAAGTTAAGTAATAGGCATTTGAAATGGATGGAATACATCCAAGCCTTCACATTCACTATCAAGCACAAGAAAGGGAAAATGAACAAGGTGGCAGATGCATTAAGCAGGAGAATGCTAATAGTATAGGAGATACAACTCAAGAGCATTGGAATAGAGTGTTTCAAAGACCTCTATGGTGAAGATGAAGACTTCTCAGAAGCTTATAAGGTATGTTCTGATTTTGAGAATCACTTTCATAGCCAATATGTTGAGTATACATTGCAAAATGGACTGTTGTTTAAGGGCAATCAGTTATGTGTTCCAAGAGGGTCAATGAGGGAAAATATGATCCAAGAAAAGCATAATGGCAGTCTTAGTGAGCATCTTGGCATCAATAAAACCTTAGAGCTAGTACAAAGATTCTATTACTGGCCTAAGTTGGCAAGAGATGTCAGAAAATATGTGGAACAATGTGTTACATGCATGAAAGCTAAAGGAGGAGCTAGCAATGCTTGTTTATATCAACCCCTGCCAATTCCTAACAGACCATGGGAGTGTGTGAGCATGGATTTTGTGGTAGCTCTTCCCAAGACCAAGACTGGTTTTGATAGTGTTTATGTGGTGGTGGACAGATTTAGCAAGATGAGTCACTTCATTCCTTGCAAATCTACTCATGATGCCATCTACATAGCTCATCTTTTCTTCAAGGAAGTTGTTAGGATCCATGGACTACCTCTAAGCATTGTTTCTGACAGAGATGTGAAGTTCATGAGTCACTTTTGGAAGACTCTATGGAGCAGATTGGGAACAAACCTGTCTTTTGGATCAGCTTACCATACTTAGACCGATGGTCAAATAGAGGTGGTCAATAGAGTGTTGGGTAATCTTCTAAGGTGTCTAACGAAGGAGAATGGATAGACATGGGATATGGTTATCTCTCAAGCTGAATATGCCTATAATGACAGTGTCAATAGAACTACAGGAAAGAGTCCTTTTGAGGTTGTGTATGGGATGCACCTAAGAGGAATTTGTGAACTCTGAGACCTTGGATCTATGGAGAATAGGAGTGGACATGCAGAAGACTTCACTCAGACCATGAAAGAGATTCATGAGTAGGTCAAGAAAATAGTCACAACAGCAACCCAAAAGTTGAAGGAGAATGTTGATTTGTCAAGGAAGGATGTACAATTTGTAGTTGGGGACTATGTTATGGTCCACCTCAATAAATCCATATTGCAGAAGGGAATGGCAACCAAGTTTCAAATGAAAAGAGTGGGTCCATGCAAGGTATTGGCCAAATATGGCAAGAATGCATACAAGGTGGAGTTACCATCAGATTTGGGCATCTCTCCAGTGTTCAATGTGGCTAATCTGATCAAGTATAAAGGGATAGTCAAGGATTTGGATCAGGGTAGTAAAGAGGTCTTCAAGGATGTCAGAAAAATTTCCTTACCTAATCCAGAGAAGCCTCAGGCATAGAAGATCTTGGAGTCCAGAGTGAAAAAGTCTACAAGGAACAAGGTGTACATGGAGCACCTTATCAAGTGGAAGAACAAGCCTAACTCAGAAGCTACATGGGTACAAGAAGATCAATTTAAGAAACAAGGCATTGATATGTCTCTGATTTCTCCAAAAATTACTTAGTTGTTTGTGCTGAGAGGGGGAGAATGGTTCAGGAGCACCTGACAAAGTTCAAGGTTGTTGGAGTTTTGCTTGAAGTCCAAATTTTTTTGTGCTATCATAAGGTCATGTTGACCATTATTTTAGGTGCTTAGGGTTGTGTTTAATATTTGGGAAAGAAAGTGACAAGTGCTCAATAGTTTTATAGCATCATTATGTTAAGTTGTCTGGTGTTGGCAAGGTGTTTGAAAAACATAGTGGATTTTACTAAGTTTGTTTTTGGCCTTCTAAAAGGCTCGACCCAAGCATCTAAGTTGTTGTGGGGGCCTATTTAAGGCATGCCACGACCTTGGAAGGGGGTTAGATGTTTTATTTTGAAGTGGCATTTTATGAAACTGGTGAAACAGCGTCCAAAAACACAGTTTTCCTACTCTTTGCATTCTTGTTGAGCTTCAATGGATTGAATCTTACTGTTTCTTTGTTGTAGAATGTAGTGGTAGTCATATACCAGCTTGGTGTACCATTCTTTTGCTTTGGTAGATTTTTTCCATCTGTTGGTTGTAAATATTTTGTTTTCCTATCATTTTCAGGCCTGTAGCAGGTAGTTTTTAAGAATGGAGACCTAGGGCACCTTCCCACCGTACAAATTGTACGACCTTTTGGGAAATGTGCCTAGGCTCCATGCTTGTAAATATGGTAGGTGCTAGGTTTTTTTTGGTTGCAGGAACTGGGAGAAAAGCCTTGCCCTAGGCGGGCCAGTGAAGAGCCCGGTTAGAAAAGGCTATAGGACAATGTTGATAACTTGCAGGGGAGTAAAGCATTTTGAGAAATTATTTTTGGAGAATTTAAGGGAAGGAATTGGCCATGTATGGTGATAAGGAGGAGAACTTTTTGACAGTCCATAAACAACTCAGAACAGTTTAGAAACCCTAGTTTAGATTCATTTCTAAGAACAATGCATTGTATGGCCTGCTAAGCCTCAAGACCCTAAAATTCCTTGAGAGGTAGCCTTAGGGAATGAGAATCCAAGAAAAATATTGGGATTTGGTTTTCAAAATCAAAAACAATAACCAAATTTCTTAGAATTGGAGACCTAGTAGGGGCTCAAAGGCTACTAGCCTTCCTAACCCTAGATGAGGGTTCCATTACAAGTGGTAAAAAGGTGGAGTCTTGGAAAGCCTTCTAGGACCTAGGAAACTATTTTGAAGCTATTGAAAGCAAACCCACACGCCTATAAGATTATCTTTAAGTGTTGTGGGAAGATTTAGTCTTTAGAGTTTTAAAGGCTAAGGAAGAGTGAAGCGTTGAACCAAGGATTGTTTGGTTGATCAAAAATTGTCAAGATGGTGAGGTTGGCCAGGAGAACCAAGGGAACCTAGACAAGGTAGTGTTCCTATAGGATAAGGTGGAGCAGAAAAATACACCAAGGAGGTCTTTGACAAGGCCTAGTGCAGGAATCTGTGATTGATTCCTCCAGCCTCCCTATCATGCTAGTAATTCATGTGCCTATGGAAATTTAGTAATGCAATCGATGCATTACCTTTTTAGTTAGCCACTACCCCAATTAGATTGAGTCCTTGCATTCTTTTTTTTTTATTTGGAGTTTGAAAGAAATTTTAAATACAATGCATATAAATACATACAATTATGTATACATATAGGTCTTATTGTGCCTATTGATATTTTATTGCATATTCAAATAGGTTTACCACTATAGTTATGCTATTTCCCTTTAACTTGTTATTTGCAACCATTTTATTGTGTTAATATTATTGTTTTAGGAATTGCAACCTTCTTCAAGTTTCAACACCACATCAAGTGTAGATCATAGAAAGCTAGAAAAGTTCGAAAGAAACCAACTTTATTATGCACACCACAAAGACTGGATTTGCACAAACTAGCAAGCCAAGTACTTGTAAAAGAGAAGTGCCATGGACCCAGTTGGCTTGGCAAGCCATGCCCAACTAGGCACACTGCCATTGCAAGAAAGCTTGCTAGTAACATTTGCAGACTATTGCTCCTGCTCAACTTCCTCCTATTTTCCAATGAACCACACCCATCGTTATGAGACTTCTCCCATAATACCTAGCTATACACTGCCGCAACCCCTTGCTGGGCATGCCTTCCCAACCACATTTTTAGCAACCGCACCCTCATGAAACATGTTTGGTGAACCTTTCCACATAGCAATACAATCCTTCCACGAGTGCATTGATGCTTTGTCTAACTTGAAATTTTTTTCTGCTTGCAATGAGAGCTATGTTGGCATGAGAGTTCAAAAATCCAATACTGGCGTTGTTTGTTTGTGGTGTGCTTCTGAAAAGGGTGTATATAGATATAGCCTAGCAAAAAAAATGGATCCAGGGCCACAACTAGCCATCCTTACGAAGCTTACTCAAGTTGAAGAAATGCTTATATTCAGAGTTTCTCCCCCCTTTTTGCAAGTAACCCATGCCAGAGGAGGCCAATAAAAATATAGTGGCCATACTATAAGCTTCCCACAAGACATCACTAGAATTTCAACTTTGTTGCCATGTCTGCTGCATGATCTTGAAGTTGTCATTGTGCAAAGAATTGGCATGCATGGGATTTCTATGTTGACAAACATAATGTCATGGCTGCATTAATTTATAAGATTGAAAATGACCTATACTATATTGATGTTGCAATAGATTGTGATGCTTTAAATTTCATGCCTAGTACAAGTATTGACATATCTGATCTCTTCCACATAATGGAAGAATCGAGGCATGGCCCAAATGAACCAATGGAAGTTGTAGAAAGTGTTGCTGATGAGGAAGGTGACCTTCAAGACTTGTCATCATTTATTTCATTGATGCCTAAGACTCCTTGAGAATTGTAGGCAATTAGAGATTCCTTACAAATTAAAGAAACTACTCAAAATACCTTGCCCTGTCTTGAAATAGATTCTAGCCTTATCAATGAATATAATACAAAAGGGTTATTAAGTATGGATTTTCCAACGTTGTTCCCAACTATCATGGAAATGTTAATACAATTGAGAAAAATATAGGTTCACTTACATGAATATGCCTTGCACTTGATGAGATACTGTGATAATAGATTTGGGAGGCATGTCAAATTTAGATACTAAATTTATAATTTAATCATGAGACATCAAAGCCAACAATCAACATCAATTTTTATGAAAATAAACTTGGAGGAAAGAATCCCAACATCAATTCTTTCTCTATAGAAGCTGCTCCAAAATGCACTGGATACCCAGATAGAAAACCAACTTGTTTTCTTTGGTGCATCCTTGCGAGGAACTTGCTCATATTGGGCCGAGCCAACAAGAGCTTGCAACAATGATCCACCAACTTGGTACACTGACTCTTTTCTGCACTTTGAGCTCTACAGATACAAAATGGTCTAATCTGCATAAGGTGATTGAACCTAATATCCAATTTGATTCACCATACACCTGAGCACACTTCATAGAGAACTTTGTGTAAAAACCACACATAATAGCCTTGTACATGCACCTGTGATTCACATATTTCTGTGAAGAGGTTATTGAGAGACTTTTCCACACAAAGGACTATTGGTATAGGTATGAGTGGAAACATCACGGGTCAACACATGTACATGGTTTCTTGTGGATCCCAGATGCCCCAAATATGGACATCCTCAATTGGTCCAACCCTCATGAGCTTCAATAGGAAAAAAATTTCTTCGATCACCATATTTCAACATGGAACCCTCATTCCCCAAAGCAACTAATATGAAGGATCCACCGCTCATCCTTGGATGACCCATGCTTGCTTAATCGTACAAACATTTAATCAATGGATCCAATGGTGACTCTGAACAGTTGTTAAACATGGTTCAAAGGAATACCAAGTGCACTTAATATACTTTTTTGAGGAAAAAATTCCAAAAATTACAATGTCGCTACAAAGGTCCATGGAATACACAACCATCTTTGACATTGACAATTGATAGTGAATTGAAAAAATCATACAAACCAAGAAGAAATGATGAGCGTGTTAATATCCACAACCTTGAGATGCTTGCAATTTGGCGAGAAAATATTGATTGCCAGCTAGTATTGTCTAGATAAATTGTCCTAAACTATATTTCCAAATATGAATCAAAGTTTGAGAAAAAATCTAAAAGCTACATTAATATCTTGCAAAGGCTTGCAAATACAAATTCATCTAGGGATAAAGTGTTGCTTGCATACCAAAAATTCATGATGAATTTATTTGTTGATCGTGACATTGGTGCACAAGAAACATGCCATATGCTGCAAAAGTTGTCCCTTCTCATCTCAACTTAGCATCTCTTATCTTTGAACGTTAGTAGGAAGATGTTCCATTAGTTGAAAATAGTTGACAATGGTCATGATCTTGCCAGTGCTTATATTCATTCCTACATGCAAAGACCACTTGAAATGGAGGCAATATCCCTTATTCATTCTACACAACTTTATATGTAATGCCCCGCCATGTGAACCCCAAAGGACGTGAATGACTTTGTAATTGCATAATTGATTTTCATGTAATGTATGTACCTATTCATCGTACGCAATGTGTCACTTTTAAAAAATATATATTGTGGTGTTTGTTGTCTTTTGGGGTTCACATGGCGGGGCATTACAATATTGGTATCAGAGCACTAGGTTCATATACAGGGCACTCTGGTTTCATATGAGCCCATTATGTTGTCCTAGTGAATTTGTTAAGTGAAGTTCTTAAGTGATCACGATGATCATGTTGGATTGTGGAAAGGAGGTAAACATTTGAACCACGTAGTTGTTGGAAAATAAGTGTACTTGTGGAATTATGTATGTAATTGTACTTCCCTTGTAAATGTGAGAAACCAGTAACTATGCATTGGTTGAGTGTTGTGAATACCCCGTACTTGCTTTGTGGGCTCATAACCCACAGGTCTTAGGATGGAGATACGGTGTACCCATCCATACATAATATGTTGTTTTTGGTGTGGGATTAACCATACCATTATGTGTGTCTGTATGTTTGTTACCTGATTGAGGGCCAACCCATGTGTGGTTGAAAATCTATACATATAAGAGTAGCCAAAAGGTAGTTTCATGGATTCTTTTCTTTTGGTTCTCTAGTCCCTCAATCTGTGAAGGGGTAGTAGCAACCACAAAGTTCCTTGGGTGGAGTGTGCAGCGTACGCATATTGCGACGTAGAGTAGTCTTAGCTCAACCGATCCCGAGGAAACGTACTCACTACTTCCCCTTATGATGGATCAGGGTACTTGATCCATATGTGCTAGCCTAAACCCCACAATTTTGAGTATAGCAGCATTGGATTGTTAGTTTATGCCTGGCCGTCCATAGGGACGTTGAGCTAGCATTAGCGAGTCAACCTCATCTGTATGAGAGGTGAAACTCGAGTAGCCCCATATTGATATGCTCATATATGTATTGCATACACCGTATCTGCACATGTTCCGACATGATGTAATGGATACGATGCCACACCCCACTGATGTTCTGACACAGTGCTAGTGATGATGTCGTGTTGCTGATGGTAGCGAGCTAGGCTCGAGGACACAATGCCACGTGCATAGACACATGAAGGCGCACTATGAGATTGTGTTATGATAGCCTACTTGTGTGATGAGCGTAATGGGGCCTCACACACTTGTAGAGGGATACTCATGTTTTCTTTCGATAGTGTTTAGGTCGGTTAGCATATGGGTATGTCCTAGCCATGTATACCTCTGGTGATGGCGAGTACCTGCGTGTGCCTTCTCCATGAGGTATCTCTATGTGGGGTGTGTCGGTGCGTGCCTACTTCCACGGAGCCATAGACACACTGCCATGCGGCATACGTCAGTGCGTGCCTTCTCTGGCTAGCGTATGACCATGTCGCATGATGACACGAGGCAGGGTGTAGCCGAGGAGCACACTTTGGGTCATGTGGATGGCATGCTCACTCCGCACCACATGAGGGCTATTGTTATAGCCGGACAATGTTCCCTCCTTCCTCGTTTGGTGGCTAGTATCTAGTCACACAGTGTTCTATTATGCAATTTTGAAGATTGAGGACTTCCTATATGATTGTTGATGATTTTCAATTGACATTGAAGGCTGACATTTTGTTTATGTTTGATTGTAATGGTTTAGCCACACTTTGTGACTTATTCTCTCGTAGCCCTTGTGGTTACATTTGATTTAGTGTTGACATTGCACACATTTCTTGCTTTACTGTTGAAATTGAATCTTATTTGATGTTTGTTTTATGACTTTGGTGGCTAAACTAGTTTATCCTTGTTGTTTTCGAGGTCGTCCATGTGTCGTATTGTGATTCCTCTCCAAGGACATATGAGGCGGACTTGGTGAGTGTATACGAGGAAGCAAACGCAGGGAACCTTGAGGATGGGGGTATGTGAGGCTGTTTACAGCTAGGACCCACTGCCCACCTATGTGTGATGACTATCTCTTGAAGGCTAACCACCTTATACAAACAAGAGGTAGATCATTGTGGCCTTGCTTGGATGGTCTCACTATGTGTGTGTGGCCTAACTCCATCAAGCCACTGAGTGTGATTTATGGTTTATGTGAGATGGATTTTGGCTCTTGGCTCTTGGATTATGTATTGTGGATTAGAATGCTGCTTTCTAGTGTCCAAATGAACCCTTGTGTAGCCTTGTAATGTGATTCCCAGTGATGTGAGTTTGTGTGTATGTAAAGAATGTATGTTAAAAATTATAGAAATAGTAACTATGAGATGATAAATTAGGGATTTTGTGCTTGGGGAGTGATACATCATGTTTTGTTGAATTCTGGAGAGGTGTTATTTGATGATATTTTGGTGCATATGTGGTGAAATTTTGTGTTGAATATTGAATTAAGTGGAATGACTTGGGTGTAAATGATGATATTTAATGAAAATGTGTGCTCTCTATGTGTAAGTATGTTGTGTTTTTATGGAAATGTAGTGTTTCAGGATAATGAATCAGTTTGAATGATTGGTACTAATGTGTTATGTTTCCACCCTAGTTTGTGGTTTTCAGATTGTCAGCTTCGAAACTCGATGATGAAGGTAAATTAATTGGTTATGCATTGATTAGTGATTTTTATGAGACATTGGTTATGATGCAATTAGTGTTACAAATGATATAATTGATATTATGTGATATTGTGTTTACTATTATGGTCTTAGTGAGAGGGACAATGTAGCACCACTTGCTTGCAAGCGCCCTACTACATTGCAACTTCCTCTCATGATGTGTTTGTTTGGATATATTTGTTGTTTCGACACTTGGTTTTATGCAGGACTGGAGGTACCCAAGCCTCGATTCCACCTACTCTGTCAGGACTGGGCGAGCCTCATAAAACCCAATGGGTATGAAGTTGAAAATGGGTTTGACAAGAAAGTTTCCCTATCCTAGTCCATCACCCCGTCTATATGTCTAACGATGTCGGTTTGCGACCCCATTTCTATTTTGGTAACATTTTGCTTTGTCTTGATTAATCTTAGTTGTTTAATTGATGTTGTTTTAATTATTTCATTTGGTTGTTAGTTCATTGTGTTATTGTGCATTTGATTGCGTACGTTTATGCCATTGTGTGACTTCTAGGAGTAAGTCGATGCAAAGGGGGGGAGGATGTAGTGCCCCTCCGTTTTGGTCGTCCTTGGATTTTTAGTGAGTTGTTTATTTATGTCTTGTGATGTCATGTTGAGCTTGTTATTTGATGTTTAATTTAATGGATCACATTTATTAGCTTTACTCTCTCACTTTTGAGGAAATAAATTATATAGTAGGGATAAATTGTTGTTTTATTTAATCTCTATCATTTAGATTGTATCCTCTTATAAATTAAAAAAAAAACAAAAACAAATGTTATTCAATTTAGAAGAAAACATAGATTATGTTATTTTATTATGTTTTCTTTGAAAGAAAAAGATAATAAAAGGTTTGATTTAGAGTTTAAATTTGAAAATTTTATTTAAATAGGAAAGTATTTGTATATATATATATAATATTTATTTGTATATAATAAATTATAAATAAAATAAAAATTAATAAGAACAATATAAGTCCTTTTATTTCATCTAGAGATTTTTAATATAGTTAATATTATTAAATTATAGCATTAAATATGTTTATGCATATAAAATTTAATAATATTCAAACAATAAATAAATAAATAAAAAGGAGTAACAAAATAGCTTAGATGATCTTATTTCTGAATTATTCAAAAGACATTTAAAAGAATAAAATAAAGGTAAATAATGGAAAGGCCAAACTTTCCACTTTCCTTGTGAATGTTCCACAAATTGCATGCATCTGAGTTGTGGCATAAAGATAACGGAAGTGGTGAAACCTAGGAGATGGCGGGACTTTTCATTTATTCTGATGACAAATGTATAGACCAAAAAAAACATATAGTGGATTGAGGAGTTTTGGAGGGGGAAATACATTTATTTTGGGTACCGGACATAGACTCGGGGGGAGGACACTGTTCCGTTATTGTGAAGGAAGGCAAGTCTGGCTAGCGCCTACCATCTGCATTTGCTTGAAAATTCGAAGCCGTCAAAGGTGCTGGTAAAGGGTATGAAATTTTCTCTCTATACCTGGCAATTGCGTTGGCTTGAAATCTTTTATTTTAAAAGCCTTTAAAACAAATCCAATTGTGCATACCCTACAATTCGCCCATGTCATGAGATCCATTTTATGTTCTTTTTGTTGTTTGCCCCAAAACTCTTCCTCCCAGGTATTGGTCTTTCACTTCTTCTCTTGGCAAGCTGCAGCCTGAAAATAAGGCACATACAAAGGTTTTACAGTATGTTCATTAAAATGAAATTTCTGATTATGAGCACAATTAGGTTGTAATATTACGACATCCTCTAACCTGCGTAGTTAAGTATATATTAGCATTCTGATTAATTCTGTGCAAAAATATTGGCATTCACTGTTACATTTAATTCTCATTATTCTGTTGTAAACTATTGGTATTCGGATTGACCAGTATAACAGTCGAAGCTATAACCTGATTTTTATCGAACAACTCTCCCCACGTAGGCATTTATATTCTAATCTTCAAAGCAACCTTCCATTGTGTTGTGCTAAATATTTGGTAATATTAACCATATTTAGTATTACACCCTAGAAATCTCCAAATCAAATTGGGTCTGGGAAATCATCTCGCCATGTTGACAGTACTGAGTTTTTATTGATCCCCTTTGGATTGTCTCCATTCAGAAGCTCGTCCCTTCTTCAAAGATTTTGAGAGTTTCCGTACAAATCCATTCTGTGCACATTCTGCAATTTTTTCTTTCCTTGAGCCGGCTGATTCTCCTCCATCTATTTTGGCCTTGGTTTCCTTTTGTTTCCCTGCCTCATCTTCATCATCGTCGTTAAATAAGTATGCAACATCAATGTATGCTTTGGAGCTAACCCTAATTGCATTCTCAGGCTCTTCATCATTTAACAACCACAGTGTCAGCAAGGAGCGATGGATAATTCTATGTGTTGGAGTTACCAGTCTGCAACTGCAAATTCTAAAACCTGAGTGGTACATTAAATCCATTTTATGCACATTTTGCATTTATTGCGTCTCATTTCATGAGACTGCATTTCTCCCTTTCTGTTTGGCAGCCATCACTGTTGCAATGTTTGGGACTAGGGAGAGTGTATAAACTTTAAATAATGTCCCTGATGTCATTTACAACTTATCACAGCAGCAATGCTAGAATGTAGAAAACTATAGAAAATAGCCTCTCAGATTTCCGTTGGCAGCCTATCACATCCTGTAGTACTTGAAAATAGAATGTTGTAATTTTTATTGTTTTCTGATTTCTGGTTGATGCTATATTTTTTTTATATAAATCTAAAGTGTTGGATATGCAGTATATATTTTAGCTTCACTGCATTAAAAAAAATAAAAATAAAGTAAAATAAAATAAAAATAAATGAATCTCAACCGCTCATCATTTTGACATTTTCTATTATGTTTTCCTTATTGCTTTTGCTCTTTTCCCTGCCACGATTATTGTTCTTTAAACTCTTACTTGCCGGCAACGTCCGTCCTATCACTTCTCTAGTTTAACGAGCAACAGCTGTTTCGGTGAGAATTTTAAAGTGAGATTATTAAAATGAAAATCACGGTAAAAAGAAAATACCCATTTTGGGCTCCACGTGATCTCACTAACTTTAAGTTTTATAAGGCTCTTAGGCTCTTAGTTTCTTCCTCACGTGAGAATACCTTCCTTCTCCCATGGAAAGTATAAAGCTTAAGATTTAGTAATACCTATTCTTTATTAAAAAGATATTTCCTTTTCTTTTGTTATTTTAGTTTTCCTTCATAAAGACAAGTATTAATTAGATAAAGAAAAGATATTATCTTCTTTTCTTTAGGTCCTCTTAAAGTAAATATATATATATCTGAAATAATTTATTAATTATAAAAGAAAGTGGATTATTGTTTTATAATAAATAAAAAGAACATTTGTTTTTAAAGAGTATATATATATATATATATATATATATATATATATATATATATATATATTGTATAGGCTAATGTTATTAGTTAATAGCAACATAAAATGCCTTAATCTTAATATAGATATTTTAATCATAGCAATAGTGTTAACAATGGATAATAAATTTATTAGTAAAACTAGTATTGCACTAAAATTTGATCGAGATATGATTAGTTGTATAATTAACCACTATATTTTTGCAATGATAAAGTTATAAGTGTTATACAAATATTATTCATGTTACAAGCAATACTGGTACAATTCTTTTATGTAAGTGCTTAGGCTAAAGATTTGGTAGTATGGTTTATTTACTCAATTCATATGATGCACAATGATTATATGATTAATGTTGCTTAAATTTAGTAAGTCTTTCAAGAACTAGAATCCCTAGGTAATGTTGGAGCAAAAAGGTTGATAGTAATGTATCCTTCCAATATCATTCAATTTAGAATATTTAAGCAAATTTTTCAATAATCATTGTATGACAGATTTAAAGAAATATGATAATTGTCTAACTTGATGATATTTAAAGGCTACATGATTGTCAGGTATTTTGCATCAAAAGGATTAATATTTGAATTCCTTATTCGATATTAGATTTGATAATTCAGATCTAGCATTTGATTTGGACAGGTTGTGGATTTTGTTATTGTAATCTTTTTATCATATAGTTAGTTTTTCTACTCGTTTTACATTTTAAGGACCCTATAGGGGGATTTTATCTTATAGTGTTATAACTTAAAGAATAGGGGGCATGATGTATTTTGAGTTAGGAATTGATTTTGGTGTATGTAAACATTATTGGGATTATGTTGTGTCGAAGTAAAGTTATATATTGATCTGAGGGGAGATACCCTCATTGTAAGTAACCCATTATGGGATGTGAAAAGTTGAACTACGGTGCCTCTGCAAATTATATATGTAGGCAAGGTCATCATGTGATGAGCCCCCGAGGCATTAGGTCGGGCCCCTAGGACTGTTCTTCTGAGTCTTGTTTGAGACTTGTTGTTTATTTCTGATAACGTAAAAACTACCATTGATTTATATAGCTTCTCTTAGTAATCATGTGCTAACTACCATTGATCATTTGTTTGTGCCAAGCCATGTAGACCTTGCAGGAACATGTATTGGGAGTCAGGAAACTTTAGTACGATGGAATGTAAAAGGTACGTTAATTCAACCCTAAATAAATAAACTCCAATGTTAAAAATAGTAAATCAATTTTATCCTTGCTTCTAATTAGTGAGATCATTGACTATAATCGTATGTAGTGGATTATGTTGTTATTGTCTTAAAAGTAAACAAAAAAAAAAAAAAAAATTATTGCAAAATTAGTTAAGATTGTCATAGTTTTGTTAGGATGTTTAGTGTGTAGATTTTGGTGTTCTCGTACTTGATGTACTCTTTTCATTGCTATAAGTGGAGCATTAAGTAATGTATTAATGTAATCATGATGTGTTGTATCTGTGGAAATATGCTCCATAATTGTATTATGGAACTAAGAAATTTGATTGTAATAAATGATGAATATCTCTTCCTCTCTTTTAAGTATGGATGACTGTATGATATCATTATGTAATCTTGGTTGTTTATTCACTATTGTTAAATAAAAGTTTATGATTCATAATGACCATTTCGTGTACCCCAAAGGATGTGAATGACTTTGTAATTGCATAATTGATTTTCATGTAATGTATGTACATATTCATCGTACACAATGTGTCGCTTTAAAAAAATATATATTGTGGTGTTTGTTGTATTTTGGGGTTCACATAGCGGGGCATTACATTATACATATCATAAAAACCACAAAGGCCTAGCTTGGTGTGCTCGATCATAACCTGCAATCATCATTGTTTACCTGCTTTTCAAGACCATTCCCCTAGAAAAAGCGATTCCCATTAAACATTTTGTTGGTCAAAATTATTGCTATAGAAACCTTTCTGAAATGTGGAGGCTGACATAGGGCTTACAAGAGAAAGAATAACACAAAATTGGAGGCTACTTCATGCTACTAACTATGTTTCTTGGCATGTGAATAGACATAGTGACCATGCTATAGTTGAGGAGGGTAGTGATAGCGATATTGATGGCGCATAGTCTTTGCCACATATAGAACAATATGAATGGGAGTTGGTATCTCAACTTGGTGCCACAAACAATGTTTGTTTTGACTAGCTACAACTCTTGGGTCAGTGGGACTTTGACCTGCACCATAGCTAGGACAACCACAATGTTCCAGAGAATCTTCATAGTATTACAAAAAAAAAAAATTGCAACAAGTAAATTTCATACAACTGAAGACACCCTTTCCTCCTTTGCAATGCCAACCCTTTGTCATCGACTATCTCCAAGACAAGAGTTTACTTTGAGAATCACAACATCACCTTGGCCCACCCTCAATGCCTTTGCTTTGTATGATCATTCAAGGAACCACTAGCATAGGTAAATCATTCTTTATTGACAAAATATGAAGAGCACTAAATCAATCATTGAGTCAAAAAATAAGCCCTTTGCTTGTTTTGGCACCAACAGGTGTTGCTGCTTACAATGTTCATGCCTCCATAGTGCATAATACTCTTCGCATACCAATAAAAGATATGAATCCATTGAAAGGAAAACCATTGACCATATTTCAAGAAGACTTCAAACATATTAAGTACATACTAATTGATGAAATGAGTTTCTTGGGTTCCAAGTTATTGCTAAAAATAGATAGCCAATTATGGAAAGCATTCTCTTCAAGACATTTGCAGCCATTTGGTGGTGTTTCTATTACATTCGTGGGTGAATTGGCACAACTTCCCCTTGTTATGGAAAAACATATCTTGTTGGATTTCTCTTTCTAGTATATTATCTTTGATAACAAAACTGATTGGTGATTGGTCTAATGTTACTTGGTGCTCTTTGTGTTCAGTTTGGAATATTCAGTAGTTTGGTGATCATGCCTTGGGTTGATGCATTTGGGTGCATTTTTTCATCACATATTGTGGTACTGATCATGTTGAGCTTCATGTGCAGATAAAAGTTATTCTGAAACAATTGAATTCATTTTGATAGATTGGCACTTGTTTATTGCACAACAAGTACATTATTTGAGTTGCTCATCATCAAATTGATCATGGAATCATTGACAAGGTTCATTATATCTTCATGGCATTCTATTGGTGATCTTCATGGATGTCTCATAATTCTTTGGTATCCATGGTTATGGTATATTATTCGGTACATGGCTTTTTGGGTTGGCATTTTACTAACTCTCTTCTTGACACTTGAGTATGGTATTTCATTTGTCATCATTGGTATAAATATATATACACTCATCAACTGGTTTTTGTCATTTCTTATCTTTATGGCTAGACTAGTTTGGTGCATATGTTAACATGCTATACATATAGCTTCAAAATTATTATTGCATTATACATGAGGTGGAGATGTTTGTATTGATACATAGTTAGTCTCATATCCTTGAGTTGGCTACTATAGCTTCATAAGCAATGGTATTGCTTAGACTTTTTATATCATTTCTTACAAAGAGTTTTTTGACATTCTTGGGCCTTCACATGTTATATGGTTTCACATTTTATATTGTTTTATATCTTGGCATATGGTTTACTTGTCATAAAAGTTGGTTGGCATTAAGACATTTCTATTTGTTTTTAAAATGCATTAGCACTTAAGGCCGACAATATACACTATGGTTATCACTTTTAAAGTGATTGGAAAGGTGGCATTTCTTTGGTTTTTGATTGAAGGTCAATCATGTTTTGGGCTTATACATTGCATAATAGTCCATACATATTTTTTAGAGGCTTGGATTGTTGGCATATGTATTATACTTGATTTGCTTACTTGGTATCAACATCATTATTGTTTAATGAGTATGTTGACTGTGTTGACTTGGACAAAATGCATGGATTATTATTTGGCACTCATTTAATATTTCATTGTGTTGGTTACATGGATTTCAAAATGATTGTAATAGGATTTTAGGATTTCAAATTTCATTCATTTTGGTTTGGAGTTTCGATGAAGAAAGAAATAGGGTAAACAAAATTTTGAACCCTAGTGTCGCCATGCTAGAATTATAGTTGCAGGTTGAGCATGTTAGCTATGGTATTCTGACTTGGTTTCCAGTTATGATGATCTTTGATGGATGGCAAGATAGTTGGCGGTCTTCGCTTGAGCTGGAAGCGGTAGTTTGGGAAGTTTTCATGAAGAACTTCAGGGATTTTGTTTACAAGTTAAATCCACCATGACAAAGGTAATTGTTAATGTTATGACAGCTCCAGGTTCATCCTTCCAGCCATGAGTGAAGACATAAATAAATGTATTCTATTGGCTATTTATTTATGAGTCATTTATTAAAGATGGGAACTTCTCTTGGCAACATTATAATTTCTCTTAAGGCCGACTTTTCCTAAATTATATTTATTATTTGTAATTATTATTATTTTGTAACTTGGTCGACCTTGTATATGAAGAGGTGCATCCTCTCTCATTTGTATATATACTAGGTCACCTTCCTCTATTTCTCATCAAGCAAGTTCTATTCATTCTCTCATTAAGGTGCGAATTTCTTAAGGGCAGATTTAGCAGTCCAAGGAATTGCAGATCTTCATTTCTTATTGCATCCAGTATAGGTGCTGAATATTGGCCTTGTGATTGGCCTCATTGTAAAGAAAATTGTTGCCATTATTTTTGTAAGAGAGAACTTTTGTTGCTGGGTTTTCTCCCTCAAGAGGAGGGTTTTCCCAGGGTGTCTGTTGTGTTATTGTGTCTGATTTTGAATTAATTTTCTGTGCATATAATTTTTTCACTAAAATTTTACATGGTATCAGAGTGGGTTTAAGAGGATCGTGATCAAATTATTGCTAATCAGCATACCCTATTGTTCACTTAATCAAGATGGTGAATGTTTTAAAGGTTGAGGATAGACTCGAAGGTGCATCCAACTTCACAACATGGAGATTCAGGATCATGCTTACCTTGCGTGAAAATGACTTGGGTGAGTTCATGGAATCTAGCATTTCTGAACCTGAGGAAGAAGAAAAGTTGCAGTTGCTGAAGAAAGACATTAAAGCAATGAAGATATTGGTTGATTCTGTAAAGGATCACAATGTTCCTATCATGTCTAAGTTGAAGACAGTGAGAGATATGCTCAAGACCTTGGAAGAGATGTACAAAATCAACAATACTAGTCGAGCGCTTGCACTAAAGAAACAACTTCATCATGTAAAGATGTTGAAAGGTGAATAAGTAATTGCATACTTTATGAGGATCGTAGATTTGAGAGATCAGCTCTCGACAATAGGGCATATGGTTGATGGAAAAGACCTAACTATGCTTGCACTCAATGGTCTACCTTTGTCTTGGGAATCTTATATTCAGGGAATCAGTGCAAGATCAATATTGCCTAAGTTTGATCACCTAAGATCATATTACATTCAAGAGGAATCAAGGCTGATGGCAAGAGGCATTGGTCAAAGTTCAAAGAATGAAGACATTCATGTTCTCACCGCTCATGCATCAAAGAAGAAAGGAAAAGATGGAAGGAAAGGATTCTTCAAGAGGAATCAGGACAAAGGAAATGATGATGCACCTCCATTTAAGAAGAAGAGGGATATGTCCAAGATTCAATGTTTTAGGTGTGATAAGTTTGGGAACTTCGCCAAGTATTGTCCAACTAGACCTAAGCAATAGGTCACCGTTGCAGATGTTGATGATGCCTCTCCTCAAAAGGATTCAAGTGAATATTTCTTCTATTCGGCATTGTCAAGCAGTGTACCTTCCGACACCAATACTTGGATAATCGACAGGGTGATCCCATAATAGTGGTTTACAATTTTTGGCCAAACTGGACTCTGAAATTATTATTTTTAACTAAATCTTCACATTCGGGCACCTATAGCGGCTAAACCGTGAGGAATTTGAAGATGGTACAAACTAGAATCTCATCAAAAAAAATTTGTAGATTCTAAAAATATTTTTTTCAAAATTTTTGGAATCCAATTGCACTTCTTTTTCCATCTCCCACAAAAATTGATTTTTTTCAGAAAACAACATTTTTAAAAAGTGATGCACACCGTATAATACATAACTTTTTTTCCATGAAGGATAAAATTCTAATTCTTTCAAATTTAGATTTTTAACTCTGATATCTAGTGCTTCCACTTGGTTAGATAGTTTTTTATTGAATATTTTTTCATTAATCAAGTTTCAAAGTCAAACGAATTACAATTCAGACACAGCGCGACCGTATAACGCATAACTTTTTTTGTATATGTCAAGATTTTATTTTATTTTTTTGTTGGATCAAGGACTTCAATATCTGGTGCACTCATATTTTTCAATTTTTTTTTGATAATCTTCTATTTTTCCACATGTGAAGAACAAATAAATTCATTTTCGATGAAAAACTATGTTTAATAAAACTTAAAAAATAAATACATAGCAAAACCAAAACATATTAAAATTATATTCATTGGATAGCTTGTTCGAGGAATACCATAATCATTTGAAATAAATTTTAAATGAATTCATTTGATCCCCAAAAGCTAAATCAAAAGTGATTTTTTATCAGCATTTTGATAGGTGTAAAAGAGATGCATTTATAGGTATGGTTTAAAACTAGCGAGGTTCTATCCAAGGGGGTTTGATCTAAGGTGATTTGATCAAACCCTCTTCAATTGGAATCCTTAAAATGGAACTTTTTAAGGCTTAAATCATTATATTTTCTAAAAATATGTGATTTCAGCTAATATTCGTTCCTCTCAGGAATTGTAAACCACTATTGTGACAACACTCGACAGTGGTGCTTCTCGTCACATTGCCGGCTTTAAGGAGCACTTATCAAGTTTGGTGGAAAAGGAGTCTTCTGAACAAGTCATCATTGGAGATGATGCTAGCTACTTCGTGAAAGGAATTGGGACCTCCACACTTCATTTGGATTTTGGCATATCACTTCAATTGGGTAATGTTCTTCATGTTCCCGGAATCAACTGCAATCTTATTTCTATTTCAGCATTGGAAGATAAAGGATATCAAGTTGCCTTCTCCAAAGGCAAAGCTCTAGTATGGATGGAGAACTCTAGCTTCAAGGATGCTCAAGTAATTGGAGTTAGACATGAAAACCTTTACAAGGTCTGCACACGTTCATTACAAGCTTTGGTTCATGACTCTTCAAGTCTATGCAATCTTTGGCATCGAAGATTTCCTCACCTGCACTTCTGAGCTTTACCTATCATGGAGAAGATGGTGACGGGCCTTCCTAAGTTCACTCAAGAGCATGAAGGTACTTGCAAGGGCTGCGCATTGGGTAAGAATATAAGAGCCCCCTTTCATAGTAGAGAAAATAGATCTAAGTGTATTTTAGATCTTATTCAATCTGATTTATGTGGTCCTATGATTGTTCCTTCTTCGAGTGGTTTCTTGTATTATGTTCTTTTCATTGATGATCACTCTAGGAAGACTTGGATTTATTTTTTGAAATCTAAAGAGTTTGAGGAAGTGTTGGATAGGTTTAAAGAGTTTAAATCCTTGGTAGAAAATCTTTCTGGTAAAAGAATTAAGGTCCTCAGATCTGACAATGGAGGAGAATACACCTATGGTAGTTTTCAGAATTTTTGTATTGATGCAGGCATTAAGAGGGAGTTCTGTGTTCCCTATAATCCTCAAAAAAATAGTGTTGAAAAAAGAAAGAATATAACGATTGTGGAAGCAGCGAAGACCATGATCCATGATCAAGATTTGCAAACCTTCCTATGGGCAGAAGCTTCCAGGACAGCTGTGTATGTTCAAAACAGAAGTCCTCATAATATCTTGGAGAATATGACTCCAGAAGAAGCCTTTACAGGGAAGAAGCATGAAGTTAGTCATTTGAGGATCTTTGGATGTCCTGTCTATATTCATGTTCCCAAGGAAAAGAGAACCAAGTTGGAACCTTCTGGAAAGAAGGGAATATTTGTGGGCTACAGTGAGACATCAAAAGCCTACAAAATTTACATTCCAGGTCAGAAGATGATCAAGATAAGTAGGGATGTCACATTCGAGGAAGATGTTGCATTCAGGAGATCCAGGGGGATTCATATGGAGATTGATAATGAAGAGTCTCCTCAAGATATGGAAGTTTACCATACTCCTGAGATTTAGAGGTAGACTTCAGAACCAAAAGAAGATATTGATCCTGTTGAACCCTTGGAACTTACTGATGGGCCTACTAACATTGTTATTGGGAGAAAGAGACCTTTATGGGCCAGTCGTACTATGCAAGAGGCTGGAAGCTTTGCAGCTCCTAGAGGCACATTCAGAGATTGCAAAAGGCTACATAAGTTCTCCAATTATGTTGCCTTGATGAGTCAGATTATAGAATCTGAGCCTACCTTTGTTGAGGAAGCATCTAGTCATCAGGTTTGGAAAGATGCTATGACAGAGGAGTATCAGTCAATTCTTAAGAATGATGTTTGGGATATTGTTCCTAGACCTGAGGGCAAGTCTGTGGTATCTTCTAAATGGCTATTCAATATTAAACATGTTGTAGATGGAAGCATTGAGAAGTACAAGGCAAGATTTGTAGCTCACAGGTTCTCCCAGAAAGAGGGAGTTGATTATGAAGAAACATTTTCTCCTATTGCTCGCTATACTTTTGTCAGAACCATCATTGCTATTGCTGCATCTAGACGATGGAAGATTCACCAGATGGACGTGAAGACAACCTTTCTCAATGGAGTAATTGAGGAGGAGGTGTATATAGAGCAACCTGATGGATTTGAGGTTCATGAGAAGGAGTCACATGTTTGCAAGCTGAAGAAGGCCTTGTATGGTCTTAAGCAGGCTCCTCGTGCATGGTACGAAAGGATTGATCGGTACCTGTCAAGTTTGGGATTCTTAAAGAATGATGCTAATTCAAATCTCTACTTCAAGGTAATCAATGGTGATGCATTAATTTTGGTTTTATATGTTGATGATCTGATCCTTACTGGAGATCACCTGATTCTTGAGTGTAAGAAGGAGTTGACTTCGAAATTTGAGATGAAGGACCTTGGGCTCATGCATTACTTGGATTAGAAGTTTGGTAGAAACAAGATGAGATTATTCTAAGTCAAGGAAAGTACACCATTGATATACTTAAGAGATTTGGCATGATGGATTGCAAATCCATGTCTACACCTATGGAGACCAATCTACATAAATTGAAGGAGGCTGCAACTAGTTTAGATTTGGTGGATCCTACATTGTACAGACAACTGATTGGATCCTTGATGTATCTAGTTAACACTAGACCTGATATTTGCTATGTAGTGAGTGCACTTATCCAGTTTATGTGTGGTCTAAGACAGATACATCTTGTTGCAGCTAAACATATCCTGAGATACTTGTGTGGCACAATTAGATATGGGTTGAGGTATACTTCAGATGCAGACTTGAAGTTACATGGTTTCACTGATTCTAATTGCGCAGGTTGTGTCACAAATCGGAAGAGCACCTTTGGTTGTTGCTTTAGTTTGGGTTCTGCTATGATTTCTTGGTGCAGTAGGAAGCAGTCATCTATAGCATTGAGTACAGCAGAGGCCAAGTACATTGCAACTTGTATGGAAACTTGGGAAGCAGTGTGGCTTCGTAAGCTCCTTGCAGGATTTTTTGGACAATCAATGGAGCCTACTATCATTCATTGTGATAATTAGAGTTGTGTGAAGCTTTCTGTCAATCCTGTGTTTCATGACAGAACCAAGCATGTTGAGATCAAGTACCACTATATTACAGATATGGTACTGTGGAAGGCTGTACAGTTCAGGTACATCAACACTGATGAGCAGACGACAGATATTCTCACCAAGCCTCTCGCCAGGATAAAGTTTGTGTACTTCCGGGATAAGCTTGGTATGGTGGAGAATCCAACCTTGACTGAGTAAGAGTCTCAGTATCAGTGAGCCTTGTTAATGCATTTTCTTCTGAGACGGAAGAATTTGAGGTGCAAGCCCTTGTTAATGCATTTTCTTCTGAGATGGAAGAATTTGAGGTGCAAGCCCTTGTTAATGCATTTTCTTCTGAGACGGAAGAATTTGAGGTGCAAGCCCTTGTTAATGCATTTTCTTCTGAGATGGAAGAATTTGAGCTGTGAGCCCTTGTTAATGCATTTTCCTCTGAGATGGAGGAATTTGAGGTGAAAGCCCTTGTTTCCACCCTCTAAGCTAAGTCATGGTGGATGTCATGTGTGAGACTCCATGACATATGTTGTACTTGTTTTTCACCCTCTGAGAGAGTCATGGTGAAAGTCACATTGAGGTGACAACATCACGCAAGTGATGAACACTTGTACTTACCATATTATGGTTGATATCATGTT
This sequence comes from Sequoia sempervirens, assembly GCA_007258455.2. NCBI lineage: Eukaryota > Viridiplantae > Streptophyta > Pinopsida > Cupressales > Cupressaceae > Sequoia > Sequoia sempervirens. Next base: position 450,772,012 of record VDFB02271358.1, on the reverse strand, counting down.
GAGGCGATATCTAATATCATGTTGAGGTGATATTCTTCTTTTCACATCTGGTTGTAGCAAATGTGGTGGGCATCATGTTGAGGTGATTTGTCTTGAGCAGCTGGAAGTTCTCTCCCTAGCTGAGAGGGAGTGTTAATGTTATGATAGCTTCGGGTTCATCCTTCCAGCCACGAGTGAAGACATAAATAAATGTAGCCTATTGGCTATTTATTTACGAGTCATTTATTAAAGATGGGCGCTTCTCTTGGCAACACTATAATTTCTCTTGAGGCTGACTTTTCCTAAATTATATTTATTATTTGTAATTATTATTATTCTGTAACTTGGCCGACCTTGTATATGAAGAGGTGCATCCTCTCTCATTTGTATATATACTAGGTCACCTTCCTCTATTTTTCATCAAGCAAGTTCTATTCATTCTCTCATTAAGGTGCGAATTTCTTAAGGGAAGATTTAGCAGTCCAAGGAAGTGTAGATCTTCATCTTATATTGCATCTGGTATAGGTGTTGAATATTGGCCTTGTGATTGGCCTCATTGTAAAGAGAATTGTTGCCATTATTTTTATAAGAGAGAACTTTTGTTGCTGGGTTTTTCTCCCTCAAGAGGAGGGTTTTCCCAGGGTATCTATTGTGTTATTGTGTCTGATTTTGAATTAATTTTCTGTGCATATAATCTGTTCACTAAAATTTTACAGTAATATCTATGCATTTTTTTTAATTTTTCAAAGGTAAATCTGGTAAATGAGAAGTAAAAGAGGAAAATAAAACTTAGTTTTAGTTTCGAACAAATATCTTAACTAATCTGAAAGTACTTTGAACCTGAGTGTAAAGTCAAGTGTTTCATCTCACAGTTGTATTTTCATCTTCATATCATTGATTTTTTCTTAGAAATCGTTGATTGTTATCTTACCAGATTATAAACTTTGGTTATTGAATATGGGTTTTCTTGACAAAGATGAATAATTGTTTTACAAACATTGTATTTATATATCTTTGCAAGAAAACACTTGAAAGTGTGTAAGGAGAAGAGAAGAAAAAGTCTAGATAGAATATTATTGTGAAATGATATTGTAAAGAGGAAGAGTGGGCTCATACTGTTTTTCATCTTTGATTGCATTACATAGATTATTTTTGAATTGGGCATTATTACAAAATCATTTTGTATCCTATTGTAATTTTATGAAGTAGATGCAGAGAATGATTGCAGTTATAAGGTTCTAATGGGTTGCAATATCTTGAATGTTTGATAAATTTGGTGCTTCAAAAAGGTTATGGGAGTTGGTGCTCCACATTGTTACAGATTTGGTGCTCTTTGATTAATAAAAGGGAAATTTTAGCGAGTGGTTTTTTATACCCCAAGAGGGTTTTTCCACTTAGGAAATCTTTGTGTTATGTGATGCTATTTGTCTCTCATTCTGTTTCATGTTAATGTGCTCATTCATTCAATGCTCTGATACTTTTAGTGTGCTCTAAAGGTTCATATTTTAAAAAAAATTCATGCAAAGTTAAAATTGTTCAAATCTATTTTTAAAAAGCCTTATGTTAAGCAAATTAAAAGTGAATTGGGAAAAGTTGTAGTTCTATTTCAAAAGCACACACAATATTGTTCACACACTAATTGAACAATATCATATGATGCTTTTAACATGAGTTGTAAATTTTAATCAAGTTTCATGTCAATCTGATTTAAAGTGTTAATGTAAACTTGCATAAACAAGTGTACCACATTGAGCTTAAATTAGTAAAAAGTTTCATTGTGCTTTGAGAGTGAAAATTTAAAAATTATATCACTCTAATTCATGCCCCGCATCTCAAAGTGAATCCCTCTCCAACAAGTTGTATCAGAGCATAGTGTCCTACATTAGGTTTCATACCTATAATTGATTCTGGTATTGGAATTTTGTCTTTGGGTGTTTTTGTGTTGTATTTGTGATGGCTAAAGGGAGAAGGAATAAGGGAAAGAGAAACTCACTGCAAAATTTTAACAATTAGGTTGTGTTTGAACCTAGTATAAGAAGTAATGAAGAAATGATACAGCATACTATGCATAGCATACCTCAGTTTGATGGTATCAATTTTAATTTGTGGAAGCGTCGGATGAAAAATTATTTGTCCTCCTTAGGGTTTTATGTGTGGACAATAGTAGAGAGAGGATGCACTATGTCTAGAATATCTCCCTCAACTCTTGAAGAAAAGATAGTTCTTGAATCAAATGCTAGTTTCAATAGTCTGCCAAATGACACTATTGTGAAAGTTATGGACTGTAGATATGCAAAGGAAGTATGGAACAAATTGATTGAAATATATCAAGATGGTGAATTGCAAGAAGAGATGTCTTTGAAAACTCAAGGAAGTTGTTTTTCATCTGTAAGTGGTGATTGTGAAAATCATCATAGTTCTGAAGAAAATCTATTTGAGTCTAAATCTCTAGAGATGATAGATGAACATTCAACTAGCCAAGAAACCAATGAAGTAGATCAATCTTTGGATGAAATAAATTTTGAACAAGATGAGGAAGAAAATGAGCTTGATTTGGAAGGTGAACTTATGTGTGCTTTAGATACAATTAAAAAACTCAAAAAAGAAAAGGATATAAAAGATAAGGTATGCGCAAATCTTATAGAAGCAAAAATATGAGTTGAAGAAGCTAGAAAGATTGAGGAAGTGTTTAGAGATCAACGTAAAGAAAAAGAACAGTGCATAAAAAATATTGAGTTGCAAGTAGTTTTACTAAGGAACATTGGTAAGGAATCAAAGAAATTAAGTGATGAAGAAATCAATAAGAGTGGCTCCATGTCATTGGATAAACTTATTGAAACAAAGAAGGCTCCAAGTGACAAAACTGTTCTAGGCTTAGAGGAAGGACAATGTTCTAAGACACTTAGTACAAAGAAAGATTTAAACTTTCATGCTACTGATTCTGAAACTACAGGAAATAGAAGAGGAAGGAATATAACACACAAGGTGTTAGGATCTCACTCTGCCTGGCAAGGTAAGTCAATAAAGTATTATTATTCTTTTTCAGGTTATTGTTACTCATGTTTTGAGTATGGCCACAGAGCATCTAAATGTTTGTCTAAAATAAAGAAAAGTGATAAGCAAAGGAACCATGATAATGTTACATGCTTCAAATATAGTGAATCAGGTTATATTGCAAGAAAATGCAATAAGGGTGACACAAAACATTACAAGTTTGTGGCTATATGTTATAAATGTAATGGCCTTGGGCATAAAGACAAGTTTTGTAGGAGTGAATGGGAGAAAACATCTGGAAGTAACAAAGAGTTTGTAAGGGTCTGGAGAAGGAAGCAAAAGCAAGATAATAGGCTTGTGCTTGATGCACAATAGACACTGTTGAATGCATAATTAGACCAGGAGGTCAAAAGGGATCAATAAATGTATCATCTTGCGAACCCCTAGAAATGATAATATCTTTCAGATTCAAGGTATAGAGTATTTGCAAAGTATCATAGGAAAATGGATTTATCTAATGCATAAGTTTGATATGTGAGTTGGGTGTCCAGGTAGTCTAAATACCTATTTGTATAGGGTAGTATAGAGATTGAATAATTCTATGAGAAGGTTAAACAATGCTGAGGCAATCTAGTTGATACACTCATATGTCTATAACAAGTGTTTGACAATGTAGACAAGACAGAGCTAAAATGCGTGTCTATGATCATCTATTGTGTTAGAATTAGTGGCATTCTCTGAAGTATAAAGAAAGGAGGACCATTGTCAAAATGTTGAAAATTTGCAAGTACCCTAATAGACATGAAACAAAGATATTTTTTTTGTGCTCTATTAAACTCTTTTACAGAGTGGATATATAAAAGATATTCAAATAGAATCAAGACAGTGAGCATGCAAGAAAACATCTATACAGTGTTGAGAGATGAGAGAATAGTGTATTATATACACAATAAAACATGGAAAAATGAAATAAGTTTCAGAGGAGTTCTTTCTAGTAGTTCATGAACTTATCTTGATCAGATGATAGATTATTCAAGATATGTGTTAAGGGATAGTTGATATTGGTGTTTTTTAAGTGTTGGTTGATATTGTGATATTGGTGTCATCTCCAATGACATTTAAATTTTTTGTTAATTGTTGCATAGTGCAGACCTTTATAATGTTGCAGTGTCAGAGCAGTTTTGGTATCTCGGTCACACAGATTTGACAAATTTTTCTAATAGTCTTTCAAGGTGTTTTCATGATCAAAGGACAATATCATATCGGTACCAAATATTTTTTTTTTTCAAGCTACTATTTTTTTTGGCCAATTCTACTACTTTGTTGCACAAGTTTTCTTTGCTATCATAAGGAGAAGTTTATTGTTACAAATTCATGGTAACACAATTCTACCATGTTACATTCTTCCACTAGAAAAGTTCCTCCTTTGGTATTTCATTTTTCAAGAATTAGGGGGAGCTTCATGTTGTAATTGGTAAGGTTACTTGGTTTGTAGCAGTAGAGTGGAAGAGCTTCATATTTGTGCTACAATTTGGCATTAAAAATTATTTCATTGCATTATCGTAATTGCCAAATTGAGAGTAGTTTTGATTTTTTTGAACAATATGTTTGGATTATGACCACAATATGATGTCAAATATGCTTTCAAGATTTTATGTTAAAATGAACAATACCCTTTCATATTTTTGGGCAATGTGAAGTAAATTCAATAGGTTTGAAAATTTTATTTGCTTCTGTGCTCAGTGCTATTTAAGTATGAAGTGAGTTGTTTAGTGATCAGTGAATCACCATTTCATGTCCAATTTTTAAGGATAGTAAAAGCATTAAGCTCCATAAAAAATTTTGTTAGAAGACAAGATCTATTCCATTTGGGTCACATACATCTTTGAATCTAAAGAAGTTTTTAATAGTTCAGATCTAGATTGGGATTTGTCTCTCAATTGTTACTTTCTCAAACAGATCATTGCTTTAGGGGGAGCTTCTTAGCTCTTCTAGCAGCTTCTTGTTGCTTTTGTGATTTATTTGCTACTTCTTTGCTATATTTGTAGTAGGATGAGTTACTGGTTTTTGGTATTTCCGTATTCACCCGTTTTCCTTGAGACAAAAAGGGGGAGAAATATGAGTATTCATTGGTTGTTCAGTTTGTATCTTTTCAGTTGGTGATCATGTTCAATTTAGATGGTTGCAAATGGTTTTTTCCATCAAGGACAACAGGGGAGTTTGTTGGATTTCTCTTTGTGGTATGTTGTCCTTGATGACAAAATTGATTGGTGATTGGTCTAATGATACTTCGTGCTCTTTGAATTTAGTTTGAAATATTTACTAGTTTGGTGATCATGCCTTGGGTTGATGCATTTGGATGCATTTATTCATCACATACTGTGGTACTAATCATGTTGAGCTTCATGTGTAGATAAAAGTTATTCTGGAACAATTGAATTCATTTTGACAGATTGGCACTTATTTATTGTACAACAGGTACATTATTTCATTTGCTCATTATTAGATTAATTTAGGCATCATTAAGAAGGTCCATTATGTCTTCATGGAATTCTATTGGTGATCTTCATGGTTGTCTCATAATTCTTTGGTATCCATGGTTATGGTATATTATTTGGTACATGGATTTTTGGGTTGGCATTTTTCTAATGCTCTTCTTGACACTTGAGTATGGTATTTCATTTGGAATCATTGGTATAAATATATATAGACTGATATGTTGGTTTTTGTCATTTCTTATCTTCATGGTTAGATTAGTTTGGTGCATATGTTAACATGCTATACATATAGCTTCACAAGGATTATTGCATTATACAAGAGGTGGAGATGTTTGTATTGATACACAGTTATTCTTGTATACTTGAGTTGGCTACTATAGCTTCATAAGCAATGGTATTGCTTAGAATTTTCATCTCATTTCTTACAAAGAGTATTTTGAGATTTTTGGGCCTTCACATTTTATATGGTTTCACATTTTATATTCATTTATATCTTGGCATATGGTTTACTTGTGATATAAGTTGGTTGGCATTAAGACATTTCTATTTGTTTTTAAAGTGAATTAGCACTTAAGGCTAACAATATACACTATGGTTATCACTTTTAAAGTGATTGGGAAGGTGGAATTTCCTTGGTTTTTGATTGAAGGTTGATCATGTTTCAAGCTTATATATTGCACAACAGTCAATACATATTTTTTAGAGGCTAGTATTGTCGGCATATGTATTATACTTGGTTTGCTTACTTGGCAACGATTGTATTATTGTTTAATGAGTATGTTGACTGTGTTGAATTGGACAACATGTGTGGATTATGATTTGGCACTCATTTAATATTTCATTGTGTCGGTGACATGGATTTCAAAATAATTGTAATAGGATTTTAGGATTTCAAATTTCATTCATTTTGGTTTGGAGTTTTGATGAAGAAAGAAATAGGATAAACAAAAGTTTGAACCCTAGTGCCACCATGCTGGAATTACAGTTGCAGGTTGAGCATGTTAGTTGTGGTATTCTGACTTGGTTTTCAGTTATGATGATATTGATGGATGGAAAGATAGTTGGTGGTCTTCACTTGAGCTGGAAGTAGTAGTTTGGGAAATTTTCATGAAGAACTTCAAGGATTTTGTTTACAGGTTAAATCCACCATGACAAAGGTAATATTTATGCATTATTTTGATTTTTCAAAGGTAAGCCTGGTAAATGATAAGTAAAAGAGGAAAATAAAACTTAGTTTTAGTTTCAAACAAATTTATTAACTAATCTAAATCTACTTTGAACCTGAGTGTAAAATCAAGGGTTTCATCTCACAGTGGTATTTTCATCTTCATATCAATGATTTTTTCTTAAAAATCCTTGATTGATATTTTACCAGATTATAAACTCTGGTTTTTGAATACGGGTTTTCTTAACAAAGATGAATAATTGTTTTACAAACATTGTATATATATATATATATATATATATATATATATATATATATATATATATATATCTTTAAAAACACTTGAAAGTGTGTAATGAGAAGAGAAGAAAAATTCTTGATAGAATATTATTATGAAATCATATTCTACAAAGGAAGAGTGGGCTCATATTTTTTTCATCTCTGATTGCATTACAAAGATTATTTTTGAATTGGGTATTATTGCAAAATCATTTTGTATCCTATTGTAATTTTATGACTGCAAAGAATTATTGCAGTTATAAGGTTCTGATGGGTTGCAATATCTTGAATGTTTGATGAAGTTGGTGCTTCAGAAAGATTATGGGAGTTGGTGCTCTTTGATTCATAAAAGGGAAATTCTAGCAAGTGGCTTTTTATACCCCAAGAGGGTTTTTCCACTCAGGAAATCTTTGTGTTATGTGATGTTATTTGTCTCTCATTCTAGTTCATGTTAGTGTGCTCATTCAATCAATTCTCTAATACTTTTAGTGTGCTCGAAAGGTTCATATTTGAAAATGTTTCATGCAAAGTTAAAATTGTTCAAATCTATTTTTAAAAAGCCTTATGTTAAGAAAATTAAAAGTGCATTGGGAAAAGTTGTAGTTCTGTTTCAAAAGCACATACAAGATTGTTCACACACTAATTGAACAATATTATATGAAGCTTTTAACATGAGTTGTAAATGTTAATCAAGTTTCATGTCAATCTGATTTAAAGTGTTAATGTACACTTGCATAAACAAGTTTGCCACATTGAGTTTAAATTAGTAAAAAGTTTCATTTTTCTTTCAAAGTCAAAAGTTAAAAATTATATAACTCTAATTCACCCCCCCTTCTCAGAGTGAATCCACTTCCAACATATCTATAGTTCTCATTCCATAGCATTGGAAGTTTGGCACAATTTTAATATTGTTGTTATGCTTGACACTATCTTTTGCGAGCATGGGAAATCTGAATCACAACAACAGTTTTGTATGCTCCTTATGAATATTGGAAACTGCAAGGAATCCTTGGTTGATTGGTAACTTCTTATGAATAAAAAAAAATCCATGCTTGCATCTAAGCAAAACCAAGACTTTGATCAGGCTATCCACTTATTCCTAACTAATAGCTTGGTTTCTTTTTAGAATAGGAAAATTCTACAACAATTAAATGTTCCAATTGCAATTAGTGTTGTTGAATGTTCCCAACAAAATGCACTTGATTATGCCGATGATGAACAACTTCTAGTTGAACTATTTCTTGCAATTGGTCAACAAGTAATGTTGACAACAAATCTTTGAGTGGCAGTTGGCCTAGTGAATGGATCCTTGGGTTTAGTGAAGGCTATTGTATATGCCATGGGTGCTAAACCACCTCAACTACCTCAATATGTTGTTGTTGACTTCTAGAACTACATTGGGGCAGCATGGGATCAAGAGAATCCAAGATTCATCGCCATTATCCCACTCACATGAGGTAGTCAAAGACAACTCTCATTGACAATGGCATAAGTGATCACAATCCATAAATCTCAAGTATTAACACTAGAGAAAGATACAATAGATATTGGAACTTAAGAAAGGAAAGGAATAACATTCACAACTCTCTATCATGTTAAATCACTAGAATGAATACGCATAGATCCACCTTTCTCTTTTAATTGGTATTCTAGGTTGCATTCCAACAAATACAATGCACTTCAAATCAAAGAAGAGGAACGTCTCCAAAAAAATTCTGCACTTCCACCATCATGAAATAATTTTGTTTTCCATGGTACATATGCCACTTCTCCTTTTCCTCTTTGTCTCAATTCTTTCACAATACCCTTCATTCCTAGTTCTATTAAGTTTACCCAGCATTTCGAAAGATTTAGTTATACAGACATCAGTACGAGAAGTTCCTATTTAGTTGTTGCTTTCTCTTTCCCCTTCTTTCCAACAACAAAAATCCATTATCTAAATTTCAATTTGGTCTCAATGTCTTCCTACGCTTTACCGAAATATTCATGCCTCCATAGCTATTGTACTTGAATTTTTTCTTTCTAACACTTTCAGATTCTAACAAATTTAGATTGGGAACATTTCCAGGTGTTACTACAGATGTTTATAATTGTTAAAACCTTTATTCTCACAAGTGTGCCATGTTGTTCTAGTTGAAACTGTATTGTATTTGTATACAAGGTAAGGTTGTATCTCATTCTTTCCATCTATTCTTTTCTAATTACATTCAAAGTTCTTTGTGCCAAATGTTGCAACTCTATTTTTTTTTTTTAGCAAGATAATAGTGATTTCAGGTTAATAAAATTGGATGGTTGCAGAAGAAAATTATATTCAATTGTCCACATATTGTTTGTTTCACTTTGCAAAAGTTATACCTGCATCGTGTTAATAACTTGTATTTAATTCCACATATATTAGATATTATTCTTTAAAAATTATAAAGCTTTTTATACTTCCTTATCTAAATAGTTTGTAGTGATGATACATGCTTTTTTTACTAAACTTCTAATCTCCCTTGTTCCAAATGATATTCCCTTGACAACATTTTACATTGCAAATCTATGCACTAACACAGTTTAAATTCACAGAGAAAAAAATACTTGATGCTTAGATGGTTGGTGACAATCCACGACACTTGATGCCATAATGTGGAATGGTGCAAACCAATCTCCCTTACTCTTTGAATCTTCCATTTCATTCCCTGCATAAGGTATGCCTACATTTTATTTGCTTGCACTCTTCTACTCCACCTTCATTGTATATAATTAGTTATGAATTCTATAAGTTTTTACATTTTCTGATTGATTAATGGTCTACCAATGGTATGTGTTTAGTGTACTAAATTTTCAATTATTCTTTCATGTTTACAACCATAATCAACCTAAAAAATCATCATCTATGCAAGTTTTGATGTCTTTAGATCTTGCATTAAGTAAGCAACATCCTATACATTGCTTTCACCATTGATCCCAATGGTGGGAAATTTATTTTTCCTTGCTTGGGGGTTTGGTGAGAGTGCATGATGCTCCATGACCCAATATGGTAGGGTGGACATCAGATGTTGCTTTCTTATGTTCACAATGCATTCTATGACATACACTAGGTAGTTTTAATTTTTGTTTACTTCATTCCCCACATTACTAATTCATAGTAAATTGTATGTTATAAAATAATCAGCTTTCACATCTCTTTGTTTGCATGTTGTGTATCAATTACAGATGACCACTATACTAATATTTGTGCTTTTCTCTTATTTTTCTAAATGATACTCAAGCCATAATGTGGATTCCAATTATTCAATTTACACTCATTAGTAACCAAAACATTCCTTCTATCATTGATCAAAGTGGTAGGGTGCACACCACCCCTCGTATTCTTCCCTGGCTACTGGAATGTATTGCATGCACAAGTATGCTTAAATTTTACTTATTTCATGATTGGGGATTTGGTGATAGTGCATTCTACAACATAAACCAGGTATGTCTAATTTTTTTTACTTCATTGCTCATATTACAACTTCATAGCAAATTGTATGTTATAAAATAATCAACTTTCACATCTCTTGGTTTACATGTTGTCTATGAATTATAGATGACCACTGCACTAATATATGCACCTTGCTCTTATTCTTCTAGATCATACTCAAGCCATAATGTGGATTCCAATGATTTTATTTATACTAATTAGTAGCCAGAACATTCCTTCTATCATTGATCAAAGTGGTATGGTGCACACCACCCCTTGTTTTCTTCCCTACCTATTGGAATGAAGCACATGCACAAGTATGCTCAAATTTTATTTATTTCATACCTTTCATTACATGTGTATTGTATATTTTGTAGTATACATTATACAGGTCTTTAAATCTACTGATTTACATATTCTGTGTAAAATTCAGATGTTCACCACACTAATATTTACATTTTTTTGTTATTTTCCTAGACCATACTCTAGCTATAATGGTGATTTTGATTAACTAATTGCAAAATTAGTTGCAATGGTCATATGGAAACTACATCCCACTATACTCAATGTTGATTGTGATAATCAAAATTCATACCAGCCTTGATCAGAGTTCTCAAGACTGTATATCCATGCTCAGTGGTTTGGTGATAGTCCATGAGGCTCCATTGCCTAATATGGAAGGCCAGAAACCACAACTCATTTTTTGTGTTGTATTTTATATATTTAATGTATACATCTGTATATTTTTGAGGTAAGATTCAAATAGAATTCATATGTTTCAAGCTATGCTTTCCATGGAATAAATAGTTAATGCTATTTCACTTTCTCTTAGGCTCCATTAGACATTGATTTTGATGGGGTCTACTTCAAAAACCTATCTCCTCCCAGTTTTCAAAGCCATACTATTGACAAAAGATCAGAAAATTTACTAATTATTGTTCTCTATCTTAGCTTGCATTCATTTATTTTGCATAGAGTTGTCTTGTGCATGCTAGCTTATTTCAATTTCTCTATTTTGTATACGCTTTGTGTTACCTCCATTTGGGCATTGTTGATTATAGTTTTGTTGCTTTATCTATATTGTTGTATTCTATAGGTGTTGTTGAAAAGGCTCTATTTTATGGGTTTTGTTTTCTACTTATGGTTGCAACAGAATAAAATAATACATGTTGTTCATTTTATGTTTACTTACATTACATATTATTAATTATTTTTATCTACCTTACGTTACATTGGGTACATTTAAATATCAATATATATATGTAAGAATTAAATTGTCCAGATTATGGAGTTTTTGTCAATTATTACTGTATAGTTCGGCCTGTATTATGGCTTTCTACATCTAAGTGGCTATTGAAACCAATCTTGTTTTATTTATGGCTTTCATTTTTTTATTTATGGCTTTAATTTTTTGGTTATGGTTGCAACATAATAAAATAATTTATCCTATTCATTTGATGTTTCATTACATTAGGTATTATTGTCTATTGTTCTCCATGTTGTTGCATCCTACATTGCTCCTCTTCTCTACATTTGGAATAGTAAAATTTGAAGCCTGCCAGCCTCATTTCCTACATCTCCCATCCCTCTCCTATACATCTCTGCCTATCAGCTCATCATTGAGTGTTTCTACACAGAACTGCTAGTTTTAATAGTTGGATATTGTATTTAATGCATGGATTCTTCAAGCACCAATGGTTATGATAATGGGATAGTATCACATTGGAATGTAGCAATAAGTTTGTAATAATAGGTCTAATAATTGTTATATTAATTCTATGTCGAGCTCATCCATAATATTACTAACAAATTAGTAGTGGTAATATTGCAAAGTCCTTGTAATAATTTTCTTTATTGAGCATGTAAATTTGTGGACATGGTAGTAAATCATAATAATATTTGCACTAAAATAATATTAGTATTACTATTTCTTTGGTTAGTAAAAATATCATAATTGCTCACAATTATGGAGCTAAAATATTAGTATTACTAGGAACATGTATATTCTCAATTAAGAAGGTAGCTCTCTTTTTTGTGTGATATAAATAACCACAATGATGGTCATAACACATATATCATGTAAAAATTGTTAAGAATAATAAAATAGTATTCACATTGCTAGAAGTATAATTTCTCTTAGTGTCATCTATCTGGGTATGCAATAAGGGGTCAAGGTTATCATTATCATTTAGAGAATATAGGTTTCCACCATGTTGCACTAGGTTGATATAGAAATAGTACTTTGCATAAATGTTTAAAAAAATAGGGCTTTATGTGTGTAAAATTTTTGGGCATGATATAATGGAATGTATAACTTAACATAACATATAAACTAAACTTAAGTCCTCTAAGGTTCCATGAATACACTACTAACATATCCTTTAATCAAGAGCTAGAATTATTTCAATAACCATGAATTATCTAACAATCAATAGTTCATTTTAATCCACCACATTAAATAATCTACAATATGAATTTGCATAACGTATCATTGGATAAACATCATTAAAGATCATTTATAAATAATTAGCAAATATATATACAAATTATGTTACATGAGAGTACATCAAATCATATACATCATTACATTTTTTATAATAATGCCTCCCTGGATACAATTGAGAAGAATACATCATATTACAATAAATGGTAGAACTGGGTTACAATATGATACATATACATAAGACTGTCTTCCCGAAATAGAACATGACTTGGAATCTGCTACACAAGGTACAACCTCCACGTACACAAGCATGTAGTAAGGAAACCCAATAGAGGAAAAAAAACCAACCTCACGACCATGTGGAACCCTAAGGTCCACCCCCATGCTAGGAGATAACACAAGGTACCACTACAAGAAAATAGTCAAGAAGATAGAAGGCTAACATAAAAAAGGGCTAACATGACTCCAACACAACATTGCAACAACATGAACATCACATACATCGTATACAACACATACATTTCTTACAAAATTGACTTCACTTCCAAAGGAACACATACAATAGAAGGATAAAAACAACTAGAGAATGATAGACTACAATAGGGAAGAGTGTCATTGCATGGTCCTATCATGGGTTGTCCTGACAGTCTTTCATTGGACCTTGGCCCCCCTCTATGGTTGTTTGGTATACCTCTCACTAGGTCTCGACCCCATAGGGTGACAAATGTGGAGCCAACATTCCTTTTGTGAGGACAAGGAAGTTGAACTTTCCAACTAAGCCTTCTTAACCCATCCTTAACCTAAAAAAGCACTACAAGCATGAAAAAGGAATCCATTATCTTGTTTATGTTAAAATTAACCATCCTCCCAATTCATTATTTAGGTTATCAATGGATTAAGAAACTCTCCAATGGGTTGTCTTGGTCACCACTTTGGGATTCAGTCCCCATTGAGAGCCACTCCCCCTACTTGCAACTAGTAAACCCTACATAACAAGCAAGGTATTTACTATCTTGCATACTTAACCCAATCATAGAAATCTCACACACACAACACTTGACATAGACCATCTCACTCACATATCACAATTACAAGAATGTATACCTAGTGCAAGGCATGGACCCTCTTGAACACAACTCAAACTTAACCAAACGACTTCCAAAATAAAACAATCATAAAACACAACATATAAGATACTTCCCTTAAGCCTTTGGAAAACCACCATTAACCACTTTACACCAAAGACTCCTACTTTTGAAAAATAACCAAAATCATTTGTATTCCACTAATCAAATACATTGTTCAATAAAAGCACACAAATAAACAAGGAAACCATGAAATTCACATGTAATAACAAACCAACTATAGAATGATTATGAAAGAAACAATATCATTTACTTAGACTAAAGCTAGTCCCAAATTCTTCGATTTAACTAATTATAAGTAAATAATTTTTTCCCTTATTAACTTCCCAACATACATATCTAACATAATCATTTATTTGTAAAGGAAAAAATACAGACAACTAAAAATACAACAATTTTTTTTTAAAAGTAAAGAATGGACACTAAGTTTTTCCAATGGAATTAACATATCTAATGATTACAAATTAACACCTAAGTCCCTTGGGGTACATGAGGTGATATTACGCAAACTATCTCATAAAAAAGTTGATAGATGTAATTACCAATTCTACTAACATAACCCATTCATTCACATACCTTCATTTTAAACATTCATTAATGATAAACAATGTAACAAGAATAAACCATATAAAAACCATACATGCATTTACAATAAATTAAACATGGAAATATAAAGAACATATTTCCACATATACAACACAACATTAACAATATCTACAACTATAGTGTAGGAATGAGTTAATAGTGTGATTATGCATTACACCAGTTTTCTTGTAAATCACATTGAAGAATTATATAGGTTTACAACATGAGATCTCCCAACACATGTGGGAGTGATACATCAATACATAGAGTACAACTAGAGTACAAGTATATATCTGGTAACATGTAATCTTTGGATGAAGGAGCATCTACTAACTCTACATTGAATGGTACAACTGCATGATAGGGGAACCAACAGGGTGTGTAGCACATTCCACCCGACCACCCCCATGTTAGGAGTAAATAAGGATCCCTGACCAAGAACATCCATACAAATAACACAATACTAAACTCCAAACATGAAAAGCAAGAAAACACAAAGGAAACATAACATCAAAAGACCACTTCTAGAGGCTCGCAACAATAACAACTCTAGGGAATGCTAGAGGAGAGTGTCATCACACAGTCCTACATGGGTTATCCTGACTACCTTTCTCTAGGTGTCGACCCCCATCTATGGTTATCCTAACAACCTCTCTAGGTTTTGGACCCATAGGGTGACTCGTGCAAAATTATTAACCTCTCGTGGAGACGAGGCAATGATCTTGCCAACCATGGCCTTCTTAGCCCACCCTTAGTTTGTGAGATCCCTAACAGGTGGATGAGGCATCCATAATTATCTTGTTAATGTTTTTCTACCCACCCCCTAATTAATTAATTAGGTTATCACTTATTACTCTAACTCTAACGTGGGTTATCTTGATAGCCCCTTTGTACGTCGGCGCCCATGTAGAGACACTCTCCCCAGAAACAATAAACATAACATCAAATTCCAAGGGGTTATACCAACAAGAAATTTGAATAAAAAATTTGAAATATCCACGAGGAAAAAATCATCTCGCCAATAATCATATGAATAAACACCCATAAAGATGGGTACAACCCAAGCGTAAACTTAAAATCACAATTATAGTCAAAATAGAGACAAGCATCAAATTAGAAGACCATATAATATAACACCATTTTCCCCATCCCTCTGGAAGTCTCAAACAAAAAATTAAGCTCCTATAGAAGGATAAAGTAACTTAAGGGTTTCCCACATGACCATAACTCAATTAAACGAAACAAAAATTATCTCAACGATAATTCAAGAGTTAAACAATTATGTACACAAGTATTCTACAGTTCAACAAACACAATTTAACATATCTCATTGCACAATTTTACCAAGAAATATATATAATCGATTCATCCAAAAATAATTCAACTTAATTTATTAAAATGCTTGTTTCGAATCCAATCAATCACCTCAAAAACCCAACTTTGCGATTTAACATCATCTAACTTTTCTATAAAGTCAACATATATAAAAATTTACATATATATATATATATATATAAACATATATTTGAATTCTAAATTAATAATATAACCAAAATATAATATCACATTTATATATATATATATATTACATTGAATAAAAATAAAAATAAAATTTTAATTTAAATGAATTTTAAATCTAATAAAATAAATTTATTTTAAGAAAAAAGGAATTGCATGCAGTTCATGCGCTAAGCCTTTGAACGTTGTGTGGGCGCTGCCCACAACCAACCCCCATATGGGGGTCGCTGTTGTGGTAAGTAGGGTTGGGAGTTGCCTCCATAGCAGCACCTCCCCTATGGGGCGGTGGTGGTCGGGGTAGCCCCCACCCAGAAATTTAATATATTTTTTTAAAAATATTTTTTTTATATTATTTTTTTTGAAAGAAACATAAAACTCAGTTCCCCATATAGCATTAAATATTTACACATAATTTTTTTTTCAGGGAACAAAAAATATATATATATATTTTAGCACAAACTTATATATATATATATATACATAAGTATATTTAAAAATAAAATAATCATCATTCCAATTTTCTTTTAGAAAAATTACAAATTTGGACATACCTATTTTAACAACATAAATTTGTTGTCTCCAGAAAAATGGTAGTTTCTCCAACCAAATATTTGACAACTACAATATATTGGAGAAAAGAAAATAAGAGGGTTTCTTCTACAATCAACAAAATACAAGCTTTTACACACGTTTGAAAATCGAATATCATATTTAACCGAAAACCTTTTGTAACCCCTCTCTAAACCCAGGCTGGTAAGATAGTATTTTGATTTTTATTTGATATTCCAATTTTTAAATGTTATCATAATGATATTAAAGATTGGTGATTATGGGAAAAGTATATCATGGTTAGTTATTATTTTGGATTACAAGCTTATATGTTTATATACTGTTATTATCGATTTGTATGATTATTGGTAGCAAAGGGATGATGTCATAACACTCATATTTGAGAGGCTTATGATATCATGACTCCTTTTAGGATGAACGATGTTACTTTGGCTATATGATATATGTTATATGCACATGTACTTTGACGTGTAATTGGAAGTGATGCAAGTAATGAGTGTTGACTCCGCCTGGATCCACAGGCCTGACCATACTCCTACTCCTCGATGGTGGTTACTGGAGGTAGTCACAGGCCAAATTTCCCCTACCCTAGCCCACTGTACCTTGCCAGGGCAGTGGTTTCCTTGTTGATGTCTTATCGTCCAGTTACCTAACGGTAACGTCCAGAGCACCTTTCAGTTGTATGTTCTGGCACACCTTTCTGTTGTATTTGGTTCACTAGTATGTCTTGTTGAGGTATTTTGTCTTGGTTTTCATGAATCTGTTATGTGGATATATATTTAATTAGTTGTCAGTGTCTTGATGTGGTTTCCTTAACATCTTTTCGTGATTTCATATATGGCATTTTATAGTATTTTATTGATGGGAGATTTAAATGGTTTTATCCATGAGATTTTAAAATATGTTATTTTAAATGATTTTTATTGATCATTCAAGAGAATTATATATTTCATTTGAAGATTTTAAAATGATTTCATTAATCCATTTTGTGAGCTCTCATAGCCTCATTTAAATCTTATTTGGGGGCTTTGTGTATTTTAACGGTTGGATTTAAATTATTATTTTATATGAGTCGAGAATCTTGTATATTTGGTGATTTTAATTTATTGCCCTCATGAGCATTAGCAGTTTATTTAATAAAATGATTTATTTCATTTTATTGTGTTGAGGAGTTTGTTAATAAAAAGGGGGAAACCTTGTTTTAATATATGGAGACTTTTATTCTTTTGTTTGGAGGGAGTTATTTTTTGAGGGAAGAAAATATAAAATGGGAAGAAGGTTTTATTTTTGGGGGGATTATTCTTTTTGGAAAGGAAGAAATTTTCCGTTTTGGAAGGAGAAGAGAAACCCCCGTGAATTGGGTAGAAGAAATTTGTGGGCATCAAATTGTTGGTTTCAACTTTCCATACCCTCCCTGTTGCCATGTTATGGAACCCAATCATCCCTTCTTTGCAGAGTATTATGTCTTTTCAATTTTTGGGAAACATTGAGGTATTCTTCTGTTTCTTCCTTGAATTTCTAATATTATAAATGTATTATTGAGTACATGTTTAAATGTTTTGGAAATCTTGGCTACTCTGGGTGTTGTCATGGCATTTTTGGTTGTTGGGTTTTCTTTTCAGCTAGGTTATGAAAATTATTTTCGGTAAAGTTTGTATCTCTTCTAAATATTTACAAATCCCTTAGTTTAAACTCAAATCTAGCTTTGGGATTCACTTGAAAATTCCCAAATATTAACTGGGTTGGAGTCCAAAACGAATTTGAATCACTTTTTGTTTTGGCCAAACATTTGTACAACTTGTAAAATGATGTTTTCTATTGCTTCTCCTTAATCACCTGTTTAAAATGAAAACTAAAGGTGGATTCCTCATAGAAATTTCAAAATCTCAACTGGGTCTTTGGTAGATTTTGGTTCCAGGCACTTTCATTTTTTCCCACATTTGTGCCTATTGTTAAAATGACGTTTTTCATTGCTGCTCTTTTACCTCATGTCAAAAATATAAATTAAAATTGGATTCCATGTAGAAATTTTGAAATATGAACTGGGTCTTTTTCCGATTTTTAATCCATATGCTTTTTTTTTTTCATGTTTTTGTCCAGCCTTGCTTTAAATGACGTTTTTCAGTACAACACCTCATTATAGGTCTTAAAAATGAAAATTGATGGTGGATTTCAACTTGGAACGCCAAAATATGAACTGGGTCGGGTTTACAATTTTAGTCCGCGTAGTTTGAATTTTTATGTAATTTTTATGCCTGTACTTCATGATTGAAATCAACTATTTGAATGATTAGCAACAATGTTTGTTTGACTGTTTTAAAAATATTTTATGATGGATTTTGTGGCTTTTCTTCTATTTCAATTTTGTTAGGGATTGTTCATTTTTTAAAATGAGAAGGCCTATCCATCTGCAGGGCATTGATGTGGGCATGATTGAGCTTCCAAGTGTGTAGGAGAGATGTACTTATTTCCATGTGATACCATCCCTTCGAGCAAACATATTGACATTTTGTCCAGTCTGCACTCTAGCACCTCATGCCTTAGTAGTCGTGATTAGTACCCAACATGTTATTGCATGAGCATTTACGTGTTGCGATATTGGTTGTAATGCATTGTAATTTATGTTTGCTCCATGTTTGATGTGAGTGTTGGCCATATGTTACCCTTGCCATGTCTTTTATTTTTTGGGCCTTTTGATTTCCTCCAAGCATGGTGGGCTGGCCTCTTTTGAGTCCACATGGTAGGGAGGCATTTTCACTGCCATTGGGGACTGGTGTATAGGTTATTGGAGCACTAGTTGGAGTCATCCCCTCTTATGTAGTTATTTTATCAGATGATGTATTTTATTCATAACAATGCTATTGTATTCATACATATTCCTTTATGTATATCGTGTTCTCTTGAAAAAAAGACGTAATCATATAAATTAATGAGAAGAAATGTGATGTTTCATTTTGGTTTACGAGTTCCGATGTTGGTATCAGACTCGCTTGTATTATGATGGTCATAATGGAGTTTTCTTCAATAATTTCTATCAGAGTTTTGGATTGTATAATTCTTTCATGTTTAATCTAAAAAAGTTTTGGCACATCGCCGCTTCCTATGTATTGTTTTGTGCCATTGTTGCAAAGTTCCACAGCAGTGCTACCAAAGGTTCTGGAGCAATGCAGAAGTTCCAGAGAAAAAGGTTCTAAAGCAGCACAAGTTCTGGAGCAGAGGTTCCAGAGTAGGAAGTTCTAGAGTAGAGGTTTTGGAGTAGGAAGTTCTGAAGCAGAGATTCTAGAGTAGGAAGTTCCATAGCTGGAACTCCCATAGCTAGAACTTCCGTAGCTAGGTGTTTCGTAGCTAGAATTCCGTAGCTGGAAGTTTCGTAGCTTGAAGTTTTGTAGCTAGAACTTCCATAGTTGGAACTTCTATAGCTGGAACTTCTGTAGTTGGAAGTTCTGGAGTAGGAAGTTCTGAATTAGAGGTTCTGGAGTAGGAAGTTCTGGAATAGAGGTTCTAGAGTAGGAAGTTCTATAGCTAGAACTTCCGTAGCTAGAATTTTCATAGGTGGAACTTCTGTAGCTAGAAGTTTCATAGCTATAACTTTTGTAGCTGGAAGTTTCGTAGCTAGAAGTTTTGGAGCAGGAAGTTTAGGAGCAAGTTTCTAGAGCTATTATGTTTGCTCCTCTTTAGATTTTCTCTGGAGGGTGGATTAGTCCTCTCCTTTTGGTTATGTTCGACCATGCTTGCCCATATTTGTGGTTGTTATATCGTATTGGCAACTACTTTATCTGTAAGTTATTCTATATGTTTTCAAAAAAAAATTATCTTGTCCTCTTTTGGTTCTTACCCTTTGGGGTTGCATAGCAGGATGTTACATCTGGTATCAGAGCCCATGTTCACACACTAGGAGTTTTGGCATATTTAAGCCTTTTATGTTAAGTTGTGTTTGGCATGTGTGGTGTGAGATTGTTATATTGTTTTCATAGTCTTATTGTTTTTCTTTCATGCCTTAGTATGATGTATAGATTACGCTTGTGATGATCTATTTTAATGTGTCCCTTGTTTCCTTTGGGATGCCCCTAAGGGCAGAGCCAAAGGAAAAGTTAGTGGTGGAACCCATGTGGTAGCACTGGGATCCTTGCTTATGGATAATTCATGCTTGGTGTGTTGTGTGTGGTGGATGGCAACAAGTGTTGTTGTCTTCTGCCCCTTGCATGTCATGTCAAGTAATGTTTTGTGAGGGATAGTTAGATCCTTGAGCCTACCGAGAAGTGTATTCTGATTGGTCTCCTTCTTGATGTGTGGCTTTTTCATTGTGTAAAGGGTTGTGACTCTTGAGGGGTTCCTGAGTGGTTGTAGCCCATGCGGTTGTAGGGTGCTTGATGTGTGTGTTCTGTGTGCATGTTGTGGCAAGATAGTCATAGGACCTCTTGCTTTGAGTGCCTTGGTTTGGATTTTTAGAGGATTGAGTTTCCCAACCCAGGCTTGTGTTGTGGAGGAATGATGCCTCCTAGGTCTTGCCTTACCCTACAAGATTGGAGTGACTCCGTTGGTTGAGAGTTTCTGGAGGTTGAGATTGATTACTTCACTTTATCCTATGTTGCGGGTGAGCATGTTGGACCTTAGCTTGTTGGTGGGTTATAGGTGCCATGTGTTTCCTAAATTTACCCTTGGTTGGTTTCATTGTTCATGAATTGGAAGGTCTGTTTGACCTTGAGGGTGCCAAGAAGTTCCTTTTGTGTGTATTCTCTTCTTGATTTTTCCGTTTTCGTTATCATGTAGGTTTGGGTGCATGTCTTCTTGTGCTTTACCTCATTGTGCAAGTGATTGCTAGATTCGCCCTATGTGGTTTTGAGGTTTCTTTTTCATGTTATATTCCATTGAGATTATTAAATATGGTAATAGAAAATGAAAGATCATGTTGTTAGTTCATAGATATTATTGTGTGATCTTGTGTGATTGATTCATTTGTGTGGAAGTGCTTATATGATGATGATACCATGTTTGCATTAGTGCTTATATCAGAATTATAAATCCCTCTCTCTCCTCTATCTTCTCATTGGTTTAACAAAGATGCCTATCTTTGAATGTGTAATGTATTGAAATCCATGGAATGCTTGTCTATTATGATAAAATGTTATGCATTCATAAAGATTGTTTTATTAGATCAAACCTTGGGTAAAGGACCTAAGTCCCCAAGTTTCATCCATAATCATGAAACATGGATGGATATGAATAGAAAATCATTCTGCATTAAGTAAAAGTTAAAAAAAGGGAATAGTGAAACATTTGCATGTTAATGATAAATGCAAAATGTTAAAAATATGTTGAAGTGATAATGTTGCTTACCTTTTCTTGAGTAAACATTGTAATGATATTGCACTATGTGGGAAATAAATGTGGTTAACATATGTGTGTGGCAAGGTGATTTACCACTTAATAAAAGTGAATGTGAATGTGAGAGTTATCATGATATTGCTGATTTACTCCATGTAGCACTATGATGTATTCTATGGATGTTGGGAGTATAGGTTCTTGGATAGATGTATTGATCTTGCATAATTAGAGGTGGATAATGGTTTTATTTTGGTAAGAAGAAATTGGAAAAGGGTACTCCTTGTTATGTGTACATCCTGTGTTAGTGCACATGTTGAGAGTTGTGAATACCTCGTACTTGTTTTGTGTGCCCATGGAATGGTGAGATTGTGTACCCATCCATGGAGGATATGTTGTATTTGGGATGTGGGATTAACCATACCATTATGTGTGCTTGTATGTTTGTTACCTAATTGAGGGCCAACCCACGTGTGGTTGAAATTTAGATATATATTAAGAATAAACAAAAGTTAGTTTCATAGAATATTTTCTTTTGGTTCTCTAGTCCCTCAGTTTGTGATGGGGCAGTAGTAGCCACAAAGTTCCTTGGGTGGAGTGTGCAGCCTATGCATGTTGTGACGCAGAGCGTTCCCAGCTCAACCGATCCTGAGGAAAGTACTCACTACTTCCCCTTATAATGGATCAGGGTACTTGATCCATATGTGCTAGCCTAATCCCCACAATTTTGTGTATAGAAGCATTGATTTGTACATATTGCCTAGCCATTTGTAGGGATGTTGAGATGGCATTGCTGAGTTGACCTTGTCCACATGAGAGGTGAGACTCGAGTAGCCCCATATTTATATATTTATATATGCACTATTTATTCCATATCTGCATGTGTTCTACCATGATGCCATAGATATGATGCCACACCACAATGATGTTCCGACATATTGTTGGTGATGATTCCATGTGCATAGAAACATGAAGGTGCACTATGAGATTGTGTTATTGTAGCCTACTTGTGTGATGAGCGTAATGGGGCCTTGTACACTTGTAGAGGGACACCCATGTTTTCTCTCGATAGTGTTTGGGTCGGTTGGCATATGGGTATGTCCTAGCCATGTATACCTTTGGCTACGGTGAGTACTTGTGTGTGCCCTTTCCATGAGGTATCGCTATGCGGGGTGTGTTCTACATGTGCCTACTTCTATGGAGCCACAAACACACAACCATGCAGTGTACGACCAGTACGTGCCTTCTCTGGTTGGCGTATGACCATGCAACACTGAGACGCGATGCAGGATGTTGCCGAGGTACACATTCCATGTGGATAGCCAAGCAGTGCATGGGCCACTTGGTGAGTCCATGTCACGTGACAACGCAATGCGGGGTGTAGTCGAGGAGTACACTTCATGCCATGTGGTTGGTCTACTCACTCTACCACACATGAGGGGCTATTGTGATAGTCAGATGTTGTTCCCTCCTTCCTCGTCTGGTGGCTAGTTAGACACATAGTTATGTATTGTGCCATTTCAAAGATTGTGAATCTTCTTTTGGTTATTAATGATTTTCAATTTGATTGTGAGGACTGGAAAAATTTGGTTTATCTTGTTTGTGATGGTTTAGCCACAGATTGTGAAATTTATTTTCTCATAGCCCTCGTGGTTACATATGATTTAGTGTTGAAATTTTGTGCATTTCTTACTTTATTGCTGAAATTGAATCCTTATTTGATATTTAGTTACGATCTTTGGTGGCTAAACTAGTTTTCTATTTGTTTTTTTCAAATCCTGGTCTTGTGTTGTAATGTGATTCATCATTAAGAATGGGAGAGCCGAACTCGGTTGAGTGTATACGAGGAAGTAGATGTAGGGAACATTGAGGATGGGGGTATGTGAGGATATTACATAGCTAGGACCCACTACCCACCTATGTGTGATGACTATCTCTTGGAGGCTAACCACCTTATTCAACAAGAGATAGGTCATTGTGGTCTTGTTTGGATGGTCTCACCATGTGTGGGTGGCCTAACACCATCAAACCACTGAGTGTGAGGTATGGATGATGTGAGATGGATATTGGATCTTGGCTCATGGATTATGTATCATGGATTAGTATGTCGATTACCAGTGTCCAGATGGACCCTTGTGTAGCCTTGTGATGTAAGTATTTATGTATGTATAAATGCATGTTCATCTTGGATATGGTTTCATATGAAAGCTCAAAATTTAGCTTATGATGTTTTAGAAAGTGTAAATTGTTATATTTTGTTGAAAATGATGTCAAATATGTTCTCATGTGTGAGATTGGAAGTGTGTAGAAAACAAATATTGTTGCAAATTATGTGTTTTGGGAAGAATTGTGTGCTTATGCTTCTTCTTTACCCTATGCTTAGTGGAATTAATGTGTATCTTAACCTATCCTTGGATGAATGTGGATGTTTAAATAAATGCTTATGATGAGGATTGTGACATATGTGATGTTAGTAAGGTTAACCATGTTATTTTGTTTCATGTCAAGAGAATTTATGAGTAAGGTATATGTCATTATATTAATAGTTATTCTTAGAAAGGGTGAATGTTATATGGATATCTTGTCTATTTCGTTCAGTGATGAATGATGTATATTATATTTCTCATATTTGGGATGAAGTACAATTTTCTTTAATGATAATCAATGGATTTTGAGTACTAATGTGTGACATGGCTGCATATTGAGTTTACATGATTTCCAAGAGTAAGTCAAATCTTAGGGAGGGAGGGTGTAACACCTCTCTAAACCCAGGCTAGTAAGATAGTATTTTGATTTTTATTTGATATTCCAATTGTTAAATGTTATCATAATAAGATTAGACATTGGTGATTATGGGAAAAGTATATCGTGGTTAGTTATTATTTTGGATTACAAGCTTATATGTTTATATACTATTATTATTGCTTTGTATGATTATTGGCAAGAAAGGGATGATGTCGTAACACTCATATTTTAGAGGCTTATGATATCATGACTCCCTTCAGGATGAACGATGTTACTTTGGCTATATGATTTATGTTATATGCACATGTACTTTGACGTTTAATTGGAAGTGATGCAGGTAATGAGTATCGATTCCGCCTGGATCCACAGGCCTGAACGTACTCCTACTCCCCGATGGTGGTTACTGGAGGTAGTCATAGGCCAAACATCCCCTACCCTAGCCCATTGTACCCTGTCAGGGGAGTGTTTTCCTTGTTGATGATTTACCGTCTGGTTACCTAACAATAATGTCTAGAGCACCTTTCATCTATATGTTCTGGCACACCTTTTTATTGTATGTGGTTCACCAATATGTCTTGTTGAGGTATTTTGTCTTGTTTTTCATGAATCTGTTATGCAGATATATATTTAATTGGTTTTCAGTGTCTTGATGTGGTTTTATTAACATCTTTTCGTGATTTCATATATGGCATTTTATAATATTTTATTGATGGGAGATTTAAATGGTTTTATCCATGAGATTTTAAAATATGTTATTTTAAATGATTTTTATTGATCATTCAAGATAATGATATATTTCATTTGGAAATTTTAAAATGATTTCATTAATCCATTTTGTGAGCTCTCATAGTCTCATTTAAATCTTATTTGGGGGCTTTGTGTATTTTAACGATTGGATTTAAATTATTATTTTATGAGTAGAGAATATTGTATATTTTGGAATTTTAATTTATTGCCTTGGTGAGCATTAGTAGTTTATTTAATAAAATGATTTATTTCATTTTATTGTGTTGAGGAGTTAGTTAATAAAAAGGGGGTAGCCTTGTTTGGATATATGGAGACTTTTATTATTTTGTTTGGAGGGAGTTATCTTTTGAGGGAAGAAAATATAAAATGGGAAGAAGGTTTTATTTTTGGGGGGGATTATTCTTTTTGGAAAGGAATAAATTTTCTATTTTGGAAGGAGAAGAGAAACCCCCATGAATTGGGCAGAAGAAATTGGAAGAAAGGGGGGAGAAGAAATTTGTGGGAATCAAATCATTGGTTTCAGCTTGCCAAACCCTCCTTGTTGTCCTATTATGAAACCCAACCGTGCCTTCTTTGCAGAGTATTATGTCATTTCAATTTTTGGGAAACATTGAGGTATTCTTTTGTTTCTTCCTTGAATTTCTAATATTATAAATGTATGCTTGAGTGCATGTTAAATTTTTTTGGAAATCTTGGCTGCTCTGGGTGTTGTCATGGCATTTTGGTTGTTGGATTTTCTTTTCAGCAAGGTTATGAAAATTATTTTGGGGAAAGTTTGTATCTCTTCTAAATATGTAGAAATCCCTCAGTTTAAACTCAAATCCAGCTTTGGGATTCACTTTAAAATGCCCAAATCTCAACTGAGTTGGAGTCCAAAACGAATTTAGATCACTTTCAGTTTTGGCCAAAAATTTGTACTACTTGTAAAATGAATTTTTTTATTGCTGCTCCTTCATCACCAGTTTAAAATTAAAATTAAAGGTGGATTCCTCATAGAAATTCCAAGATCTCAACTGGGTCTTTGACATATTTTTGTTTTGGGCACTTTCATTTTTGCCCAAATTTGTGCCTATTGTTAAAATGACATTTTTCATTTATGCTCTTTTACCTCATGTAAAAAATGTAAATTAAAATTGGATTCCATGTAGAAATGTTGAAATACAAACTAGGTCTCTGTCTGATTTTTAATTCGGATGCTTTCATTTTTTCATGTTTTTGCCCAGCCTTGCTTTAAATGACATTTTTCAGTACAACAGCTCATTATGGGTCTTAGAATTGAAAGTTGATGGTGGATTCCAACTTGGAATTCCAAAATATGAACTGGGTCAAGTTTATAATTTTAATCTAGGCACTTTGAATTTTTATGCCTCTACTTCATGATTGAAATCAGTTATTTCAATGATTAGCAACAATGTTTGTTTGACTGTTTTAAAAAGCTTTTATGATGGATTTTGTGGCTTTTCTTCTATTTCAATTTTGTTATGGATTCCTCATTTCATTAAAGGAGAAGTCCTATCCGTCTGTAGGGCGTTGATGGAGGCATGATTGAGCCTCCTAGTCTGTAGGAGAGATGTACTTATTTTCGTGTGGTGCCATCCCTTCAAGCACACACGATGAAGTTCTATCCAGTCTGCACTCTAGCATCTCATGCCTTAGTAGTCATGAGTAGTACCTGACATGTTATTGTATGAGTATTTGCGTGTTGCGATATTGGTTGTAATGCATTGTAATTTATGTTTGCTCCATGTTTGATGTGAGTGTTGGCCATATGTTACCCTTGCCATGTCTTTTCTTCATGGACCTTGTGACTGCCTCTGAGCACAGTGGGGTAGCCTCTTTTGAGTCCACATGGTAGGGAGGTGTTGTCACCACCATTGGGGACTAGTGTACAGGTTATTGGAGCACCAGTTGGAGTCATCCCCTCTTATGTAGTTATCTTATCAGATGATGCATTTTATTCATAGCAATTCTATTGTATTCATACATATTCCTTTATGTATATTGTACTCTTTTGAAAAAAAGATGTAATCATATAAACTAATGAGAAGAAATTTGATGTTTTATTTTGGTTTACAAGTTTCGATGTTGGTATCAGACTCGCTTGTATTACAATGGTCATAATGACTTTTTCTTCAATAGTTTCTATACAAAATCAGAGTTTTGGATTGTATAATTCCTTCATGTTTAATCTGCAAAAGTTTCGGCTCATTGCCGCTTCTTGTGTATTGTTTTGTGTCATTGCTGCAAAGTTCCAGAGCAGTGCTGCCAAAGGTTCTTGAGCAGTGCAAAAGTTCCAGAGTTGTGTTGTCGAAGTTATGGAGCAGTGCTACCAAAGGTTCCATAGCAGGGCAGAAGTTCTGGAGAAAAAGGTTTCAGAGCTGTAGAAGTTCCAGACCAAGAAGTTCCACAGCAGAGGTTCTAGAGCAGGAAGTTCAAAAGAAAAGGTTCCAGAGTAGGAAGTTCCATAGTTGGAACTTCTGTAGCTGGAACTTTCGTAGCTAGAAGTTCTGTGGTTGGAACTTCCATAGCTAGAATTTTCATAGTTGGAAGTTCCATAGCTGGAACTTCCGTAGTTGGAACTTTCGGAGTAGGAAGTTATGGAGCAAAGGTTCCAGAGTAGGAAGTTCCATAGTTGGAAATTTCGTAGCTAGAAGTTTCGTAGTTGGAACATTCGTAGAGCTAGAAGTTTCGTAGTTGTAACTTTTGTAGTTGGAAGTTCCGTAGCTGGATGTTTTGGAGCAAGAAGTTCAGGAGCAAGTTTATGGCGCTATTGTGTTTGCTCATGTTTGAATTTTCTCTGGAGGGTGGATTAGTCCTCTCCTTTGGGTCATGTTCGGCCATGCTTGGCCATGTTTTTGGTCATTATATCGTATTGGCAACTGCTTTATTTGTAAGTTATTATGTATGTTTTAAAAAAAAAAATTATATTGTCCTCTTTTGGCTCTTACCCTTCGAGGTTGCGTAGTGCGATGTTACACCTTTCCAACAATTTTCAAACCCTCACAATTCTTTTCAAATAGATTAAATTTTCACAGACACAAAAATTCTTTTAATTATGATCACGAAATTTAGGCACGACAAAGAAGATATTTGTTGTCTTATAGAAAATAAAAGAATTAAATGGGAAGAAAGGAACCTAGAGTCCTATGTTTGATGTCAAAGCAATGAGCATGACAGTCCTTCTTCCTTTCTCGAGAATAATCTACCTCAACAAATCCTTCTCCAATCTCTTCTCCAAGCTAAATTCTGAATTATATAGACAAAGAACAGAGAAACACACTAATTTTTCCAAAAACCCTTGTTACTTCTCCAAAACCACCAAAAATACCTATGAAGAATTCTTCTTTTTCCCCAAATAAAATAAAAGAAACTTCTTTCTTTTTCCAAAAATCCTCAACATGCATTGGTCATTTTTTTTTAAATATCTTTTTTCTTTTAAACTCACAATTATCCCTCAAACTTAATTAAAAATTCCTTTATTCATTATTTATCCTCACTTATAAAATCATTAAATTATATTAATATTTTTTTACAAATAATAATTTATAATTATCAACACATTTATTTATTTAATTTATTAATTTATCCCCTTAAATTAATTAGACAACTTCTAATTTAACAATCTTTTAAAATATAATATTTTAAATCCAACAATTGATTATATCAGTTAAATAAAATTATTAATCTACCACGAATTATCAACTATTAGCATTAATTAAATCACACATAAAATAAATATTAATTAAATAAAAAATATTCACAAATTAAAATAGCTAACCAACACCAACTCAAACTAAAATGGAGATGAGATCATGGACAATGACATTGTTAGACTCACAACAAAATGATGAGCATGGAATGGGGAAAATTCCTTATCAAATCCATTTTTCAACATCATACCTGTTGGGTTTATGGGACACGCTCAAACCTATCAAGCAGGTGGATTCAGTGTTCTGTACCTACATCCTACATAGAAACAAATGTCAAGTAGTGTATAAATCTCCAATACAAACACACTATGAAAGGTATTCACGGTGTAGAAGGGCACTCACGAGCGAGTGATGCTACTATGTCCTTTCACCAAGACTCATTAGAAAACACATCAGAATCCATAAACAAACATTAAACCACAACATCACCACATATTATTAAATAAAACCATAACATATCCAAATAATATGATCACCACATAACGTATCATCAAACATCATAAGCAATAACATTGTGCATCAAACCAACTAAACTATGAATCCACACACAAACCAATCCGGTAAAATAATCACCATCACTAATCCAAGTACAAAACCAACACAAAGAGTATCTAAAAGTATCAGCAACATGAGGGGTATTACAATACACACACACACACCAATATTAGTGTATATATTTATATATATACATATATAAATATATGTATATATGATAAACTTAAAGCTATTTTTCAAAGCTATATATCAATGTAAAATGTAGCATGTATATTTTTATACTTATACTTATATATATATATATATATATATATATATATATATATATATAATAAATTGAATACCTGTCAACATTATTTCAATTGAACTGTAGTCTCAATACAAACATTGAATGCCTTATAAGTAAGATTGTAGCACATAATGAATTAAATCACTAACAACAGTTTCTATTTCATATATGCTATTCAAGAATCAAATGCTAGTCAAAACTAATTCCAATTGAATACTCAACACAATATTTTCTCATCGAATATTGAATTCATAGTGTATACAACGAATGCCAATCATGAAGGGAATTTATTGAATACCAACACAATCTTTGTCTATCAATTCCAAATACAATGCATATCAATCAAAACCCAACCATTATTGTATGCATCGAATTCCCAATACAATGAATATGCATTGATTCCCATTTGTAATGAAAGTACATTGAATATAAAATATCAAATCCCCAACCTAACATATAAGCATCGTGACACAACAATATGAACAAAAATGAAATGCATCAATATAATTTATATCGATTTCCCTATATAATTCATGTTCATTGAATACATTTTGAATAATGAAATGCAAAAACAATAATCATAGAAATTGTGGAATAATCCATATTCGCATGCAAGCAAATAGGGTAGTGTGGGGGATGTATGACTACTAGGTATGGTTGGCATTGGGCACCATATCTAGCCAGTAGATTGGTGCCCAAAATAAAGAGATGTCAAGATAAATTTTTTCTTTAAAAGAATAAGAAAAGTAGTGCGCCCAACATAGGTATATGTCGATGTATAGATTGAATACAATTGTTTTTAGACTAATAGCAATGAGCCAAAAGGAAAGAATAGATGGATACATTGATAGCATAGAAACTTTCAAACAAAAGTAATTGGCGAGCATTAAGGGAGGTGCTCAAAATGGATTTACTGAAGAGATTCCAAAAACTTTCAAGCAAAGACAACAGTGGGAGAAATAATTCACCATTATGAGAATCACAATTGTGGAATATGAACAAAAACGGATTTTACAAGGAAGCAATCAAAACGTTTAAATTTATGAAGCATTCTGAAACACGTCAAAACAATCAAGCAATCGTTTTCAACAAGCAGAGAGAGAAAGAATTTGAATTGCATTAATCTAAGAAATGAAACAAAGAACAAAAATAAATTCAACTTGGATCGAACATTGGCTAAGACAAAAATCTAGTGCCAAGATCAATCTTTTGCAACAACAACTTCTTCAAAATCCCTAATCAATCTCTCCAATAATTCCCCACAAAATCTATAGCATAAGAAATTCTCTTTTAGAAAAAAAATTCTCCTCTTCCTAGAAACAAAAATCCATAATAATGAAAATCTCTTATAAGGATAATTATTTACAAAAGGAAGGTTGTTTGATTTTCGAAAGAAAAAAATCTAATAAAACTTTCTAGAATTTCTAATAAAACATCAAGTTTCTTTTTGAAAATTAGTTTGAATTTATGCATGTGCTCCACAAAAATCCTTTCTATATTTTTAATTGATTTTTACTATTTGTCCATTATTACATTTCATTATAATTCAATTTTATCTTATTTTATTTAATAGTACATTACACTTTTAAATTTATTATAAACCATAGTCATTAATAAATATATTTATATCTATTGATCAAAATATTTAATAATTTATTTAATATATCAATTAATCAAAAACAACATTTATCAAATAAATTTAAATTATTTACAAACCAAATATGAATAAAAATTACCTATACCCTAACTAGTGTCGAAAAGAAAGACCAATTGACCATAGACATTAGATGACAATAAAGAGGTAATAGACTAGATACTCATCCTCTTTGAGGATGATAGCTAGGGTAGGGGACCAAATGTTATCTACGAACAATAGTTCCATTGGGTTTAAAGCACACTTAGACCTACCAATTTAGGTGGAGTAAGTGCCTACTACCTACAACCTACAATACACAAAGGGTCGAGCATATACATAATCATACAATCAGGCACACCATGAAAGGAAATCGTAGCATAGCAGGGTACTCACAAGTGAGTAATGGGACACTATCACTTTCACCTAAACACATTAAAAAGTAACCACATAAACTCATAACATACAAGATAATAAAAATCACTAGATAATAACATAATAACCATGATCAAATAATCACATAATTATCCTAGTAAGATTAATCCACACAATCAAATAAATCCATATACTAGTCATAACATAAGCATAAAACACCAGTAATAGAAGTATCACCAAAGTATCCTCAAACTATGATCTTAGCAGTAAGTCCAACATCAAATAGAGTTTCATAATGTCTGATCCTAAACAAATCAACTACCTATCTAATATAGAACAGTATGAGGGGAACTACAATTCAAGCATTCAGAATTCAACTAATTCTAATTTTAATTGTAGTCACTAATTTTGTTGTTGTTTTCTCAGACTCCTTAAATACGAACTAGTATTTATTTCCTTCCATAGGTAGCATATTATCGTGGTTGGTGATTTTATCCATATCCCTACCCATAATGAGCCACTTTTCATCTTCATCCAATATCAAAAAATTTCTATTAAATTCTCTGGGAGTTGTCCATGCCATTCTAACATGCTTTTTACTTTTTTCTTAGCATTTTTGTGCTACTAAACATTGAATTAGAAAACAATCTAATGTTTCCCCTTAATATTTTCATATTGAGCATCTGAAAGGTCCCTAAAAACATAATGTTTGATGTCTATCCCCAATGATAATTCATTTATATAAGGTTGTCCAAGCGAAGGAAACATCTTTAATGAGTCTACTAGAATCTGAGCATAAGTCAACCAACCATGGGAATGATTATGATTCTCTCGTTGAGACCTCATAGAGAAGCTTAATCAAGTACTCTCCAGCCTTTGATGGATATATTATTATTTCATCCTCTCCTTCAATTTGTATCATATGTCTATTCTTTTATTATTTGGTAATATTTTTTATTTTCCAATACTTAGCATGCAAAATATTTCTAATTGAATTTGATCACTTCTCCCTTTTACTCGACTATCATGTGGTCATATACATTGCATCCATAGGATTCGCGAACTATAATATGTGTGTCTTGTAGACCTGAGACTAGATTTAAAACCTTGTAGGCATTCCATGAGTCCTACCAAAAAGAGGCCTTCCTTCCTTTTTTTTTTCCAAGATAGATGATCAAGTATCTCAATTTTACTATAATTTTTCATATCAACAAGCCATATGATAGATTGGCCATGGCCAGAATTTGTTCCAAAATTTATGTCTTGAGATATTTCGTTTGTATAATTTTGTACCAAATTGCATTTGGATTCTCATATATTCACTAGGTACGATTTTCCCCAATGCCATATTCTACCTCTAGATGTCAAACACACCAACACCTCTATCATCTTTTATCATTTTTACTACATCCTAGACTACCAATGGAAATCATTTCTTGTAATTTGAGCCATCGAATAGGAATATTCTCTATTGTACAATTAATTTTTTTGTCATAATATTAGTGATTTCTATGCAAGGTAACATGCATATGGGGATTGCAGAGATAACTGATTTAGTTGTTGGTGGTTTTTTGGCTTGCGTTCTGATTGGTTTTTTGATTGACCTTCCTAGTCTTTTGTGGTTGGCTGTTGCTTTTTCTAGTATTTTCCTTTTTAGCAGCCTATTTTTTCTGTTGGACTTTTTTTTCCTCTTTCTTTTGTTGTAAATTTGGTGGTTTCGAGTTCCTGTAAAACCCATTTTTTCCTTTATCAAAAATATGTATATGGGGATTGCAATGATGACTGATTTTACCATTATAATATGCCTAGGAGGTGAGTCACCTCCCTTTCCATAATTATATTTTTTTTATGCATTTACTCTCAATACATTCTTAGGATTTCTCCCTATTTTCCAAGGAGAATAAAGGAACTCCCAAGTAAGTTGAATGTAGTTTTTCTAGTTAAAATTCAAGACAACTAGAGATTTGATGTTGGCTCGATGGGGTTGTAATGAAGAAATATAATATAGACATTTTCCTATAAAGAATATACCCTTTAGTCACACCATATTCTCCTAGAATGCAGTTGATGGTCTTTTCCTCCTTTATAGTAGATAATTTGAATAGTAGAGTATCATCTATAGAAAAGTATGTGTCAATGTTGGTAGACCATTAATCACTTTTAGTCTTATTAATTTATTAGATTATGCTAGTTAGGAAAGGTGATAAAGGGTCTCCTTGTCTGAAACCTTGGGCAACATCAAAGAAACCACATATTCAGATTTTGACACGTTCACTATGTAATATTTTCCCCCAATGCCATATTCTACCTTTGTATGTCATGCACCCCAACACCTCCCTCATCTTTTCTCATTTTCACTCCATCCTAGACTACTAATGACAATCATTTTTTGTCATTTGAGCATTCCCATAGGAATCTTCTCTATTGTATTGTATTTTCCTTTCCATAGTATTAGTGATTTCTATGCAAGATAACATGTATAGCGGGGTTGTAGTGATAACTAATTTTAGCATTATAATATTCCCAGGAGGTGAGCCACATCCCCTTCTAGAATTCCATTATTTTCATGCATTTACTGTCAATGGATGTTGAGGATTTGTCCCTATTTTCCCACTAGAAAAAGGAACTCCCAAGAAAGTTGAAGGTAGATTTTGTACATAAAATTCAAGAAAACAAGAGATTAAATGTTGGCTTGATAGTAGTTAAACTAAGAAATATAATCTAGACATTACCCTATTAAAAATCTACCCTGTAGTCACCTATTCTCCGAAAATGCAATTGATGGTCTTTCCCTCCTTTATAGTTGATATCTGAATAGTAGATTATCATATACAAAAAATATGTGTGAATGTTGGTAGACCTTTAAGCACTTTTATTCCTACTAATTCATTCGATTAAATGTCAGTGAGGAAATTATTCTACTCAATGCATAAACCTTAATCATAAATAGGAAAGGTGATAAATTTTCTCCTTGTCTGGGAACTTAGGTGGGATAAAAGAAACCACATGGTATCTTATTAATAATTACTAAGTATCTTAGGGATGAGATGCATTAGAAAATATATTCCACTTGTTGGAGAAACCAAACCTTTCCATTTTTTTATGTGGAATCTCCACCTTACTTGTCCATATGCTTTACTTATATCCAAATTTAGTAGCATTCATTTGATATTGTGCTTCTTGATTGAATGAATAATTTTGTGGGTTGTATTCACACCATCCATTATGTTTTGGTCTAGAAAAAACCCAGTTTGTTCAAGGTTTCTTAGTTTTGGAAATATTACCTTCAACCTATTGGCCATGACCTTCATGATGATATTATATCGTATTATTTATGTCCTTATGTATTTTTTTTTTCTTCTTGATTCTTCCACTACTCTAGTTATATCGGCCCACATAATGTCCCAACATTGCTAAAAAACTAAGGAAGTGAATCCATCTATCCTCAAGGCATTATCAAGGTTTAATTGAAAATTTTCATTTTCAAAGTTCTTCATGAGATATTTTATCCATTAAGAAATTTTTTTCCTCTTACAGTATTACACATTGAGGAATATCTCTTAAAAAGATATTTTGTAGTGGGTTAGCTTATTCATTACATCCTAGCAAACCTTGGTTTATTGTTTAACTCTCTCCTCTTGTATATCTTTGGGGTCTCATAGTAGCAGCCCACCTTCATTTTTAATTTGGCTAATTATGTTCCATCTTCATTTCACCTTGGTCATGTTATGGAAAAATTATATTTAAGTCTCCTTGTAGCCATGTTTCTTTACATTTAGAATTATAATAGCATTATTCTCATGCTAAGACATCCCCATAATTTTCCAACCATGTATTCTCTTTCTCATACTTTTTTTTTGTAATTCCATTGTTTATGAAAAAATTTCTCAATATTTTCATTTCACTCTATATTCTTTGCTTCTCTAAAAAGATATTTTCAAATGACATTTTGTTCTAGTATCTTAATTTTTCTTTTAATGCCTATAGGAATTTTCAAAATATGAATATCTTAGTTCTCAATATAGTATTTGATTCCAATAACCAAGAGAACATTAAATCAATCAAATCAAAACTCCTAGACCAAATTTTCTCAAATCTAAATTGAATTTCGCTAGGAGGTGCTTCTTCTTCAATTTTTAACTCTATTGAGTAATGATCAGTGATTGGGTTTTCTTTGATGACTAATGTTGTCATAAATGGAGTGTGCATCCAATCTTCTGATATGATAATTTTTCAAGATTCTTAACTATGTTGGTAAATGAATCTGTCTTATTGTTCCAAGTGTATTGACCATTTGATGGTTAGATGTCTATCTAACCATTATCTTGAACAAAGGATTTGAAATATAATTGTGATTTTGATACATGCCTAATCCCTCTCAATTTCTCATTGGGGTCAAGGATTGCATTGAAATCTCCACTACAATGAATTTCCTAGTAGAAAATTCTTGACTAAGTTCATCCCAAATAATTTTCTTATGTTTCATCTTTACTAGTCCATACATATATGTATAGAAATTAATATCTAAGTGTAGGATTTTTCCTTATGCTTTTATTTAGTTTAGGTTTAGATACATCATGGAGACCAATATTTTGTTGCACCTCCAAATAATTCTTATACCCTTAGATGTGCCCATTGAATTGTTAAAATATCCTTCCCATGCTTTGTAGTGTTTTACAAAGGCCTCTTTTGTTATGATTGATCATTTTTTTTTTTCGAAAAGAAATGTCAATTAATTGATTCTCTAATTGGTGCTTGATCATCCACCTTCTTTTAAGAGTGTTTAAGCCCATAAAATTCTATGTGAGGACCTTCATTGTCCTCTAGGGGATGGATTTCCTCCCTTGGATCTCAACATATAAATTTTAATCCATATTTTCTCCCTTACCAATCCATCTTCTTCCCCTTTTTATTTGTTGGTTTTCTTGCCCATTTTTATTTTAAATTGTCTTATGTTAATTTTCTTGGAAATCATTTGACTAATATGTCTTGGTTCGATGATATCAAAAGATTCCTCTTCCAGGTTTGTTTCAAGGAGCACATAAATTTCCTCTATTTCTAAAGAACATATTTTATGGATCTATGTTGCTTCCAATACTCCTTTACTAAGTTATTTGTCTTCGTGTGCTTGAAAATATTCCCTTTCCTCAGACAATTAATTGTAATCCTAACTATTAGAGTTATACTTCAATTAAGATTAATTTTCAATTAGGACTATGGTTAAGGTTGAATGATGATTAGGGTTGAGTTATATAGCAATAAGACTATAATAATATAATAGAATATTAATAGTAATATAACAATAATAATAAAATAATTAAAAAGTAAAATAAAAATAAATAATAGTATAATATAATAATTGGAATAATAATATAATTATCATAAGAACTGTATAATTTGTAATACAATATAAAAGTATTAATACAATAAAAAAATATAAATAAAATAATACTATATTAATAATTAAGTTATAATAATATTACATTAAAAATATATTAGTAATCATATTATAATAATTATAATAATAATAAACTAATTATTAACTCTTAAATCACCACAAACATAAATTTAACTCTAACATTAGATGTACAACTTTATATTTCTAAAACTAATGCTAGTTGTAGTTCTAATCATAACTGTGAACGTATTTTTAAACCTAACCCTAACCATAACTCTAAAAGTTAGAAATTTTAAGATTAGTGTTTGATTGAATGAAGATTAGGCTTCAACTACATAATAATAAGTATAATAATACAATCCCATTGTTTATGTTTTTGGGGAGGTTAATTTTCCCAAGAATGTTTGAAAATATATAAATTGGAAACCATATGAGGAGGGTTGGATCAAAGTTAACTTTTATTGGGTCATTGGAGGCAATCCTAAGATGGCAGGGGCTAGATGTGTGGTAAGAGACCATTGAGGTACATAAATTTATGATTGATAGGAAGTGTAACATAGGGAAAAGTGGACCTTAAGTTTAGTAAATAAAACCTAGCTAGGTTCATCTAACCTATTTTTCTAAGGTTTCATTAGGATATAAATTAACAAGGTTCATAGATTGATGTTCAACCCTCAAGGTGAGTCAATCAAACCTAGATTTGATCTTTGTGTACCTTGGGAATAAACTAGAAATGAGTTGAATGCTTAACCTAATTATACTATATGAACTAATATGATAAATGCAATATCCTAAAAATGGAAAATCTGAAATAGTAATTTGGACATCAATCTAGGAGGAGTCAGATGATGTGTACCTATCACTAAAAAATGGATCTAACATGCAAAGAGGGACTTAGATACGTAGGGGCATATGGGTCTCTGATAGGGGGTCCTAAAACTCATTTTGTAGTCCTTTGCTATTGGATCTAAGCTATTACTTCCCAAATGCAGAGTTGTTAGAATTTTTTTAGTTACTTCTATAATTGTGTTTTTGTGGATTGACACTATTTATGTAAACAAATGAAACAATGAATGATTCATCTTCAAGCTTTCCTTGGTCCTTTTCAAACCTAAAAAACTATAAATTCAAAGAGAGGTATTGTGCCATATAGCCTGGGCTAGACATAATCAAACCCTAGATAATTGTTTCCAGTTCCACAATAGAAAATTTTAATGGATAAATTTGATAATGGAAAATAATGAATAATTAAATCATAATTTGTTGCAACTCACCAAAATTCAATGGCTATCTTGAAAGACTGAATTCATACACATATCCTCAATTATTTGGATCTTTCTTGCATCTTGAATGCTTGAATATTTTCGAGAACTACAAACAGGTATTAGCCTTCAAAAAACAATGACAACATGAACACACACAAACTTTGGCTTGATGTTGGATCTTGATTTTCTCCAATAAAACTCTTTTTTCTTTTTCTCTTGACTTTGAATGCTCTTGACAATATTATTTTCTCAATAGTGTATCCTAGGTTTCATATGACACAATAACTAGTTATTTGTATGAAATTGTAAAAAAATCTCAAAACTAAATTTAAAAAGTCAACACTTGAAATTTGAATTTTGAATGTTAAAATATTGACACCAACATATTTAAATTTGGGTCTTGGCTAACAAGGGGGGCCCATATGCCCATGGCCATATGCATCCTAGCCTAAATTTCAAGGACAATTATAGTTTGGAGGAAGATAACAATTGTTTGCATTTATTCAATGTTTGAAATTCTCTAGAAAATGATAAAAATAAGGCCTTGGAATGCATAATTTAGGAAATTAGGAGATTAATTAAGTCCAATAAATTAAGGGGGGCAAAAAATAGTGTGAAATTGGTAAGGGTGAGAATTTTCAATACTACATTTAGCCCCTAGTTTAGTGAGAGTATGAACTTACTCTTAGAATCACACTAAAGTAGAAAAATATATGTCAAAAGAGGTCCAATTATCATAATATTGAAGAGATAGGATGACTAAGGATCTAGCACGGGATCACGCAAGCCCTCAAGATCTAAGATCCCAAGGTAAAAGTACAAAGTTGTGTCAAAATTTTGGCCAACTTATCAACACAAGTGTATTTTAGTATTTATAACTAAAAATATTTTTTTGGTAAAATAAATATGATCTAGTAATATTCGTTCTAGATAGGTTAAATATGTGCACAAATTTTCCTACTAAAATTGTTGGCTAAATGCATATGTAGCACCACGTTGAGGCCAATTTACTAAAAAATGAAATTATTTAAAAAAATTAATGTTTCAATAACTCCTACTCATAAATAATATTAGAATATAAAAATATCCTTCTGTAGATCCATAAGTGTAGTTTTCAAATAAATATTTATTTTAATAGTTCAACTATTATTTATATTTTATTCTTATTTTTTTACTAAAAGTGGGTTATTAACACAAAAATATTAGGTTGATTTTTTTTTAATCAAAGTGGCAAGCCACTATAATTATATTAATATTTAAATATATAGTTTTACAAAATCCTGGTTCAGGAAGGCATACTGGCGGGAAAGAACTAGGAAGAAAACCCCTAGTTATAGCCTGAGTAAGACCACTAACTGATATTTACAAATCCACTCAACAGTGACAATGATGACTTCTGACTTTTACAATTTGATTGGTAGACCATTACAACCATACTGGCTTTTGCTATATCGAATAGAATTCCCAATACAAGCCCAATTACAAAAATATGAAATACCCCTTTACAAGATATTTTATACAATCCCATTTTTGCCCTCTCAAAAAACTAAACCCATTACAATATACATATACATCCCCATTACAAAAATTTCTACTAGACTGGTGAAGAAATGCATTTAGAAAGAGGTTGATTTTCTTTCTACTCTTTGAGAGCCATGCACTGAACTTTCTTTAGTTTCCACATACTTTTGCTTACAATGGTAATCATATGAGGGAATTGTTTTGTTAATATATAGAATATAATTATAACAGTAATTCCCTTTTCCTGCTTGTGGAAAAACTGACAATTGCAAATCATGAATGCAAGTATGGCTCCTTAAGAAAGAAATGGCATGATATTTTCGCTTGAAATTATCTATCTCCTCCATTAAAAGTGCAGACCTATACTTGCTGAGAGCATGATATATAAATGAACTGAAGTGTCATGCATTGTAGATAGAAACATTCCTTGGAAGATCTCTGCATACATCTTCTTGTGAAAGATGAAGTGTCTTGGGAATAGACCTCCCACCAAACTTTCACCCAAAGTAAATTTATATTGTTGTACAATTTTGCAGCTCATCTTTTCCAATGCAAGTAGAAAATGGTTCTTCCCATGGTTTGTTCTTTACAGGAACTCTATAATTATGCACCCTGAACTTTGTTAATTCCATAATCCCGTATGCAGCAGACCGAAATGAACTTTGTCAATAAAACTATTTGTCGCAAATGAAATGAAATCAAATTTAAATCCATGCTATGCATGCTTACACCGGCCAAAGTTGCATTGAGATTGCAGCCTTGTAGGGACAACATGTTTGGAGATCATTCCAAAATATGAATCGACATCAAAGTTTATAACATAACATGCTAGCTTTGTATCTCCAATTGCTCACACAATACTGTTTGTGATATTCTTAGTACAATAATATGGCTGCGTAAACATTTTAGTCTACCTCTAAAAATGGAAAGAATTTAGTATTTAGAAAAAATTGGATAGTACTTTTAGCAATGGCTTTATTCATGGTTTTTGGGACAACCTTCAAACGTACAATCCTTGCAAGATCTTTCCAAGCATGCATAATATATGTGCCCTGTCTTAAAATTCACATCTTTACAGATGCTTCATGTGAGGGGAGTACTTTTAGTGCCACGAAATCCTCTGACAGACATGCTAAGTATGGCCCTCGAAATATAAACTTGTGGTTAGATCATAGCCACTATTCAAAGCACATGCCAATAATTTTGATGCCACAATATCAAAAATTCATGTGTCAATGCATAGTAAATATGACAATATCAAAAATTCATGTGTCGATACATAATATATATGCTAATATTTTTAATGGAACAATTTCCTGTAATCCCACATGCCAAAATATACTTCACCAAAATATATTCCTGCATTATGAACAAAAACAGTATTAGAAGTACATGTAAATATGCTATATGACATCTTATGACAATATATGGTGATTGTACAATACATAATAGCTT
Source organism: Sequoia sempervirens (assembly GCA_007258455.2). Classification (NCBI taxonomy): domain Eukaryota; kingdom Viridiplantae; phylum Streptophyta; class Pinopsida; order Cupressales; family Cupressaceae; genus Sequoia; species Sequoia sempervirens. The sequence goes on along the minus strand of VDFB02271358.1, from coordinate 450,730,436 downwards.
TGGCAACTTATTCAATTTGAAGGAACTTGAAAAATATTCCCGCACAAAAGGAATTTTTGATTTGGAACTTATATGCCATGTGAATCTTGCTTAATTAATTCAAGCAACTGTGGGAAGTTTTTAATATCTATCAAAGCATTTGATTCTTTTATATCATTTTGTTCACTTCCCAATACCGCTAAGAAATCCGCTACCTTGTTCCCTTCATGGTAAGTATGTGAGATAATTAACATTTCTAATTTATCTATTAGGGACCATGCTTTATTAAGCACATATTGCAAATTTCAATTTTGAATCTTTCTCTCCCTAATTGCATTTATAATAATTAAAGAATCTCCTTCTATGTGTATTTTTTGAAAACCCAAATTATTTTCCAATTCCATACCATGTAACAATGCTTGAGCCTCTGTAAAATTATTTGTTCCATTTTGCAAATGGAAAGAATAGGTTGCTAGTACTTCTTATTCATTTTTGAAACAAATTCTTACTCCCGATGGGCCTAGATTTCCTTTAGAGGCACCATCAAAATTTAGTTTCACAAAGCCTTTATGAGGTGGTACCCATTTGACTGAAGATCTATCTACTTTTGTGGTATCTTTTTTGAGAAGACTACCATCAAAAGACAATCTAATGTGCATCTAGTTTTTAAGTATTAGAGTATCCCATCTCATGAAAGAAGAGTTGATGAATTTTTCTTTTTGAACACATGCATTGACACCCTCTGAGATAGCTTTCTCTATTTTTAATATGGCCAATTCAACTGGTGATTTGATTTTCCTAAAGATTCTCACGTTTTGTTCCCACCAGATATTCCAAACTACAAAAGGTGGAATGATGAGCGATATACATGCAAAAAAAAAGACTAATACAAAACTGGCCAGGCTTGGAATAAGTCCCAAATTGAGTATGGTAGTGGAAAAGAAATTTGTAATCTACTTTTTAAAAAATTCCAACACTGGTATGCCATTGTGCATTGCACAAATAGATGATCCACTGTCTCAAGTTCCAAGTCACATAATGGACACTTGAAGGGGTCATCAATTTTTAGTTTAACTAGTTGATCACTAGTTAAAATCTTTTTTTGTAAAGTAAGCCATGTAAAGCTACCAGCTTTCAGAAGGACTTTATTGTTCCAACAAAAGGTGAAGGCACATTGAGGTTCAGTGGAATATTTGGCTTTTTCTAACACTGCATAACCTTCCTTAATAGAGCATGAACCCACTTTAGATGCTGACCATATTATTTTATCTGCCTTTGAAGACAAGAAGACTATTCTTTCATTGACACAATTATTAAAAAGTTCTAATTGTTGGTTATTCAATAAAGAAGACGAGGGTGATTTCAAAGTTACTTTACATGGTATTGGATTTGAAGATTGAATATATTGTAAAATATTGTCACCCCAAGTTTGGCTCAAAATCATTCTTATTTCTTGTAGGTCCTGATTGATTGCCAACGAAGGTTTTCCTAACCATTAATTTGACCAAAAATTGACACTTTTGCCATCATTTATTTCCCATGCACGCTTGGCCCCAAAAGCTTTGTTTCTCAATGTGAGATTTTGCACTGCTGCGCCACCTTGCTTTTTCCCTTTCGCCAACCCTTCTAAGGAGATTAGAGGAAAATTTTTCTTTTCATGAATGCTTCCCTTCCATAAGAATGTTCTTATTATCTTTTCTATCGCAAGAATCACTGATGTAGGTGCTTTATGAACTGCTAGGAAATAACTGGGAATTGATGATAAGATAGATTTTATTAAAAGAATTTTGCCTGCTAATGACAACCACCTAGCTTTCCATGCTAGGATTCTTGATTTTAATCTATCTATAATATTATCCCAATAAATAGCTTTATTGGACCCTTCGAAAAAGGGTATACACAGATATGAACAGGGAAATTCTGCCTCTTGAAATCCTAATGTCTTAACAATTATTTTCCTCAAATCTTTTAAAGTATTTAGAACATAGATTTTTTATTTAGCAACATTTATTTTCTACCTAGAAGCTAACGAGTATTTATCCAACACTTCATTTACTTGCTTTGCTTCCATTACTGAAGATTTATTAAACAAGGTATCATTCGAAAAAATATTATGTGTTACTGAGATTGGTGTATTTGGAATTTTGACCCCTTGCCAAAGATTTTGATTATGCCTCGAGAGAATGAATCTGCTTAATGTTTTAGCCATAATTATGAAAAGAAAAGGAGAAAGAGGGTCTCCCTACTATACACCTTGAGTGGAGCTAAAAAAGCCCACTGGACTCCCATTTATTATTATTGAAAAATTTTCCCTAGAAAGGCATGCCATTACCCATCTTTTCCATTGAGAAGAGAAACCAAATTTTAATAAGAACTTGTTTAAAAAACCCCAGTTTACTTTATCATAAGCCTTCATCATATCCAATTTGACAATGAAAGCTAGCAATTTTGGCATAGTAATTGAGTGTAACACTTAATGTGCTATTATTGCCCCTTCATGTGTTTCTCTTCCATGAATAAAGCCTCCTTGTTCAGGAGAGATGATTTTAGGAATGAGAGATTTTAGTCTCAAATAGATAGCTTTTGTAAAAATATTATATATTGTATTGCATAAAGAAATAGGTCTAAGTTTTGTGAATTTTTGGGCTCTTCTACCTTGGGAAGAATAGCTATATTGGTAACATTAAATTGCTTAACCATAGTTCCCATTATTCTAGACTCTTCAAGTGCCCATAGCAGTTCAAAACATATAAAATCACAACATTTCTGAAAGAATAAAGTTGTGAAACCATCTGGTCCAGGATATTTTTCTGGTGATAATATGAATACTACATTTCTCAATTCCTCTAATGTAAATGGCCTCATCAATTGGTTGTTATCTTCATTAGTGATTAAATGAGGGATTGTGGAAAGAAGAACATTTTCATTATTGACCTTGTTATCATCAAACGATTGTGGAGAAAAAAGAAGTTTTGAATAGAACTTAATGCCCTCATTATTGATATCTTCTTCCTTTGTTAGCCAAATTCCTGAAGCTAATTCCTAGATTAAATGAATTTATTTTTCCACTTTTTAATTTTCATAGAGGCATGAAATATTTTTTTGTTACGATCACCCTCTCTTAACCATAACTCTGGAGACTTCTGTCTCCAATATGATTCTTCTCTTGTGCATAATTCTGCCCATTCTTCCTGTAATGACCTCTTTTTTTCATACAAATCTATATCTAAACCATTTTTAATTATGCTCTCATGTATGGTTGTAAGTTCTTTAAATACTACTTCTTTTTGCTGGAAAATATTTTTAAAAACTTGGTTATTCCAAATCCTTATTTGGTTCTTTACATGAACCAACTTCTTGTAAAATTGAAACATTTTAGTTCCCTCCTCATATTTTGCATTCACCCACCATTTTTTTAACAATTCTAAGAAATTAGGATTCCTAAACCACATGCTTTCAAACTTAAAAGAGGATTTAGCCCTTGGCATAGTTATATCTGAGATGTCTAACAAAATTGCATAATGATCAAAAACTAGATAAGGTAAAATCTCGTAACTTAACTTATGTGAAGACAAAAATCAGTTGGAGGAAACCAAAAATCTATCTAGCCTCTCAGTTATTTGCAGAAAACCCTTTCTTTTATTAGCCCATGTGAATTTTCCAAATTGTGGCTAAATATCTCTCAGAGAATTTGAAAGAATGAAGTGACTAAAATCTTATATGATCCTAGTTGGAGGTATAATGCCACCACTTTTCTCCTCCAATGAAGATATTGCATTGAAATATCTAGCTATAATGAACTTTTCATTATGTATTACATCTATTTTCCTTGATAGTTCATCCCACAATTTTTTTTTGTCTATTGTGGAGGTAGGCCCATACACATTTATTAACCAGAAGTGAAGGTTGAACTTTGTTACTTCAACTAGCTTCCATGAGTGTTGATTTTTGTGGGGTTTAACCTAAACTGATTTTGGGTTCCATAATACTAATAACCCTCTTAAAGCCCCTTGAGAAAGGGAATGTGTGGATTCCCATTTTTTCCATTTCAATATTGAAGATTCAAACAATTCTTTTCAGGTTTTGGTTTCTTGTAGCTCATAAAAATATCTTCTCCACAAGCATCTATCAAATGCTTGATTCGAGCACGCTTGCCAGGGGCTTTAATACCCTTGACATTCCATGATGAGATCCTTATTGTTCCTGAGCAGAGCAACAAGATCTCCTCGGTCTCTTGTTTGACAAAGATTCATAGATTGTCTTTTGGATTCCTGACTCTATCTATTCTTGAAATTTAGTGAAGTTTGATTTTCTCCCTCTCTTCCAAGGAGATTTCTTCACTAATGTTTGAAATGGAGTCTGAGATAGCATTGAATCCCTTGAGTCTACTCCATCTTTTTGATTTGATACCAGAGATTCAATTTTTTGTTGAACAAGTTGAAGGTTTAGTTCTTTCAGCTCTTGATCATCAAATTGTGAACTTAAGTCCATTTGAATAGGTGTAACCATTTCATGGGCCTCAAAAGTTTTACCCTTGGTATATCCCATTGGTGAGTCACTTCCCATAAACCATCTTCTACTGCTACTTCACCAAAATGGTCAAAACCAACTGATAACATTAATTTGTCAGCTAAAAGCTAAAGCTCAATATCTTATAACTGGGTAGAAGTGGCTAATGCAAGCTGATCCTCTTCTTGGACTGAGCTACTATTTTCCATGGTAATGATATATTTGGCTGACCATGAAGAAAAAAATCTTTTGTCTATTGGAACATTAACTTCATAGCTATCTCAAATGCCTGATCTTCTGAAGATAACTTTACCATGGGAGAATATAGGTTCAGAGAAAGAGAAGAAAAATCTTGTATTAGGTTCCAAGTGCTCTCTAGAACTATTAACTTTAAAGTGGGATTTTTGAAAACCTGGGCTTTCCCAAGTTCCATTAGACCATTACTATCTTCTGCTCATTTTCTCTTATGAGGGATATTTTCACAAATTTTGACATCAGAATAACTTTTCTTAGAAAGATCAAAGCTCGAGTTAGGTTGCTCAGTATAATTGTTTCTCATGTAATCATTTTGAGTCCCTTCTTCTTGTGCATTTAATTTGTTATTTATGTAACCATTTCTTATTTTTGCATTGATCAAGTGAGCATTTTGTGAAGAAGAATTTACAAAAAAACCTTGAAAATGTGAATGTCCCTCTATATGACTATTCAAGCAGGTTGATTCAAGGGATTCAAACACAATTCGCTGGTACCATTTTCCAAAAACCGAATTGAGCAAGATTTTCTCTGGGAATTTTTTATCAACATCCATTAAGACACAAACCCTAATGGGCTTTGAGGGGTCTTCGAAGGAATATTCATCATGACTAAGAAAGATTCCAATTTGATTAGCTATTATTTAAACTATTCTCAAGTTTCTATATTCTAACCGTAGAGTAGGCATTTGAAACAAAAATGGAACAAATTTAAAAGAGGCATAGTTTGGCTTAAAATTTTGAAGTCAGGGTTGCATACTTAATCCTGACCCTTGAAAGGTCCATGACTTTCTTTTAAAAATAGAATCCTTTCTTTTTTTACTATAAAAAATGAAAGCAAATATGCCCTATTCATAGTTCAAACAAAAAACCTGCTCTACCCCTTCCTAATCTATGAAAGCTAAATGCTTTAATTCTTTCAAAGGTAAGATAAGATTCCAAAAATTATAGATTAGAGTCTTGTTTCTACATTCTTTGATTTGCTAGTGGAGCATGTCTTCTAAAAGGGTGTTTTTTTTAACACCTTCACCCATATCCTAGCGAGAATCCTTTTTCTACTTAATTGAAGGAATAACTTCATCCTTTTGTTGTTGCACTTTAGGTCTCCAAATATTTTTTGAGTCCCCTTTAGTCTTGAAACCCTTTTTTTTCCTTATTGTTGACTTTCTTCTTTCTAGAGACAACTTTTTCCTGTGATTGTGGCTTAGCACCATCGAAGCAAGCTTCTTGTTTCTAAGGAGTGCCAGAGATTTTTTCATTTTGATGCAGACAACTCTTAGAACATAAAATTTCTTGGTAGCTTTGATTTTTAATGGCCCCTATTGCAACCCCTTGACTAGACTGATGTTGAGTGGATTGTTCATTTCTTTTCCCATGGCCTCTATTGTTGTTAGGGTTATTCGTCAATTTGTTCTCTTTTTCAGGAAAACCTTTTTCCCTTTCTGCATGTGACAAATGAGGGTTCCAAACAATCTTTGGATTGAAGGAAGCACCATTAGGGTTAGAATGAGTCCTATTTGCATAAGAATTGAAATTTTCTTGGGCTTTCTCTTTGAGATTAGTTAAGTAAGAAGAATTTTCTAGCTTTCTGATGTTCCTTAAATCCTCTAACTCTTGCATAATACCCCTATCATCTTCATACAAATCAAACACAGGTTGCTTACCACAGACTAGTCTCCTAGTGTGAAAGGGTTTCCAATTAGGTTTTCAAAACCTATGTCAGATATTATCATTATTTTGGCATGCATGTGCTTGGACAGTGTGCGTGAGCCCTTGGTGAACAAAATTCTTGCTGTTGGGAAATTAATAACGATGTCGGTCGCTATCATGTAGAACATGCACCCTCTGTTCCCTCTGAAAATTTTGACCATTAGGTCTCCATGCGTGAGCCATGATATTGGATTTTTTTACAAATATTAGGTTGATTACCATGTCAAGAAAAATACTAAAACTTGTTAAAAATATTAAAAAACATATGGTGCCCTAGATAAAAGAATCTAGATTAAGATAGTATTTTTTTTCTATTTTAGATAAATATTTAATATAAAAGTTGACATTGAGTAGAAAATACCATGTTTTAATATACATACATTTAAATATTAAATTAAAATTATATACTTATTGTAGTATAGGAAAAAGTATCCCTTTTTCACACATAATTTGGGAAATATTAATATTAAGATGAACTTAATTATGCATTAATTTAGTGTTTTAATTTTTGTATTTTACATATTCACATTGAGTTTAGGGCCCTATTAATTAAAACGGACTTAATTGTTCCTTGTTGTGGTGTTGTAAAGTGTACCCTTTTACACTTTCACACTTATTTAGGGCTTCATTAATTAATTGAGGTTAATTTTCCTTAATTTTCCCCTTTAATTCAAATCCAAGCCTAGTTAATATTTCCAAAGAGGAAACTCAACATTCATTAATGCATTAACATAACACTTCTCATTCAGCAATGTGTGTTCTACATAAGTGACCTAGGACCCATTCACCAATGGGAAAATGGGTCCTCACGTAGACCTAGGACCCTAAATTTAATTATGTTTTTGGTGGTTAATGATTCCAAATTAATATTCACATGTCGGCTTGAGTTATTTGAATTTCGGGAAATTGATGTTACATACCTATAAATATAAGGTCATTTCTTTAAGTTTCATCTAAGATTTTCAAGCTAGCAAATTGGATCTAAGCACTCTAATTTTGAACTAAGAAATTCAAGAGCATTTCAAGAGCATTTTCAAGGCATTCAAGAGAAAATTAAGTGAATAATTCTTGCAAAAATAAAGATCCAACTATCATATCAAGACCTTCTTTCATCATGTATGTTATAGGAGCTAATATGTTAATGTAGTGTTCATGATCCATTCAAGCACTTAAGGCATTGTTTCAAATGAAGTTTCAAGATCAAGATCCACATCCATTGAAGCCATTTCATGCTAGTTGCAGATGTACATTCCAAGGTTCATTCAAGGGTTTGATTTATGTGGAAGATATCTTGAAGAGAAAAATTGAAGAAGTTGTCATCACACAAAAACTCAATTACCAATTTTATTTTTGGCACTCCAAACCTGAAACCTAGGAAAATTGAAAGATATAGATTAGTAGCATAGGCTTCAAAAATTTGGGATCAAACCTTAAACAAAGACCCATTTTCCCCTGAGAGAATGAGTCCTAGCTTAGCTTCAGTAGACCCCTTTTGGTGACTATTAAAGATTATCTCCCCTCTCTAATATGCATTTTGATTTTTGGTTCTATTAGTGTTGAGTTTAATCTATTAGATGCAATTAATATATTACATTTTGGAGATTTTTTCTATTTTTAATCTTTCTCCCCAATTTTTTGTTTAATCAGGACCCTCATCCTTGCGAAAGAAGGAAATCAATAGATTCACACTTGGACTTGATTCATCTTAAGGTTGTTAGTCACTTCATTGTGTCGCTCTCATTTCCTAATGAAATAAAGGAGAATAGGTTCATTTCTTATCATTTGATGAACCCAAACATTCTCTTAAAGCAACCAAACCCTATTTTTCTTTGTTTCATTCTGGTGAACCTGATTTTGACTATTACATTTTACTTATTTTAGAGTCCATTGTAACCATAGATCTATATTTTCCATTCATTTTCATTGCATTGCATTGAATTCAATCTCATTTATGGTTGTTTAACTTGAATTAACATTGTATTTCATTTAGGGTTTTAGGATTGCATCTTTTCATTCTTGAAATCTTAAAAATGCAAAAAATAAATCATTGTCCAAATCATCTACATAGCATTGCATCATCATTCATTTACATTTCAAAATTGAAACAAAATTTCACATCAAATTATGTCTCCTAGTTTGTCATTTTGTCACATTTTGCATTGGAATTCAACATTAATTTCATAGAAAATTAAAATTGTAACATACTTTTTCAGATTAGATCTAGAAACCATTAGAATCAACTTAAAAATCTGCAAAAAAATAAATAAAAACCCTAACCTAGAACTGATTATCCCCTAGGCGAATGAGTCCCTAATCAAGGTCATTTTATAATTTTTTCGGCATTAAAACATATGGTTTTTCATTCTACTTTGTTGTTTTCAGTTTTCTATTTTAGTTTACAAAATGTTTGTTAAGTGGAATTGATCATATCTACCTTCATTTGATAAATTTAGCACATTGTGTGATTTCAAAATTTCATTTACAAGGCATAATTTTTCAGGCTTTTACATAGCATAATAAAAATTTATCTTGTTTGAAATTCAAAATTTCCCTTCACATACTTCCATTGCACTTTTCATTCTACGTTACTTTATTGCACTTCACCTTCTTTCTATTTTGGGTGCATACCGTGTTTGTGAAACTTGTATGAGATTTAAAACTTGTTGTCCTATTAGAAATACTATTGTTAGACATAGTTCTAGACTCCTATCATCATGTGATACACCATTTTCCATGGATCTTGGGTTCTCCAACACTTTCACTAATAGTGTTGATAATTAACCCTCTAGAGATCATGGCCTTCATACCACATTTCTAATGGCTTCCCTACCTACAAAAATGTGCATGCTATTCAAGCAATGGTTGATCATGTCTCCCAAAATGCACAAAATATAAATGAAGAATTAAAAAAATTACAAGACTTTGTGCGAACCTAGCCTATTGTTGGTAATGCCATTTCTCTCATGGGGAACATACAAACAATGCTTAAGAATGAACAAGGAATAGAGTTTATATGTAGCTTGTTCCATATCATTAAAAATAATTTTCCTCCTCAACCAGCTTCCAATATATTTCCAATGCATAAGAGAAAAGAAACCATAAGTTCTGACCACTTTACTACTCCTAACACGTCCTTTTCTAAAAAAAAGGAAAGGGCTTGTAGTTAGAAGATGAAATTGATAACCAAACAATTATGAAACCAATGAAGAAGAAACGAAAAATACATGCACATTAAAAATTTTAGCTAAAAAATATTTATGATATTCCTGCATCTTCGCATGAGCTATTACAAATTTCCAAGACTAAGAATATCTTTTACACTCTTTTACATTGGGGAAAAATCAAATTCCCACCTAAACATGAAAATCTAACTGAAAAAATAAACTTATCAAAATAGACCATATTGTGCTTATCATATTTTTTTTGGAAATCACATCAATAATTATCATATTTTAAAGGGAATATTGAAGAAATTTAGATCCCATAGGGATCGATCTTGACATAAAGCATGCACTTTTCTCCTTGCCATGTAATAATTGTAGGATCATAGCATGCTCACTATTACATGTTTTACATTCATTACAAATCATTTCCTTTATTGCAAGGAGCTTATTCTTGTCACTTATCCCAGCTCATCCTTGTCTTGCACCTAGTGGGGGTGATGGGTTAGATAGCCTTCTCCTAGTATGACACTTGATGTTGTCCCTTTAGCTAGTTGTCTGCATTCCATATATACTAAACAAGATTGGGATGCAGATGACTTGCTATAGTTTGACTTGCATGTTCCTTACTATTATTTCTTTGTTTTATTTTGCATGTTATTTATGTGATTGCGTGTGGATAATGTGATCTCCCCATACTATTTTGTTTGATATATCTCTCTCTTCATGTGTATTCCTCTATTTGTATCTACATTCTTCTATATGTTCTAAAAATTATCTTTACAAATTTTCTTGTTGTTTCCTTTTGGGGATGATACAAGGCATTGAGACATTTAGGTCTCTTCCATGTTGACTTGAAATATTTTTCTTGATTTTTGTTCTCTATGTGTCATTCTTCCTATTCTATGAGTATTTGTGGAATGAGGATGTTTCAAAGCTATATACAAATATTGTAGCAAAGATATACTCACCCCAAATTTGGGGATCCCTTATGTGTTTTTGGGGGAAACCCCTTCCCCTCTTCATGATGTAGATTCACTCAAGAAAATATGACTTGGCATAGGGCTTTCCAAATAAGATTTCATGTATTATTCATTGGCAACTTTAAATAAGTTTCTCACAATAATACACTTGTAGCAATTTATTTAAAGTGGGGGCATACATTGGCATTATTTTCTTGGTGGTGTTAATGGGTTTGATGTCCTCTTAGAGTGTGATATTTCTTAGCGTACAACTTTCCTCTTAGCGGTGATACTACATGTTGCATTCCCTAAGTTGTGATTCTCGTATTCCTAGACTTGTCCTCTCTTGGAGATATTAGGGACATTTATCTCTAAGAAGAGACCTTACATGAATTAAGCAAAGTCCCTTTTAAGAAACCTTTACGTAAACCCTTGTTCATAAGTGTTTGGCATAATACAACTTGTTAACCTTGTATTTAGCTTGAAGTCCTAGTATTAGTTTTGTGGCACCCTATCGGAGTTATAAGAGGGATAGCTTTGGTATGGTTAGTACATTGAGATGTTGTACACCTCACATGAATTTATTACTAAGCCACTTCTTTGGGAGCTCACCTAGTCGATGACCTAATGTTTCATTAGCCCAGAGTGAGTGCACACATTTTTTGCATAGTGGACATCGAGTTCTTCTTGTGAAAATTCTTGGATAAATAACGAAAACATGTTCCACATAACATTGGGAAGTTGAAGCCTGATCCTCCCTCATTTCCCTAGATGTTTGAACAACTAAGATATGTTCCACATCACGTTGGATAGTCGAATCATGATCAACCTCCCTCTTTTTAGAGCTTTAATGTTGTAGATTGAGTATATTTGTCATTGCTACATACATGCACATCTTCAGGGTCACCCTCTCACTAAAGTGGGGGCTAAATATATCGTAAGAAAAAGTATCCCTTTTGCACACTTAATTTGGGAAACATTACTAATAAAATTACCTTAATTGTGCCTTAATTTAATGTTGTAATATGTATTTTACATATTCATGCATTGATTTTAGGTCCCTATTAATTAAAATGGACTTAACTGTGCCTTAATTTGGTGTTATAAAGTATACCATTTTACACTTTCAAACTTATTTAGGGCTTCATTAATTGATTGAAGTTAATTTTCCTTAATTGGCCCCTTTAACTCAAATCCAAGCCTAATTAGTTGCATTTTTCAAAGAGGAAACCTCAAATTCATTAATGCCTTAACCTAACACTTCTCATTGAGCAATGTATGTCTTAGGTAAGTGACCTAGAACCCATTCTCCCATGGGTGAATGAGTCCCCACTTAGACCTAGGATGCTAAATTTAATTATGTTTTTGGAGGTATTTTAATGATTTCAAATTCATATTCACATGTTGGCTTGTGTTATTTGAATTTTAGGAAATTAATGTTAAATGCCTATAAATATAAGGTCATTTCACTAAGTTTCATCTAAGATTTTCAAGCTATCAAATTTGATCTAAGCATTGTTTTCAAGTGATAAATTCAAGAGAATTTTTAAGGAATTGAAGAGCAGATTTAGTGAAGAATTTTTGCAGCAATCAAGATCTAATTGTAATATGAAGACCTTCTTGCATCATGCATTTGATAGGAGATAATATGTTGATTAAATGTTCATGATCCATTCAAGCATTTAAGGAATTATTTCAAATCAAGTTTGAAGATCAAGATCCACATCCGTTGTAGCAATTTCATTCTAGTTCTAGATCTACATTCTAAGGTTAATTCAAGGGTTTGATTTAGGTGGAAGATCTCTTGAAGACAAAAATTGAAGAAGTTGTTAAAGTTGCAAAATTTATCAAGAAAGTTGTCATCACACTGAAAGTCAATTACAAAATTTTCTTCTGACACTCTAAACCTAAAACTTGGGAAAATTAAGAGATTTAGATTAGTAACAGAGACTCCCAAAAGATGGGATCAAACCATAAAATAGGACCCATTCACCCCTATGAGAATGAGTCCTAGGTCAACTTCAACAAACCCCTTTTGGATATTGGTAAACATCATCTCCTCTCTCTCTGATCTACATTATGATTTATGGTTCCATTGGTATTGAGCTTAATCTATTATATGCAATTTATAGATTTCATTTTGGAGTTAGTTTTTTATTTTTAATCTTTCTCCCCAAAGTTTTTTTTAATCAGGACCCCCATCTTTGCAAAAAAATCAAATTACTAGATTCACACATTGACTTGATTCACCTTAAGGTTGTTAGTCACTTCATTGTATGGATCTCATTATCTAATGAAATAAAGAGAATATCTTATCATTTTTGTGACCTCTAACATTATTTGAAGCCAACCAAACCATATTTTTCTTTGTTTCATTTCCTAAAATTCCCCAAAAAAAAAAATCAATTCCATAAAGTTTCAAGTTATAAATATACAAAAAAATTTGAAGGAATAAAAAGAAAATTTACTATACATGTAACACCTCACCACACAAACCCCAATGGACACTAAAATATAAAATAGTTATAGCACTTTTTTTTTTTTGACACTAATGTGAGATAAAAATTAACTTAGAATACTAGAAATAAAAATATACAAATGTATATAACAACTAACTAGTCCCCAAACATCATTCTTATCAAACCATCCTTAACATCCTTTTGTTAATGGGATGGGTGAACAAGAATGAGGTTTTGAATTTTCTGGCCAACAACAGGTGTCTGGTTCGAAGGCAACTAGGTTTGTGCTAGAGGGTGGTATTTCTAGGGATGCAAAAGTAGAGAATGCAAGCAAGTAGGAGGGAACGACTTCCGAGGACTGGAGCTGAAAGAAGCAAGGGGACCCAAGTGGTAAGGTGGCATCAGACGGTAAGTTGAACTCTAGCTCTTCTTTGAATGGAGGGGCTAGTGGGCCCGAGTTTTTGGGAAACCTGAGTGTGGATAAGGTTTCAAGAGATGAGTCATGGGAGGACTCAAAGAGGAAGTGGGTTTCTCTGTTTGGAACCAAGCCTATGGGTAAGCCAATCTTTCCTCTAGTTAGCAATATTTCCATCCCTTTGAGTGGGATGTATGCCATTCTAGTACTTGATCTAGTGATTGATCACAACATTTCTCTAATGGCATCAACACTGGTGAGAAAATTTATGGGCCCAAGACCAAATATTGAAGTGGTTAGGGATTTTTTGAGGAAGAAGTGGAGAGTTAAAGGTCAAGTTGAGGTTGCGGCTCTACCCAAGGGCTTCTTCTCCTTTGTTTTTTCCTGCGAAGAAGACAAGTTAGCAGTTCTATTTGGTGGCCCTTGGGTCATTGGAAAGTCATCCTTGGCTATTAAAAGGTGGTCCCCAAAAATGGACTTCTTGGAGGCTTCTTTTGAAGCGGTGCCTATGTGGACTTGTTTACCATGCTTACCAATGAAGTTTCAGAATGAGGATGTTTTTCGAGGAATTGCTAGCTCCTTTAGGGAGTTGTTATCCATAGATGTCATGACTTTGTCTAGAAAAAAGCTAGTTTTTTCCAGAATTTGTGTGGGTATCACTCAGTCTATTGGCATGCCATCATCTATAGAAATTGTGTCAAAAATTGGAAAGTGGGTTCAAACTATAGAGTTTGAGACTCTTCCTTTTGTGTGTTTTACTTGTAAAAAATTTGGGCATTGGCCAAGGAAATTCCCAAGCAATGTGTCAAATCCTATTGCTAAGATGGCTTCCAGGGAGTCCAAGATATGGAGGGCCAAAATGTTGGAGAAACCCCTAGAAGATGTGAATATAGGTGAGAAGAATAGACCTAGGGATGGTCAGGAAAATAGTGGGGAGTTCCAAAACCCAAGTCTAAGTGCTAATAATATTGAGGAGCCTTTGAAAGGTTCTGACAAACTCAAAGTTCCAGAAGGAGATGTTAGTGATCATAACAAAGAAGCTTTGGAATCAAGATCTAAGAGGTCTCAGGGGGAGGACCAAAAGTCAGAAGTAGGGAGTGCTGAAAAGTAGGATGAAAGCTTGAACCTAGAAAAGTGGGTTCTAGACACTATAGCAGAGGATTCCAAGGAAACATCTATTTTTAGTTAAGAAGAAGGTAGTAAAGCTAGTGGTGAGGAGGGCTATGTGGAGGTAGGAGAGAATATCATTCATTCTTCTATCCAAGATGTTTCCCAAAGTTCTCCAGAGGCTGTGAAATCCACTTTTGCGAATTTTGTGGATACCTGTAAGGTGAGGAATGACGTGGGGCATTCTCTGGTCATTAAAATTACTACTGAAGATGTTTTCATGGATGGGAAAGATTTTTTAGGATTTGAGGACCTGGACCTTGATGAGGATAGCTTATATACAAAAGTTGAGAAGAAAAAGAGAAAAAAATGGAACAATACAATGAGGGTTTCTACAAGAAATAGATCAAAAGTGGATTGTGGAGTCCAGAGATGTTTAGGTAGAAAATCAACAAAGTGGCATAGAGAACATGAATACATCCAAAATATTGTTGATGGGGTTTAAAGAACCATGATCCCAGAGATTTTTCAAAGTAATACTCCATTAAAGAAGTGAAGTTCATGTCTTGGAATAGTTGGGGGCTAAATAGTTCCCATAAACAAGATATTTTGCACAATTTTGCTAGGGACTGGTATAAACCTGATATTTTAATTGTTCAGGAGTCTAAGATGGTTAAGGATAGAGTGGAAAATATTAAGATTTTCAAGAGTTGTGGTGTGCAGGGTAGGAGTTTGAAGGGGGCTTCTGGAGGTTTAGTGACTTTTTGGAATTAGGAACATCTTAATGGTTATTTTGTTTGGGAAGATGCCAATCATGTGGCTACTAGATTCAAGCATCTCAGAGATGATTTCAGTTGGATTCTATCTAATATCTATGCCCCAAAAAGAAAATTGTGAGGACTTTTTGGAAAAGACTTGAATCTTTTAGGTTATGCTTTCCTGACGAGAACTGGATCATTATGGGATATTTTAACACCCCACTGCTAAAGTCAAAAAAAATTGGGGGTTCTCAAATACAAATGGATAGTAAATTGGACCTAATGGATTTCATCAACTCCTAATGTTTGCATGATGTGGACCTTAAGGGGGCAACCTACACTTGGTCCAAAAGGAAGGATGGGAATGATCTTATCCAAGTTCGGCTTGATAGGGCCTTAATTTCGGATAACTCAATGAAGGATTATCTATGTTCCTTAAATGCTCTTTCTAGAATTGGCTCAAATCATTTCCCTATAAGTTTTGTGGTTGAATCTATGTCAGGTAAGAGAAATTTCCCTTTTAGATTTGAAAAAATGTGGCTGTCTCATCCTAATGTCTTTAATTGCATTCAAGAATGGTGGAATATAAAGGTTAGTGGTACTACTATGTTTTAGGTTGCTAAAAAGCTCAACGAGGTCAAAACCAAGGTCCGAATTTGGAATAAGGAAGTTTTCGGGGACATTATTGCTACTAAGTATGCTATCCAGTTTGATCTGAAGGATATTTAGGATATAATTCAAAAAGAAGGTTATGTGGGAGACTTCCTTTCTAGAGAAAATGAAATCCTCATAAAATATCATGATATTATATCAGAAGAAGAGGAATATTGGAAACAAAGATCATTATCAATTTGGCTCTCATCAGGGGATAAGAACACCGGGTTCTTCCACATGACTACTATGAAACACAGGGCATCTAATCATATCACTCATATTTTGAAAAATGGTGTCAAAATTGAGGAGGATGATATTAGGAATGAGGCCATCCAGTTCTTTGCTAACCTATTGTCTATGGCAGAGAGGTTGGACATGAATTCTCAACAAGCATTCATTGATGTTATCCCCAATATTCTGAATGACCATCAAAATAGATCTATGACTATTATTCCTTCACCAGAAGAGGTTAGAAAGGATTTTATTTTTTGAAGGTCCAAGTCTTTTGGGAGATTGTTGTTGATGATGTGGTTAATGTTATTAAAGAGTTTTTTGGATCCAGGAAATTGTTGAAAGAGCTTAATGGTACTTTCATTGTTCTTATCCCCAAGTTCCCTTGTGTTGATGCTTTTGATTTTTTCTACCCAATTAGCTTATGCAACTCCTACAAAATCATTTCTAAAGTGGTTACCACTAGGCTTCTTGGGGCTCTTCCATTGTTTATTTCTCCTCAGTAGAATGGCTTTGTCCCTGGCAGACAAATCATGTATTCCATCATTACAGTTCATGAGAATATCCATTCTTTAGAAGTCTTGAAAAACCAAGGTTTTTAACTTAAGCTAGATATGTCTAAGGCTTATGATATGGTGGATTGGGAGTTCTTGATGAAAGTTCTAAAATATTTTTTGTTTTCAAAGAGATTCCTGCATCTGATATGGGAAATCATTTCAACTCCCAGCACTACTGTCATTATCAATGGATCTCCTTCCCAATTTTTCAAAGTCTCAAGAGGTGTTAGACAAGGAGATCATGTTTCTCCCATTCTCTTTACCTTAATGGTGGAAAGTATGGGAAGGATTTTGCACAAAAAAGTTATAGAAGGGAGTTTCAAAGGGTTAAAACCATTGCTAGCTAATCTTGTCTGTTCACATCAGCAATTCATTGATGATACCATTCTTCTGGGAAGCTCAACAATTGGAGAAGTTAGAACTCTGAAAATTTCCCTTGTGCTTTATGAAGAAGCTATAGGGAAAAAAATTATCAGAACAAAAATTTCTCTTTTCTTTTTCAACACCCTAGAACATAGGCAAAGGAAGATTGCAGACATATTACATTGTGTTGTTAGTTCTCTTCCTTGCATTTACTTGGGGCTTCCTTTGGGAACCAAACCTCTGGAATATTTCTAGATTTCTCTTGTGGATAGGTTTAATCAGAAGTTGGTTGGCTCGAAAGGGGCCCTTCTTAGTCAAGCTGGTAAAGTAATGCTGCTAAAGGCTTCACTTCAGAATCTGCTTGTTTATGCTCTTAGTTTGTTTAAGATCCCTTCCAAGTTTGCTGAAATTATTGAAAAGATTCAAAAATGCTTCCATTGGTCTAGGGTGGAGGAGAAAAAGAGGATTCCGCTAGTTGCTTGGGAGAATGTGTGTAAACCCAAAAAGTATGGGGGTCTTGGTTTGAGGAACATTAAAGTTTTTAATAAAGCTCTCTTGGTGAAACATGTATGGAGAACCTTTGTTGATGCCAGTGAATGGAATGTTATCTGGCATAGTAAATATTCCTGATGAGTTGACTCCCTTAGAGATTTTCTTAGTTTTCATAATCTCCCTATTGGTTCAACCCTTTGGAATAATGTCATTAAGGCTAGGGATCTTGCTGGTAAAGGCACGTTTTGGAAACTTGGAGATGGTAAAAAAATATTGTTTTGGGAAGACTAGTGGATCAGGAATGGACCTCTTTGTTGTATTCCTATTGTTAGGAATCATATGGAGAAGTGAAAAGCCATATTTGGTACCTTTTTTGGAGACTATTAGAGGAATGAGCAGAGGGTTGGTATCTCTTCTATTATTCTAGACCTTCTCCCCCTACAGTCTCTCCTTAACTCTATTGTGCTTAGTTTGTGGGGCCAAGATGACTCTTTGGTTTGGAAGTTGTCATCCTCAGGGGTCTATTTTGTTTCTTTGGTTGTGGCATCTTGTTATCATTCCTCTCCTTCTCCTGTGTGGGAAAAGGTATGGGTGCACAACCTTATACCTAAATTCAACATCTTTGTGTGGATTCTTCTTCAAAATAAACTATTAACTAATGACAATCTCTATAAGTGTGGCTCCTCTTTTCCTAACAAATGCTATCTTTGTTGTGTGGAGGATGAGACTGCTTCACATCTCTTTCTCCTCTGTCCTTTTTCCTATGATATCTAGTGTAGGATTTTACAAATGTGGGATCTCAACTGGGTTTTTCAAGGTCTATTTTAGAATTTTATAGCCAGTGGAAGGCTCCTTCTAGCAATCCAGTGTTGAATCTGCTTTGGAGATACATTTTTCCTCACCTTGCATGGGGTATTTAGAAATAGCGTAACAATAGAATCTTCCAAGATTCAACTCTTTTAGAGGAAATTGTTTTTGGTAAAATTATCAGAGTTGTGAGAGAGAATTTCAATTTGCTCAATAACAAAATCAAGGCTAATGGAAAGGTTAGATACCAAGATTATGAGCTTAGAATTCTTGATGCTTGGAAGATTAATGTTGACATTTCTTCTCCTCTTAAATCCACTAAGGGGCCTAGAGAAGGTATCCATTGGAACCTCCTTCCTCTTGGGTGGGTTAAAATCAACTTTGATGGGGCAGCCAAGGGTAATCCTAGGCCAGTTGGGTGTGGGGGAGTGATAACGGATGAGAATGGATTTTTTATTGCAGCGGCGGTAATCCCCTTGGGTACCTAGACCAACCACACTACTGAAGCCATAGGGGCATTTCAAGTCTTGAATCTAACTCGTCAGTTGAACTTTAAAAATGTGTGGCTTGAAGGGGACTCGAACAATATTATACAATGTATTAAGGGCCTTCAAAA
This sequence comes from Sequoia sempervirens, assembly GCA_007258455.2. NCBI lineage: Eukaryota > Viridiplantae > Streptophyta > Pinopsida > Cupressales > Cupressaceae > Sequoia > Sequoia sempervirens. Next base: position 450,711,405 of record VDFB02271358.1, on the reverse strand, counting down.
ACCCTCATGGACTATAGAGAATTGGATAAATCTATCCAAGGAGAATATTAGTAACTTTGAAAAATGATTTATATCCCATGCTTATAGGGAAATTAACACGATGGTAGACTTTTTTGCCAATAAGGGAGTTCAAGCGAAGGACAAGTTGATGTCACTACCTTACTAATGTATGATCGAATTCATAGGAAGGTTCAAACTCCCCCTACCAATGTATGTATGATGGGTTTTGAGTGTCTTGTCATGCAGTCTCAAGACTGTGGTTCAATAATTATTCATCGTTGGTGGAAGCACATTGATATTAATTACTATTCTGATCTCTTATGCTTCACATGCTTTTTGGGTATTCTGATTACCAGCTTAACTGGGTTTCTAGAGTCTTCTGAATAGGCTTACAATTCTACCAACATGGGTGGTGAGAGTCGTGGGGTGGAACAAATAGATTGTGATGAGCTAAGGAATAATACCAAGGTTTAGGAGCTGCTAGAGAAGGGTGGGATAACCAACTATATGAAAAACCTCCATGGCAAGGACCTGAGCATCACCAGGCTTTTTTCCAAAGAATGGAAGGATGGTAAGGTCAATTTTCTTGGGAGAAAGGTTTCTATCAATGAGCAGTTAATTTTTGAGGTATCAGGGCTTTCCATTGAGGGCATCAAGTTTTAGAGGGATAGGAAACTCTCCAACCAGGCTGCACACAAATTTTTGAAGACCGAGAAGGAAAAGGAGAATTTGTGAAGGACTACTAAAAGTAGTTATAATTCAATGAAGATTGTTTTGCATTAGAGGAAAGTGTTGAAAGTGTTCATGGAGTACATTACCCTAGATGGTCATTACAATAGGGATTTTGGGTACCATTTTGTGCTCCTCAACCATTTTCGGCATCAAGTTAGGGTTTATTTCCCTTTCTATCTTGGTACCTCTTTGAATGCTAGTCTTTTGAACTATAGTCAGAACCCGATTAGGCATTCTATTCTCCATGAGGGTTTGCATGTTTTAATCTATGAACACTTCAAAGCCAGGTTGGCTCTGTCCCTCCAGACCCCTTCTTCTAAGGGAAGGACTACAATTAAGGGGAAAGGTAATTCTAGTGTCTCTCCCTAGGAGAAGGGTAAGAGAAAGGTCTTAGAGTATCCTTCTTGTGATACTAATCAAGATGACTCGCAGTTGACCCCCTTGTCAGAAAACTCCAACTACCCTGCCATTGACAGAGAGGATAGGCCACGTTATCCTAGTGACCTCAAGGAGGATGACCATTACTTTAAAGTTGAACATGAATTTGGTAATGGCATTCTTTCTATTGCTCATAATGGGTCTGTGGATTTCTTTTAGTTAATCAGATGGGTTTTTTTGAGATTAAGGAACTTAAATTGAATCAAAGGGCTATGAATAGTAAATTGGAAAATGGTGAAAATAATGACAATAATAACATAGACATAGATAAGACTATCGATTTGTGGAGTAAGGAAGAAAAGAAATACATGGTGGATTTCCTCAAGAAAACTGTTGAGGATTTGCAGCAATTTAAGATTAACCATGATGGTGATCTTTCTGGTGTGGAGGAAAAGATGAAGAACATAAAAGGCTCTATCCACAAGGTTTTTGAAATGAGCCACAAAATTTTAAAATCTACTATGAAGACCATGAATATGATGGTTGATAATCTAGAAAATGAATATTAGGTCAGGACTAATGTGTATGTGTATGCTAAGAAAGAGGAAATCCAAGTGGAAGGAGTTGGGATGAGCAAAAGAACCAGAGCAAACCTAAAGAGGAAGGCTAACCAGGCTCTTGTTAACATTCAATACATTAAGAAAGTTGCTTTAAACATGAACAAACTCGAGCAGGAGGCGACATATATCCTCAAGAATATAGCCTATTGGTTGGACTTTTGTTGGATTTTTGTTGTCTTTTTGTTGTGTTGCCTTCAAATGTTTCCTTGTTTTCTTCTTTGATGGCCTCACTTTCTATTTTTTTCATGGTCCTTTTAATGTTGTATATTTCTCTAGTTTACTGTTAAGGGTTTTAAGGTCCCTTCAAAACCTGTTTGTTCCTTAATAAAAAACAACTAATTAGTCCCTTGGGGTTACATGACTACATTACATTATATCCTTCACACTTATGAATTTAATTATAAATATTTGCTCAAATAAAATGCCACTAAATATGATATATTATGAACCAATAACACATAATAATACAAGGATCAATATACATTATAGTTACTATAAGCCTCCATTAGTGATCATAAGATAATTCCAAAGAATACAATCAATACATTTATAATATGAAGATACATTGCTCAGGGATTACATCAATACAATAGTGCTTCCCAACATGAATGGGAATAGTACAATAACATGGAATAAGACAAGTGAAATGAATGATTACAAAGCAGCAAGACTTGTTCCAACTCTGGTAGAACTCTAGAGTCATTACAAATGGTACAACTCTACACAACTCGATCTTCAATTGGGGACCTAATTGGGTGTATAGCACATTCCACTCGACCATGTGGACCCTAAGGCCCACCACCCATGCTAGGAGATGACAATAAGGACTCACAATGTAAAATAGTCAAGTGAACAAGGCTGGCCAGACATCATAACAAAAGCAACAACAACCACAAGGCAACATCTTCTTCTAGAGGAACAAGAAGAACAAAAGGAAACAACAAACATCCAAGCTTGCTAAAGGGAAGAGTGTGATCACATGGCTCAATATGGGTTACCCAATATGGATCTTCATAGGTTACCGACCCCAATCCTGGGTTACCCTGGCAACCTCAACTAATCCCCGACCCCCATTCTTACACATGCGGAATCAACTCATCTTTCATGAAGACAAGGTGGTTGATTTGCTATTCCAGGCCTTCTCGTCTTATTTACAACATAAACAAGCACTCAATCCATGAGAGAGGCATCCATTATCTTGTATTAGTGTTATTACTACCCACCCGCTAACTATTAATTAGGTTATCACTTGATTAACTCAACTTCCACACGAGTTACCATGGATACTGCTTAGGGTTTTGGCCCTCGTGGGAAGCTGGTCTCCCTACTAGCAACAAAATCTCAAAATCACAGACTAGGTAAGCCAACTTGCACAAACAATCAAAGACAAGTAAATAAATATGCATGTAAAATGAGGCATGCACCACCTCACACAAGATCTCCATTATAAAAAAATTTCCACAGTGCAAGGCTCAAACCCACATCAACACCATCCAAGTATAAAGATCAACCATTATCAAAATGACAAAATCATGAAACCACCCACTTTGAAGTGAAACAACTTAAAAATCATGTAAACACTCTAGGCTTGATATGGTTTACCCAATGTGGATCTTCCTAGGTTGTTCTCCCCCATCTCGGGTTACCTAGGTGGCCTCATCTAATCCCCAACCCCCATAGCAACTCATTCAATCAAAAACCACACTCCCCTCTAACCTTTAGAATACTGATAACCTATTAACACAATTGTTTTGCCATTGATGTGGCAAAAACATCATGACCAAAAAATGACTATTTACAACCTGAAGTCACAAAACAACAACTGTAGAATAAGAGTAGTAACATTACAACGAGATCCTCCAACACAATCAAAACTGACATAATCAATTCAATACAAAAATCAACCACATTAATGGATTGTAAAAACAACCAAAAGGGCATCCAAGGGAGACCTCAATTTTCTCCTCACAAGATACCCTTACAAGTTGGCTAACAAACAACCTTTAACAAAATTAATAACGAAAATAGCAATAGCAACCAGCCGATTCACAACTCAATTCAAAGTCTATCTTGATAACCAAAACAACTTAAATTCCAAAATCCAAAAGCTTCACATCTTCACTAGATCAACACCTCAACTAGATGAGCAACAAATTACCATCTCAATTTAGATTTTAACCTACACAATAATTCCCACATTATAACACTTATCAACTTAATTCATTTTAACTAATTTTTCCATAATTATATAAATAAAATAAATCACTCCTCTTCAAATCACCTATTTCCAAAACTCAAAGACATTACATAATGCAAGCACACAAATGAACAAGGAAACCATAACATGCAAACTCCATATTTCATTTATTCTATTTTAAATATTTCACATATAAACTAATCCAATTTTAAGAATATACTATTCCATCAATAGATAGTATTAAATCATACATCACATCTATACATTTAAATTTACCCTTCAAATCAATATAGCGAAGTAGAATACGACACCCTTCTAAATGCACACATGTTCATTTATAATTCTATAAATATATTTATAGAAATACAAACAACATATCATAATCATAAAACCACTTTCAAAATAATGAATCAACTATGTATATCTCTATGAAACTTATTCCATACATTTTTCCTTCCAATATAACTAATATTCCTGTGATACAAGGATATATAAGATTATAAACAAATGCAAATATAAGACTACTTTGATAATTACTCAACTCATTGGCAAAGAAACGATATTACACAATTATTTATTTTATATGATTCTTATATAATGATCTATTGTTAACGGACAGATTCTCAGATTTATAAGAGCAATCCACATAATGTAAGTACATGAAGATTTACAAATAGGGTCTATTGTCTAATCCTCTAAATAGTTCGCTCATCATTTTGAAATTCATATAAATCAATTTAAGTAATACACAACGACTAAAATAAATCTCAGAAAAACTATCGAGCCTTATAAACCTAAAGTAAGTGCAGCGCAGCCATGAGAAAGCATTATTTTCATAAATATTCATAATGTAAGGGTTGGTGGCAGGTAACTAGTGAGGGCGACGCAACACAACCATACCTATTTCGGACTCCAAGTTGATGCAAAAGAAATTTGTATGAGAGATGTGGGCCTCTTCATCCTTTTAAAACGATGATTATTGGTGATGCTAAATGAAACAATATAAGGATTTGGTCTTTTAAGACAATTGCATCAGTCATGATTGAAGGAGAAGTAACTCAAGTAATAAAGATCCATCAGGCTGTTGTGGTAAAATAACACCATTCAACTTAATAATATTTGATCAGAGGCATCTCAGAGGACATCGACAGTCAAAGACCATAAAACATAGCCAAATCGGCATAGCAAAAGCATGGTGCAAGGTTGAAGTCTCAGACCGTAAAGAGAAAATACCAAAGACAAATGAAGCATGGTGTAACGGGGTATAAATAAGATATTCTATCTACAAGAATGTTGAAATACATGCAGAAGGTTAATCGAATTCCTATTGATTGCATATACGTTGGGTACCAAACGAAATGTATCAAATATTGAATGCGGAGATGAAACCGCTTATTGTAGATTGCAGATTGACCAAGAAAAAGAAACACCTTCCAAAAGAAACCTATAAGTTATCTATGTCCACAAGAAAAATATTACACCTCTAAAAGCATATTGCAATACAATAAAATCTGCGTTAGTGCCTAAGATCCGACCAAGATAGATCTACATAACAGATAAACTAGATCAACACCATTGAAGCTCTAAAGAAACTAAGCTAAGCAAGTTTAAGCAATATGTCATCAGGGAAACAAAGTCGCACTACTAAGTAGGCTCCTCTTTCAAATGAAATCCACAAATATTCTAATTAAAAGATTTGATTCTTTGCAGAAGGAACAAATAAAGACTTAAGTCGGAACTCTACCTCGTACGTATTATTTGTGAGTTGGCCAAAGATTGACGAGACCATATTACCATCAGATTGGTCTAATAGCTCAAATATTTCGATGTTGTCAGTTCACCGATGAAACCATTGCTCCCACTACAATTCTATGTTGGATCTAATATTCTTTATCTAATGCTAAGGTCGGGATGATAAAAGATTAAAATAATATAGAATATGATACTAGAATGAATGCCTATCCCAAGACCAAATATGATCCAAATATGATCAAGAACGAATTATTTTGTAGAGAATTTTTTTTCTTGTTTTACAAAGTTAACTGATAAAAAACATTTCTCTAAACCCCCATACTTCAAAAACAACAAAGAGTTTTATTTTTCCAAAATAAAAATCCAAAAGATAAGCTTTGAAACCATAAATCAAAAAAATCGGCAAGTTTCCAGTTCGACAATCCATTTGAAGTTGTGCATGTGCATGCATTGTCTTTTTCCCATCTTTTTCTATTCAGAACTCGTTTTTATATCAGTTTGAATACTTATCACCTTTATTCATTTAAAATCACATTAATTTTCATTATTTAAATAATTATCCTCTCACAATAATAATTGTCAATTATTATTAAATACAATTTACTACAATACATTTAATAGAACAATTTAATTTAATTATTTAATATTAAACCATATCCTTTCCATTTAATAGTATTGATTTATTTAATTATTATTTTAAATTCCAATTTTATTTAGATTACCTTGTAATCAATTTTTATCTGATTAAACAAGATCATTTAAAAATATTAAGTTCACCTCATAATTCAATAACACATTGAAAAACGAAATCAACATGATGTCACAAATAAACAACTTACCCAAATGTGAAGGAAGCGCAATACGGAGGGGCACTACAATACAAAGTTTGATGTCTCATGTAAACTCATTTTATATCATTTTATCAAAAACTAAATTATAGTGTTAATTTATTAAAAGCTATGGGTATGTGCAGGATCATGATGGGCCAAAAAGTGGCAATATGATGGGTATGTGGCTGATGAATTTATTTTTACCCAAAATTGATGAAACAAAAAGGGTTTTTAAAAGAGATTCTCAACTTTCCACCAATATAAATTATGCCTTACTTTGAATTTAATAAGTAATTATTATTCTTTTTCTATTCGAATTACGACTAAATTCCTGATTGATAGGCTGATTGAAAAATAGTTATAGCTTTCAAATAGTATCAGATTTTTTGAATCCAAAACATGCATCACATTATATGCTTCACATACTATAGGATTAAAAAAAATAAAATTGAATTGCATAAAGTTTTGACCAAGTTAACGTGGTCGACATACAAGTTTTTATATTTTTAAAAAGTTGTAATAAAAAATTCATAATTAATTATTTACTTGGAAAAAAATTACAAAAAAATATGCATCACATCGGGACATGAGTCTTCTACTTATATCTAAATCTTATAAAAAAATATTATCATTTTATTGTGGTTAGGGTGGTCAGACAGACACCTACTTATTTTTTCCCTGAAATTTAAGTACTACTGCATTGAAATTTCAAATTTTCACCAAATAGATTTTTTCTTTTTTAAATGAACCTAGTAGTTTAGAAACTACATTCAATTTGCTACAGATTCTATTCTTACATATATTTGAAATAATATAGATAACTTATTAAAAAATTTACGTCAAGTTTCCTAACTCTGGTTTTTCTAAAAATTTTGCCACTTGAGGGCCTGTTTTTTCCATGATGATCTTGCACATACCCCTATATTCAAATAATTTTTTAATTTTGTCAAAAAATACAAACATAAAACATACCTAAAAACACATTTTATTAGTTTAAATCATTTCAAAATTCAAAACATATATGCCACTTTCAAGTGATTTATGCTTAAAAGTTAGATTAGTGTTGGTCGTTTCCTTTATAAAGTGTGACAACTTTGTAATTTTACTCCCATGGTAGAGTAACATAGGCACAAAGGAATACAAAAATGTGAAATGCATCAAGAAAATATACACAAACAAACATGTTAAAATGAAATAAAAAAAATGACGATATGGACCAACAAGTTGTATCATAATAAGACCCATATCAAAGGTGTTCATGATTCACACAATAGAAAATTCCAATGTTTGCTAGTTGAACCATAAACTTGAAGGAACACGGGCTAGTTAGGACATATATTTATTAGGTGATATCCAAAGACATGGTAAAATGAGAAACGTGCACTAGGTCTACTAGGTGTGTACCCATAACAAGGTGGAAAAAGTGAGAAACACACTAGTTCTCGCGAGGACCACTTTTCACAAGGTGTGCCTTATGTCAACCAAACCAAGGGTTATACTTTGTGATGGCCCTAATAATATGCCATAATATGATCAGTATTTTATTCCAACACCACACTAAATTCAACACTCATGAACAAAGTGGAGCAAAAACACAAATATCAATGCATCACTAGGTCAAATGCTTCTGAATGAAGTGAAGCAAAAAAAAATCTAATTTAATAATGTCAATGTATGCTCCCACTTTAAAGAAATTGTGAAACACGATGTTGTGATCAATTAATTTAAAGTAAAAGAAAAAAAATATAAATGCTAAGTGATAAGGACATGAGACCTTGATTGGAGATCCCTATGCTAATGATATGTTTCCAAAGAAAGTAGCCTCGTGACAAGGGGTTGCCCCCAAATGCAATATGATAGGAAATATGTAATGTCCCTTACCCGAACTTTCCCTAAAATTCACTTGTTTTCCCTAGAGTTTATTCTTTGGTAAGCTTGCATTAACTATTATTTTCATAGGATGGTAGGATTATGGTTTGATACCACTGTAATGTCCCTTGTCTCGCTTTTCCCTAGATTTCACTTGTTGATTAGGTTTAGGATTTCTTCTTTTCAAATAAATTTTCTCTTTAATGAAATGATATTGGATTGCAATCTGCATTCACCATAATTAACAACATTTCCACATGTGCATATGTATGTTAGCATTAATATCTAGATATCCAAAACATTAACATAATTATAAATGCAATAAGGAAGACACAGGAGTGACATGGGTAGATCTGCCCGAAGCTATCCATCTAAGCCCAAGATCACAAGCATGTAATCAAGACAACTCACCCCTTGGCACTGAGTGGTAAGAACATCCCAACCAAGAAAATTCCACCCTTGGAGTGGCGTGCTAAGTGGAAACACTTGTACATGTTTTCTCTACCCATGTCATCACCTCATAAGACACTTAACCTACTAAGGGTAAGCCAATTGAGCTTATAAGTGGTTTCAGTCCTACCACCCCTCCATGGCCATAGTGAATCTTGAGTGGGACCCCTATCCCTCCATGGGACCCACACATTGGGACTGGGTAGACTACGAGTGAAATTTCCACCCCTCCAAGGCCCATCCCTACCTTGGGTTCAGGGGGCGGATTTTAAATGGGCTTTTTAGGCACCACTTTTCTCAGGCCCTTCCTCCCTAGTAGGGTTGCAAACACTCATGAAGACAATATTTTAAGAAGTTGACCAGATACATTTGAATTTACTATTGATTCTTATCATTTCATAGTACAATTATACTCATGGTAATACTAAAGAAATCATAATCATTTCATAGAATAATTTTAATAATACCAAAGGAAAACATTGCACCAATTATCAAATTAGCCACAACTATTATGCATATACTATTCTACATTAATGAGAAGCAATATATCTACTTAGGGAAAATCCTATAAATGTTCCTCTTTTACTAATGTGTAACTAGCAACAAGATTATGCATTTTCTAAAAAATAATGCTTTGGTCGATGTAGAATTTAGGATTTTTCAATTTTAATGTTTTAGACTACGCTTGTTGTTACATCAAATTTGCATATTCAGGTTCATATATGGTGATGAAAAATATTCAATTTATACACAGTATGGAAGAAATAGATAGGGCCATAGAGAGATATCATTCTAGAATCTAAAGTTAATGTATGGACTATTTGTCATTTATGAGGAAATATTTTCCTATTGTCATATTTGAGATATTGCTAGATATTAAATCCAACTGAGTGAACTCACTTGTTTCACTGTGTCTATAACATTTATCCAACACTTTCCTATTTCTATCTAATTTTATTTTGTTCCCTTCTCTTGTTTCATCAGTTCCTCTTTATAGCTTTGACTTAATGGGAAAGGACATGCCCATTCAGTGTAGAGATGTTACCTTGAATGGACATACCCTTTAGGGTGTCTTCCCTAATTGCAGCCCTGTGACTAGTAATGGTTGTTGTTACATACACTCATGACTAATTTCGGGTCTTTCCATATCTTTGTGTTACATTCTTGGTGCTTTAGAAAGAGGTTAAGGGATGATCGTTGAGTCACACCCATGTGAAAACTATAGATGGATGAGTCTAAGAATGCTAGTTGAGTATCACTTTAAGGGTCCGACGATAATATGTCCAATATTTTAGGCATCAATTTATTTATTTGGATGATCGATATTTTCATTCCTTATCACTATAGTCTTTATGCTATCTTCCATTTTATGGTGTTAGTCGTTTATTAATATTCTTTTATGATATCTAATATACTAATATCATCTATGTTGATTTAAAGTAATACTTTAGATGAAAATTATCTATATCCTGACTTTTATTTGCAATTAATTTATAATTTTATATTGATTGTTAGATCATATAAAAAATGGTATAATAATATTGTTAATTTATTTGATCTTATAATTATAATAAATTACCTTTGATAGTTATAATTATCATAGCAATACTAGCTATATTTTTAATATTTTCTTGATCTTATGAGGCTATGGTGCCACCAATCATGGGCCATCTTAGTTAGGTGTAACATGAAAAATTTGATTGTATTTTCTTTGGTCATTGGGATTAAGGAAAGATATGTGCCCAACTTTTGAACCCATGATCATGCGGTGTTCTTTCCTTCACCATCAAAATTGGGGAGGGTTAGTTTGCTTACTCTATTTTTGAGATCCTTGTCAGTTTGCGGGTTTCTTTCTTTCCTAGGGCCAATTGTAAGTTTGGAATCACAATAATATTTAAAGGGGATGGTTCTCCTAATTTCAGGATCAAGTCTATAATAGGCCATTGCAATCTCATCCACATTGTCTGTGGTTGGTTCATTATTTTCCCTCCCTTCCATGTCTTATTCTCTAGAAAAGAAAGTAGGTCTAGTGGGTCTTGAGTTTGTGACTTTTGAAGGTGTATGATCAATATTTTCTGAGTGATTATAGCTTATTGAAAAATAAACAATAAGATCAAAGAAATATTAAAATATAGCCAGTATTGTTATAATAATTATAACTATCAGATGTAATATTATAATTATAAGGTCAAATAAATTAACACTATTATTATACCATTTTTAGTATGATCTAATAATTAATATAAAATTAGCACTTAATTGCAAAAAAATGCAGAGATATAGATAATTGTCATTGTTGATCATCAAAGCTTGTGACTCTTTGATAGTCTTATGGGAAATTCGGTGAGTGGGGGATAAATTGTGCCTCACGGAATGCATCTAAGATTTTTATAGAAAGCTGACTCTTCTTTGGGGTTTGGAGATAAGGGGAGAAGGAAATGTAAACATAAAATGTAAAGGTGATGCACCAAAGCTTTTACAACATTTCAAACCGAAATCATTCATCTAAGTGATATAAATAGACATAGAACGCCACAACCCTTCATTGTTTGAAAGATAACAAACAACAAAGGCTAACTTCAAGCACAGTGCAGACTTTCAAATATTTTCACAGGTAGTGTTCATTAAGGTCTGATCAAACATAAATATTTCTTATGAGTAACATAACAATATCTCAGAATATTAGGGCCACTATGGCGAATAATTACAAAATTGCCAGGCTTAACGCCATTATCATCAATGCTATGGTGGAAAAGTTAGAAAAAAATCAAAAGGGCTCGCTGGTCGTGGATTTGGATGCGGACCGAGGTTGTAGCAGATCTATTGCTGAAGGGATTTTGACTCATACCCAGGATAATACGAAGAGGAAGGCCCCTGCATCTCCACACACGGTTCAAATCCTCAAGCAGGGGTTAAAGGAAATGAATGAAGTTGAAAAGGAAGCTGAGGAGTTGATGAACACCTTGGAGTAGTGTTGTGGTGGTTTTTTATGGTTTTTTGGCGGTCCTTTTTTCTAGACCTTGTTGTCTCTTTGTGTTGTCGTTTCCTTTTTGGGACAATTGTCTATTTTTTTAGAATTTTTATGCTCTATCTTTGTTTGTTTTAACTTTGTGGTTTTAGGTCCCTATAAAACCTATTTTTTCCTTTTCAAAAACATAACAATATCTCAGAAATCTCATGAAATCTTCCTCCTAATACAACATAGCACGACAAAATAACAACTTTTAGAAAAATAGAGAAGTCCAATGACATAGTCCAATTTTCTTAAGCCACTACTCTACCATACAAGCATACAACATAAAAATCCGCTATTTAAACTATCCAGATTTAGCTTGCAAGACACAACATCTCATTCAAAATGATAATATAAAGAAAGAAAGCTTGAAAAAGGCCATACATGTATAGTATCAACAAATTCTCCTCAATAGTTTGTGCTTTTAAATATTAAATGAACTTTGAAATAGAGGTCGGATGCCAATCCAACAATAGTTTAAACCTTAATAGATATAACATGCCAAAGAAAGTAGATCTGCAACTTTCTTCTAAAAATAATTTTAAAAACCCTAAAAAAGCAAAAGAAAAATTTCTTCACAAACAAATTGTAACTTGGAATCAAACCCCTCATTGTATCATTTCCCTTCCTATATAGCCACCAAAAGAAGAAAAAACCACCTCGACAGAGAAGTAATTGCTGCCAGATGTTGATACTTGATAGCTTGCAATCTTATCATAGATCATTGGTTAGGCCACAAAGATCTTTTCAACATTAATTCTCAGCTACCACATTGATGTTCTTTAGATATTTAGAAAATATAGAGGTCTATAAATGATCAAATCCTAGAAACAACAGCCTGACGAAAGGTCCAAATGACAAATCACATCACCCTATGGAACCGACTCAAAAATTTAATCCCCAAAACCAAAAAAAGAAAGAAATAGGCTAGCCAACTTTGAAAAACTCTTGAAACATATCACTCCTTAGGAGACACAACCTGACTGGGGTGAAGCAGTGATGTGTCAACAAGGAAGAAACTTCCAAACTCATGAATATAGCTCCCAAGAAAATACTTGATGAGTGAACATGTGTCCCGAACTCTCTTCTAAAAGGAGGATGAGAGATGAAAGTTGCATAGCTACCACATGGCACATTGCACACCTTTCCAATAATTCTCCTTAAACATGGGTACCCAAAACTAAAAACATTTATACAAGCCAAAAATTCAAAAATAACTAAGGAAAAAATGCTTCATAGTTCTGGCGACTCATAGGGATCTTCGCTTTGTAGAGATATGAACCTAGGCCTTTGGTTGTTCTTGGAGTTTGATGAAAATGACACGTTGAGCCTCCTAATATGCAAAAGTTGGTAGGAAAAAGGTTTGGATCTACCTGTATGCTTGCTTGAGATTGAAAATCTTTTTAAATGAGATGACCCCCCATCTAGAAGAAAGTATGCCCAGGTGATAATATAGTCGATAAAAGAGGATAGATCTCACACTCTACATCATCAACTATGGGAATGACACTTGAACCTAGAAGTTTTGCTGAGGTCTGGATCTTGTGTCGGGTTGCATCATTGACCTGCTCCATTGTCAATGCATCTTCATCTGGTGAAAGGAGTGGGGGCAATCTAAAACTAACAAAGATGTAAAAGTCCTTTTTGATCTCAATGACCTACTTATTCAGCACTATCTAGCACTCTTTAAATTTTGTTGCAATCCTATGACAGTTGATAATCTCATTGAATTTGATGGAGGCGATCCATCAATCAGGAATCCTTGCTCTTTCCAGGACCTGGTCAGTGGTGGTGCATAATTTACAGATGAAACTTTGTGAATCCACCACTCAAGATGAACATTTTTGTAAAAAGCAATCATCCATCAGGCCAACCTTGGCATTTAGTTCCAGAACATCCCTTAGAAACTGTAAGGTGGGTTCCAAGACAATAATACCAGTTGCAATTTGCTCCCAATGCATAGCTATCAGCCTCTTCATTACAGGGAGGGGCCCAGTTCTTCGTACATCAGTTAACTCTTGGTTAAATTGAGCCTCTCTTTCCCTTGTGTTTTTTCCATTTGACTTTTCTCTTGAAGAGCATTTTCCAATTCAGAGCTTAGTCTTCCGACTTCTTTCCTTGACTCCTTTGCTTCTACCTATTGCAAGAGGGTGTGTCCCTTGGTCTTCCTTATAGCACAATGCTTGGGTTTGTGACATGGTCTAACCACCTCCTGTGGATCCTAACTAAAGCTTCTATCGAGCATTAACAGGTCAATCTTTTGGTGCAATGACAAGGCCAATAATTGGTATCAAATTTGGTCATAGGTTCAAACCGCTCGCTTGTGCTGGGGAGATTGTTGCAAGATGGTGTGTCCCTTGGTCTTTTGGTGCAACGACAAGAAAAAAACTACCTAGATCCTCTTAAGATCATCAAAATTTTAAGAACGGGCATCATTTAGCTCTCTTCTTAAATTTTCAATTTTAGCATGAAGCTAAACGTTTTTTCTATGAGCATTTACAAGCAACCTAGATGCTTCTCCTTAATTGCCTTTAATTTGCCTTACATGGGTCACTTCAGCTTCTCTGGCTTGGATCTCATTTTGTAGTCTACTTACTATTTCTTTTATATTTACCAACTCCACCTCATGCTTCTTTAATTTCTTGTCTAGCCTCTCATAATCAAAATATACTACCGTATGTGTGGCTTTGGCTAGGACCACTTTATTGCTCAGGTGAGTTTCGTTAAAGTCCAGGCTTATGACATGAATGTCATAATCATTCATTTTCATTTTCCCCTCAGGTTTTGTAGTGAGCGACTTCATGGTGGTAATAAGCAAAGAGTTTCACTCTTTATTGAAGTAGACTTTTATCTTCTTTTAAGTAGGATTTTTAGCATTTTTTGACAATGTTTTATGCTTCCTGGCCTTTCAGGCCTATTTGATAGCATCAAAATGACCCTGAAGAATCTAAGGGACATTAATGCTCTATGTTGCAATGGAAGCACTAGGGGGTAGCCCAAAAAAGGTGATGGTAGGAGAAACCTCATCTATGTGAGCATGGGTGGATGCAAAAGGCAATGTGATCATGGAAAAGGGTGGAACACCAAACTGAGTAGGGGAAAAACTAGTAGGGGTAAACACATAAATAGGCTCATGGAGAGGTACCTTCATGAAAGTAGATGGCCTGAGAGTAATAGGAAAAATAGTCATTTTAGTTGTTCCAATAGGGGGCTTAGACAGGGTGATTAATGACATAACAACGACTGTGGTGGATGATGCTCCTTTGGCGCGTGGGATGGTTTCAATGGATTCATTGAAAATGGTAGGGGATACATACATAATTATCAGTTTGAGAGCTGAGGATGGAGGATTCCTTTCCACAGAAGGAGGCAAGGGATTGACCAGAGATGCAAAAATAGGTAGAAGATGGGGAGTGAAACTTACCTAAGCTATAGTGGAGGAATCATTTTGTAGGATGAACTCCACTTCTTCTACTTGTCATACTAGCACATCAAGAGTGCCCAAATCTTATATCCTTTTCATTTTTCTATGACCAGAACTTGTAGATTATAATCCTCTAGTTGTAGAGTCTTCCAAAACATGACCTTCGGTGGCCATAGTGGATGACCTCAGAGACCGTCGGATCCTTTTTCCTTTACTTTGGGCACTAGAGGTAGATGGAGCTTGCAAGCCCCTATGTCTCGAGTCTCTCTGGTTGTTGTATTCTTGAGGCCTAGAAGCCTAAGGTGGAACCCTTTCTTCATCAATTTCATGAATTGTCTCGGGATTATTGTTGGTGAAATCAACCTCCTTGTCATATAAGTCCTCAAATTCATCATCAAGCTGAAAGTTACCAAACGGGGCACCTGGACATCTCATCTCCTATCAAAATCTCCAAAAGTCAAACTTCTTTATTTCCAACCAACCTCTTTTCACTACTGAATTTGACACCATTTTCTGATGGACGTTCATCCGTTGCCCGACAAATCTTTGTCGGAAGAGCGATGAAATGGCGAAAATCTTTTTGTCGCTATTTTTTCGTCGAACGTCTGACGATGAATTAAATGCCGAACTAGCGGAGAAGAATCGTTAGTCGAAGGCATTGTGAAATGCCTTGGACATTCGTTGGAATATCAACAAAAACTTTGTGTATCCACCAATGAATTACACCAGAAGTTTGTCGCCAGTTCGACAAAACGGGCAAGGAGTAGTGTCGAAACGACACCAAATGTTCATCGAATGTGCGACGAAATATTCAAGTAGTAGCATCGAAACAACACCAAGAATTCGTTGACTTTGTGATGAAATTAGCAAGGAGTAGCATCAGAAGAACACTAACAGTTTGTCACAATTGCGACTAAATGGGCAAGGAGTTACGATGAAATCTTCATCATAGCTATAGCAACTTTGTTGAGCCTTTCTGTTGATTCGTCGGTGGTTGTCGTCGAAATTGCGACGAAACAGCAATTTTTTTTTTTTTTTTAAATAATTCATAGAAATGTACCATTGCGGAGACTGACGACTAATCATACATATAGACTACATATTGGTTTGATGCTTCAAACGATGCATTTCTTATATTGAAAAGTGCATTACCTTATTGAGCTTCTCTTTGTTTTGAGAATAGTTTAATATTCTCTACTTAACTGGGCCAACCACATGACGGTGGAAGCTTATTTGGCCCCTCCCCCCCCTCACATCACTCTCAATTCCCCATACCAAATCATATAACATTAATCATTCATTCATCCATTAATAACATATCACATTCATTCATTCATCCATTAATAACATATAACATTCATTCATCCATTAATAACATATAACATTCATTCATTAAAATATAACATTCATTAATTAACATATTCACATTCATTCATTAACATATAATATTCATTCTTTCAGTTTTTACATATTATCAAAAATATGGTTGTCATGATATGATTACAATCACTTTTTTTTGGTTTCTTTTTGAAAGCTACATAAAGCTGAAGTGGAGTATCATTTTCTAAATCAATATCTATCCCCCCTTTAGTTGTTCTACCCTCTGCTTGTGATCTTAATGTACGCATAGTCATTTGCTCATGACGTGGACGCCGCTTCAAGGGGGGATCTGCTGCAATAAGAAAGAAATGTTAAACTGATATGTTTTATTATTATTGTTACAAGTATTTCATTAATTAAAAGAACATTAGAGTGGTTCCCTTTACCTAATGGGTCCACATCATGTTCCTGAACTTCTGTTATAGACTCATGCTCAACATGTTGAACACCCTCTAAATCCTAATCTGTAGTTGAAACACTAAAGGTTACATTAATTAATAAACCAATTGAAATTAAATATGTTTAAGAGAACATGAGGGTGGTCCTCTTTACCTGATGGGGCCACATCATGTCCCTGATCTTCTCTAGCCTATCATGCTCAACACGCTGATCATGCTCTACATGCTCTAAAGTTGAAACATGAAAGGTTACATTAATTAATACACCAATTGCAATTATGTTTAAAAGAAATTTAGAGTGGTCCTCTTTACCTGATGGGGCCACATCATATTCCTGATCTTCTAGCTTGATCATGCTCAACATGTTGATCACGCTCTACATGCTCTAAAGTACCGAGATGCGCACCATGACCTTCATCTCGCACGTTTCTACTCCACCCTCACCAAGCTACATTCCAATGTCATGTGCAGTATTATCATTGCTTGAATGTTTAAAAAAAATAGGCATGTAATTACTTTATGGTGGAAATTAATATTGAATAGATTGCACAAGTATTCAATTTTAAATAAACTTTATTGAGTTTATTTACCTATGTGTTAGATGCAATGGAAGATTGCATTTTCCCAGTCAAGACTCTTAGATGTTCAACCACAGCTCCATAGCCTTGCTGGAAGGAAATCTTTAGGTCCTCTTCTGTGGCAACTCTGTTGAATTCAGAGCCCTACATTTTTGTAGAAGATCATGAATTTTTTTTCTATGGTGTGATAAAACCAAAATTGTTTTCAATTTATTATAATTTGGATGAAATATTTCATTTATTGATACTTACAATTCGTGCTGCTAATTTCATATAACCACCAGAGCCAAGTTTGTGTTGCCCGTGCTTTTCTAGTCTTGCTTCCTTCAATGTGTCGGGCAGCCTATGAAAAGTTTGAAATACGTTAGATTATGTAAAAAGAAAGAGTAAATAGTATATAATTACATTGTTGATAGTATCACACATAGCATACTACTTTTTTTAAAAAAATTAATGGCATTTCCATAGCATACAGACATTGAGAGCATATAAAATACAGAGTTCAATCCATGAATTATATAAAATAGATTTTTGTTGGTTATATTCATCGTTGTTATATTCATATCGCTAATTACATTGCACAAAACATATTACAACTGCATAAATATCAGATGGTGACAGTTGTCTATGCTACCACATTTTTCATACATGTCTACCAAAGCATTTTATCAAACAGTTCACTGCCTTGCTGCTATGGCTAAAAGCCTAAAATAGGTGCTTTCAAACAAGCTATGGATGCTTGGAAAAAATCTATCACAGCATAATAGTAAGCAATAGCATAGACAAGGCAGTGAACTGTTTCAAAAAATGCCTCAAAGAAATGTGGTCTCATGGTGATGGAATGCCATGACAATCCATAGCAATTTGTTTGTCATGGAATTCGTTATGGCATTCCATCACCATGAAACCACATTTCTTTGAAGCATTTTTCAAATAGTTAACTACCTTTTCTATGCTGCCACATTTTTCATGCATGTCTACCAAGCATTTTATCAAATAGTTCAACGCCTTCATGCTATGGCTAAAA
>VDFB02271358.1:450607737-450692657 GCA_007258455.2 Sequoia sempervirens | reverse complement strand
TTTTGTGCAAAATCCTTCCCATACTTTCCACCATTAAGGTAAAGAGAATGGGAGAAACATGATCTCCTTGTCTAACACCTCTTGAGACTTTGAAAAATTGGGAAGGAGATCCATTGATAATGACAGTAGTGCTGGGAGTTGAAATGATTTCCCATATCAGATGCAGGAATCTCTTTGAAAACAAAAAATATTTTAGAACTTTCATCAAGAACTCCCAATCCACCATATCATAAGCCTTAGACATATCTAGCTTAAGTTAAAAACCTTGGTTTTTCAAGACTTCTAAAGAATGGATATTCTCATGAACTGTAATGATGGAATACATGATTTGTCTGCCAGGGACAAAGCCATTCTACTGAGGAGAAATAAACAATGGAAGAGCCCCAAGAAGCCTAGTGGTAACCACTTTAGAAATGATTTTGTAGGAGTTGCATAAGCTAATTGGGTAGAAAAAATCAAAAGCATCAACACAAGGGAACTTGGGGATAAGAACAATGAAAGTACCATTAAGCTCTTTCAACAATTTCCTGGATCCAAAAAACTCTTTAATAACATTAACCACATCATCAACAACAATCTCCCAAAAGACTTGGACCTTCAAAAAATAAAATCCTTTCTAACCTCTTCTGGTGAAGGAATAATAGTCATAGATCTATTTTGATGGTCATTCAGAATATTGGGGATAACATCAATGAATGCTTGTTGAGAATTCATGTCCAACCTCTCTGCCATAGACAATAGGTTAGCAAAGAACTGGATGGCCTCATTCCTAATATCATCCTCCTCAATTTTGACACCATTTTTCAAAATATGAGTGATATGATTAGATGCCCTGTGTTTCATAGTAGTCATGTGGAAGAACCCGGTGTTCTTATCCCCTGATGAGAGCCAAATTGATAATGATCTTTGTTTCCAATATTCCTCTTCTTCTGATATAATATCATGATATTTTATGAGGATTTCATTTTCTCTAGAAAGGAAGTCTCCCACATAACCTTCTTTTTGAATTATATCCTAAATATCCTTCAGATCAAACTGGATAGCATACTTAGTAGCAATAATGTCCCCGAAAACTTCCTTATTCCAAATTCGGACCTTGGTTTTGACCTCGTTGAGCTTTTTAGCAACCTAAAACATAGTAGTACCACTAACCTTTATATTCCACCATTCTTGAATGCAATTAAAGACATTAGGATGAGACAGCCACATTTTTTCAAATCTAAAAGGGAAATTTCTCTTACCTGACATAGATTCAACCACAAAACTTATAGGGAAATGATTTGAGCCAATTCTAGAAAGAGCATTTAAGGAACATAGATAATCCTTCATTGAGTTATCCGAAATTAAGGCCCTATCAAGCCGAACTTGGATAAGATCATTCCCATCCTTCCTTTTGGACCAAGTGTAGGTTGCCCCCTTAAGGTCCACATCATGCAAACATTAGGAGTTGATGAAATCCATTAGGTCCAATTTACTATCCATTTGTATTTGAGAACCCCCAATTTTTTTTGACTTTAGCAGTGGGGTGTTAAAATATCCCATAATGATCCAGTTCTCGTCAGGAAAGCATAACCTAAAAGATTCAAGTCTTTTCCAAAAAGTCCTCACAATTTTCTTTTTGGGGCATAGATATTAGATAGAATCCAACTGAAATCATCTCTGAGATGCTTGAATCTAGTAGCCACATGATTGGCATCTTCCCAAACAAAATAACCATTAAGATGTTCCTAATTCCAAAAAGTCACTAAACCTCCAGAAGCCCCCTTCAAACTCCTACCCTGCACACCACAACTCTTGAAAATCTTAATATTTTCCACTCTATCCTTAACCATCTTAGACTCCTGAACAATTAAAATATCAGGTTTATACCAGTCCCTAGCAAAATTGTGCAAAATATCTTGTTTATGGGAACTATTTAGCCCCCAACTATTCCAAGACATGAACTTCACTTCTTTAATGGAGTATTACTTTGAAAAATCTCTGGGATCATGGTTCTTTAAACCCCATCAACAATATTTTGGATGTATTCATGTTCTCTATGCCACTTTGTTGATTTTCTACCTAAACATCTCTGGACTCCACAATCCACTTTTGATCTATTTCTTGTAGAAACCCTCATTGTATTGTTCCATTTTTTTCTCTTTTTCTTCTCAACTTTTGTATATAAGCTATCCTCATCAAGGTCCAGGTCCTCAAATCCTAAAAAATCTTTCCCATCCATGAAAACATCTTCAGTAGTAATTTTAATGACCAGAGAATGCCCCACGTCATTCCTCACCTTACAGGTATCCACAAAATTCGCAAAAGTGGATTTCACAGCCTCTGGAGAACTTTGGGAAACATCTTGGATAGAAGAATGAATGATATTCTCTCCTACCTCCACATAGCCCTCCTCACCACTAGCTTTACTACCTTCTTCTTAACTAAAAATAGATGTTTCCTTGGAATCCTCTGCTATAGTGTCTAGAACCCACTTTTCTAGGTTCAAGCTTTCATCCTACTTTTCAGCACTCCCTACTTCTGACTTTTGGTCCTCCCCCTGAGACCTCTTAGATCTTGATTCCAAAGCTTCTTTGTTATGATCACTAACATCTCCTTCTGGAACTTTGAGTTTGTCAGAACCTTTCAAAGGCTCCTCAATATTATTAGCACTTAGACTTGGGTTTTGGAACTCCCCACTATTTTCCTGACCATCCCTAGGTCTATTCTTCTCACCTATATTCACATCTTCTAGGGGTTTCTCCAACATTTTGGCCCTCCATATCTTGGACTCCCTGGAAGCCATCTTAGCAATAGGATTTGACACATTGCTTGGGAATTTCCTTGGCCAATGCCCAAATTTTTTACAAGTAAAACACACAAAAGGAAGAGTCTCAAACTCTATAGTTTGAACCCACTTTCCAATTTTTGACACAATTTCTATAGATGATGGCATGCCAATAGACTGAGTGATACCCACACAAATTCTGGAAAAAACTAGCTTTTTTCTAGACAAAGTCATGACATCTATGGATAACAACTCCCTAAAGGAGCTAGCAATTCCTCGAAAAACATCCTCATTCTGAAACTTCATTGGTAAGCATGGTAAACAAGTCCACATAGGCACCGCTTCAAAAGAAGCCTCCAAGAAGTCCATTTTTGGGGACCACCTTTTAATAGCCAAGGATGACTTTCCAATGACCCAAGGGCCACCAAATAGAACTGCTAACTTGTCTTCTTCGCAGGAAAAAACAAAGGAGAAGAAGCCCTTGGGTAGAGCCGCAACCTCAACTTGACCTTTAACTCTCCACTTCTTCCTCAAAAAATCCCTAACCACTTCAATATTTGGTCTTGGGCCCATAAATTTTCTCACCAGTGTTGATGCCATTAGAGAAATGTTGTGATCAATCACTAGATCAAGTACTAGAATGGCATACATCCCACTCAAAGGGATGGAAATATTGCTAACTAGAGGAAAGATTGGCTTACCCATAGGCTTGGTTCCAAACAGAGAAACCCACTTCCTCTTTGAGTCCTCCCATGACTCATCTCTTGAAACCTTATCCACACTCAGGTTTCCCAAAAACTCGGGCCCACTAGCCCCTCCATTCAAAGAAGAGCTAGAGTTCAACTTACCGTCTGATGCCACCTTACCACTTGGGTCCCCTTGCTTCTTTCAGCTCCAGTCCTCGGAAGTCGTTCCCTCCTACTTGCTTGCATTCTCTACTTTTGCATCCCTAGAAATACCACCCTCTAGCACAAACCTAGTTGCCTTCGAACCAGACACCTGTTGTTGGCCAGAAAATTCAAAACCTCATTCTTGTTCACCCATCCCATTAACAAAAGGATGTTAAGGATGGTTTGATAAGAATGATGTTTGGGGACTAGTTAGTTGTTATATACATTTGTATATTTTTATTTCTAGTATTCTAAGTTAATTTTTATCTCACATTAGTGTCAAAAAAAAAAAAGTGCTATAACTATTTTATATTTTAGTGTCCATTGGGGTTTGTGTGGTGAGGTGTTACATGTATAGTAAATTTTCTTTTTATTCCTTCAAATTTTTTTGTATATTTATAACTTGAAACTTTATGGAATTGATTTTTTTTTTTGGGGAATTTTAGGAAATGAAACAAAGAAAAATATGGTTTGGTTGGCTTCAAATAATGTTAGAGGTCACAAAAATGATAAGATATTCTCTTTATTTCATTAGATAATGAGATCCATACAATGAAGTGACTAACAACCTTAAGGTGAATCAAGTCAATGTGTGAATCTAGTAATTTGATTTTTTTGCAAAGATGGGGGTCCTGATTAAAAAAAACTTTGGGGAGAAAGATTAAAAATAAAAAACTAACTCCAAAATGAAATCTATAAATTGCATATAATAGATTAAGCTCAATACCAATGGAACCATAAATCATAATGTAGATCAGAGAGAGAGGAGATGATGTTTACCAATATCCAAAAGGGGTTTGTTGAAGTTGACCTAGGACTCATTCTCATAGGGGTGAATGGGTCCTATTTTATGGTTTGATCCCATCTTTTGGGAGTCTCTGTTACTAATCTAAATCTCTTAATTTTCCCAAGTTTTAGGTTTAGAGTGTCAGAAGAAAATTTTGTAATTGACTTTCAGTGTGATGACAACTTTCTTGATAAATTTTGCAACTTTAACAACTTCTTCAATTTTTGTCTTCAAGAGATCTTCCACCTAAATCAAACCCTTGAATTAACCTTAGAATGTAGATCTAGAACTAGAATGAAATTGCTACAACGGATGTGGATCTTGATCTTCAAACTTGATTTGAAATAATTCCTTAAATGCTTGAATGGATCATGAACATTTAATCAACATATTATCTCCTATCAAATGCATGATGCAAGAAGGTCTTCATATTACAATTAGATCTTGATTGCTGCAAAAATTCTTCACTAAATCTGCTCTTCAATTCCTTAAAAATTCTCTTGAATTTATCACTTGAAAACAATGCTTAGATCAAATTTGATAGCTTGAAAATCTTAGATGAAACTTAGTGAAATGACCTTATATTTATAGGCATTTAACATTAATTTCCTAAAATTCAAATAACACAAGCCAACATGTGAATATGAATTTGAAATCATTAAAATACCTCCAAAAACATAATTAAATTTAGCATCCTAGGTCTAAGTGGGGACTCATTCACCCATGGGAGAATGGGTTCTAGGTCACTTACCTAAGACATACATTGCTCAATGAGAAGTGTTAGGTTAAGGCATTAATGAATTTGAGGTTTCCTCTTTGAAAAATGCAACTAATTAGGCTTGGATTTGAGTTAAAGGGGCCAATTAAGGAAAATTAACTTCAATCAATTAATGAAGCCCTAAATAAGTTTGAAAGTGTAAAATGGTATACTTTATAACACCAAATTAAGGCACAGTTAAGTCCATTTTAATTAATAGGGACCTAAAATCAATGCATGAATATGTAAAATACATATTACAACATTAAATTAAGGCACAATTAAGGTAATTTTATTAGTAATGTTTCCCAAATTAAGTGTGCAAAAGGGATACTTTTTCTTACGATATATTTAGCCCCCACTTTAGTGAGAGGGTGACCCTGAAGATGTGCATGTATGTAGCAATGACAAATATACTCAATCTACAACATTAAAGCTCTAAAAAGAGGGAGGTTGATCATGATTCGACTATCCAACGTGATGTGGAACATATCTTAGTTGTTCAAACATCTAGGGAAATGAGGGAGGATCAGGCTTCAACTTCCCAATGTTATGTGGAACATGTTTTCGTTATTTATCCAAGAATTTTCACAAGAAGAACTCGATGTCCACTATGCAAAAAATGTGTGCACTCACTCTGGGCTAATGAAACATTAGGTCATCGACTAGGTGAGCTCCCAAAGAAGTGGCTTAGTAATAAATTCATGTGAGGTGTACAACATCTCAATGTACTAACCATACCAAAGCTATCCCTCTTATAACTCCGATAGGGTGCCACAAAACTAATACTAGGACTTCAAGCTAAATACAAGGTTAACAAGTTGTATTATGCCAAACACTTATGAACAAGGGTTTACGTAAAGGT
The DNA here is from genome assembly GCA_007258455.2 of Sequoia sempervirens. Classification (NCBI taxonomy): domain Eukaryota; kingdom Viridiplantae; phylum Streptophyta; class Pinopsida; order Cupressales; family Cupressaceae; genus Sequoia; species Sequoia sempervirens. Next base: position 450,686,591 of record VDFB02271358.1, on the reverse strand, counting down.
TTCTTAAAAGGGACTTTGCTTAATTCATGTAAGGTCTCTTCTTAGAGATAAATGTCCCTAATATCTCCAAGAGAGGACAAGTCTAGGAATACGAGAATCACAACTTAGGGAATGCAACATGTAGTATCACCGCTAAGAGGAAAGTTGTACGCTAAGAAATATCACACTCTAAGAGGACATCAAACCCATTAACACCACCAAGAAAATAATGCCAATGTATGCCCCCACTTTAAATAAATTGCTACAAGTGTATTATTGTGAGAAACTTATTTAAAGTTGCCAATGAATAATACATGAAATCTTATTTGGAAAGCCCTATGCCAAGTCATATTTTCTTGAGTGAATCTACATCATGAAGAGGGGAAGGGGTTTCCCCCAAAAACACATAAGGGATCCCCAAATTTGGGGTGAGTATATCTTTGCTACAATATTTGTATATAGCTTTGAAACATCCTCATTCCACAAATACTCATAGAATAGGAAGAATGACACATAGAGAACAAAAATCAAGAAAAATATTTCAAGTCAACATGGAAGAGACCTAAATGTCTCAATGCCTTGTATCATCCCCAAAAGGAAACAACAAGAAAATTTGTAAAGATAATTTTTAGAACATATAGAAGAATGTAGATACAAATAGAGGAATACACATGAAGAGAGAGATATATCAAACAAAATAGTATGGGGAGATCACATTATCCACACGCAATCACATAAATAACATGCAAAATAAAACAAAGAAATAATAGTAAGGAACATGCAAGTCAAACTATAGCAAGTCATCTGCATCCCAATCTTGTTTAGTATATATGGAATGCAGACAACTAGCTAAAGGGACAACATCAAGTGTCATACTAGGAGAAGGCTATCTAACCCATCACCCCCACTAGGTGCAAGACAAGGATGAGCTGGGATAAGTGACAAGAATAAGCTCCTTGCAATAAAGGAAATGATTTGTAATGAATGTAAAACATGTAATAGTGAGCATGCTATGATCCTACAATTATTACATGGCAAGGAGAAAAGTGCATGCTTTATGTCAAGATCGATCCCTATGGGATCTAAATTTCTTCAATATTCCCTTTAAAATATGATAATTATTGATGTGATTTCCAAAAAAAATATGATAAGCACAATATGGTCTATTTTGATAAGTTTATTTTTTCAGTTAGATTTTCATGTTTAGGTGGGAATTTGATTTTTCCCCAATGTAAAAGAGTGTAAAAGATATTCTTAGTCTTGGAAATTTGTAATAGCTCATGCGAAGATGCAGGAATATCATAAATATTTTTTAGCTAAAATTTTTAATGTGCATGTATTTTTCGTTTCTTCTTCATTGGTTTCATAATTGTTTGGTTATCAATTTCATCTTCTAACTACAAGCCCTTTCCTTTTTTTTAGAAAAGGACGTGTTAGGAGTAGTAAAGTGGTCAGAACTTATGGTTTCTTTTCTCTTATGCATTGGAAATATATTGGAAGCTGGTTGAGGAGGAAAATTATTTTTAATGATATGGAACAAGCTACATATAAACTCTATTCCTTGTTCATTCTTAAGCATTGTTTGTATGTTCCCCATGAGAGAAATGGCATTACCAACAATAGGCTAGGTTCGCACAAAGTCTTGTAATTTTTTTAATTCTTCATTTATATTTTGTGCATTTTGGGAGACATGATCAACCATTGCTTGAATAGCATGCACATTTTTGTAGGTAGGGAAGCCATTAGAAATGTGGTATGAAGGCCATGATCTCTAGAGGGTTAATTATCAACACTATTAGTGAAAGTGTTGGAGAACCCAAGATCCATGGAAAATGGTGTATCACATGATGATAGGAGTCTAGAACTATGTCTAACAATAGTATTTCTAATAGGACAACAAGTTTTAAATCTCATACAAGTTTCACAAACACGGTATGCACCCAAAATAGAAAGAAGGTGAAGTGCAATAAAGTAACGTAGAATGAAAAGTGCAATGGAAGTATGTGAAGGGAAATTTTGAATTTCAAACAAGATAAATTTTTATTATGCTATGTAAAAGCCTGAAAAATTATGCCTTGTAAATGAAATTTTGAAATCACACAATGTGCTAAATTTATCAAATGAAGGTAGATATGATCAATTCCACTTAACAAACATTTTGTAAACTAAAATAGAAAACTGAAAACAACAAAGTAGAATGAAAAACCATATGTTTTAATGCCGAAAAAATTATAAAATGACCTTGATTAGGGACTCATTCGCCTAGGGGATAATCAGTTCTAGGTTAGGGTTTTTATTTATTTTTTTGCAGATTTTTAAGTTGATTCTAATGGTTTCTAGATCTAATCTGAAAAAGTATGTTACAATTTTAATTTTCTATGAAATTAATGTTGAATTCCAATGCAAAATGTGACAAAATGACAAACTAGGAGACATAATTTGATGTGAAATTTTGTTTCAATTTTGAAATGTAAATGAATGATGATGCAATGCTATGTAGATGATTTGGACAATGATTTATTTTTTGCATTTTTAAGATTTCAAGAATGAAAAGATGCAATCCTAAAACCCTAAATGAAATACAATGTTAATTCAAGTTAAACAACCATAAATGAGATTGAATTCAATGCAATGCAATGAAAATGAATGGAAAATATAGATCTATGGTTACAATGGACTCTAAAATAAGTAAAATGTAATAGTCAAAATCAGGTTCACCAGAATGAAACAAAGAAAAATAGGGTTTGGTTGCTTTAAGAGAATGTTTGGGTTCATCAAATGATAAGAAATGAACCTATTCTCCTTTATTTCATTAGGAAATGAGAGCGACACAATGAAGTGACTAACAACCTTAAGATGAATCAAGTCCAAGTGTGAATCTATTGATTTCCTTCTTTCGCAAGGATGAGGGTCCTGATTAAACAAAAAATTGGGGAGAAAGATTAAAAATAGAAAAAATCTCCAAAATGTAATATATTAATTGCATCTAATAGATTAAACTCAACACTAATAGAACCAAAAATCAAAATGCATATTAGAGAGGGGAGATAATCTTTAATAGTCACCAAAAGGGGTCTACTGAAGCTAAGCTAGGACTCATTCTCTCAGGGGAAAATGGGTCTTTGTTTAAGGTTTGATCCCAAATTTTTGAAGCCTATGCTACTAATCTATATCTTTCAATTTTCCTAGGTTTCAGGTTTGGAGTGCCAAAAATAAAATTGGTAATTGAGTTTTTGTGTGATGACAACTTCTTCAATTTTTCTCTTCAAGATATCTTCCACATAAATCAAACCCTTGAATGAACCTTGGAATGTACATCTGCAACTAGCATGAAATGGCTTCAATGGATGTGGATCTTGATCTTGAAACTTCATTTGAAACAATGCCTTAAGTGCTTGAATGGATCATGAACACTACATTAACATATTAGCTCCTATAACATACATGATGAAAGAAGGTCTTGATATGATAGTTGGATCTTTATTTTTGCAAGAATTATTCACTTAATTTTCTCTTGAATGCCTTGAAAATGCTCTTGAAATGCTCTTGAATTTCTTAGTTCAAAATTAGAGTGCTTAGATCCAATTTGCTAGCTTGAAAATCTTAGATGAAACTTAAAGAAATGACCTTATATTTATAGGTATGTAACATCAATTTCCCGAAATTCAAATAACTCAAGCCGACATGTGAATATTAATTTGGAATCATTAACCACCAAAAACATAATTAAATTTAGGGTCCTAGGTCTACGTGAGGACCCATTTTCCCATTGGTGAATGGGTCCTAGGTCACTTATGTAGAACACACATTGCTGAATGAGAAGTGTTATGTTAATGCATTAATGAATGTTGAGTTTCCTCTTTGGAAATATTAACTAGGCTTGGATTTGAATTAAAGGGGAAAATTAAGGAAAATTAACCTCAATTAATTAATGAAGCCCTAAATAAGTGTGAAAGTGTAAAAGGGTACACTTTACAACACCACAACAAGGAACAATTAAGTCCGTTTTAATTAATAGGGCCCTAAACTCAATGTGAATATGTAAAATACAAAAATTAAAACACTAAATTAATGCATAATTAAGTTCATCTTAATATTAATATTTCCCAAATTATGTGTGAAAAAGGGATACTTTTTCCTATACTACAATAAGTATATAATTTTAATTTAATATTTAAATGTATGTATATTAAAACATGGTATTTTCTACTCAATGTCAACTTTTATATTAAATATTTATCTAAAATAGAAAAAAAATACTATCTTAATCTAGATTCTTTTATCTAGGGCACCATATGTTTTTTAATATTTTTAACAAGTTTTAGTATTTTTCTTGACATGGTAATCAACCTAATATTTGTAAAAAAATCCAATATCATGGCTCACGCATGGAGACCTAATGGTCAAAATTTTCAGAGGGAACAGAGGGTGCATGTTCTACATGATAGCGACCGACATCGTTATTAATTTCCCAACAGCAAGAATTTTGTTCACCAAGGGCTCACGCACACTGTCCAAGCACATGCATGCCAAAATAATGATAATATCTGACATAGGTTTTGAAAACCTAATTGGAAACCCTTTCACACTAGGAGACTAGTCTGTGGTAAGCAACCTGTGTTTGATTTGTATGAAGATGATAGGGGTATTATGCAAGAGTTAGAGGATTTAAGGAACATCAGAAAGCTAGAAAATTCTTCTTACTTAACTAATCTCAAAGAGAAAGCCCAAGAAAATTTCAATTCTTATGCAAATAGGACTCATTCTAACCCTAATGGTGCTTCCTTCAATCCAAAGATTGTTTGGAACCCTCATTTGTCACATGCAGAAAGGGAAAAAGGTTTTCCTGAAAAAGAGAACAAATTGACGAATAACCCTAACAACAATAGAGGCCATGGGAAAAGAAATGAACAATCCACTCAACATCAGTCTAGTCAAGGGGTTGCAATAGGGGCCATTAAAAATCAAAGCTACCAAGAAATTTTATGTTCTAAGAGTTGTCTGCATCAAAATGAAAAAATCTCTGGCACTCCTTAGAAACAAGAAGCTTGCTTCGATGGTGCTAAGCCACAATCACAGGAAAAAGTTGTCTCTAGAAAGAAGAAAGTCAACAATAAGGAAAAAAAAGGGTTTCAAGACTAAAGGGGACTCAAAAAATATTTGGAGACCTAAAGTGCAACAACAAAAGGATGAAGTTATTCCTTCAATTAAGTAGAAAAAGGATTCTCGCTAGGATATGGGTGAAGGTGTTAAAAAAAACACCCTTTTAGAAGACATGCTCCACTAGCAAATCAAAGAATGTAGAAACAAGACTCTAATCTATAATTTTTGGAATCTTATCTTACCTTTGAAAGAATTAAAGCATTTAGCTTTCATAGATTAGGAAGGGGTAGAGCAGGTTTTTTGTTTGAACTATGAATAGGGCATATTTGCTTTCATTTTTTATAGTAAAAAAAGAAAGGATTCTATTTTTAAAAGAAAGTCATGGACCTTTCAAGGGTCAGGATTAAGTATGCAACCCTGACTTCAAAATTTTAAGCCAAACTATGCCTCTTTTAAATTTGTTCCATTTTTGTTTCAAATGCCTACTCTACGGTTAGAATATAGAAACTTGAGAATAGTTTAAATAATAGCTAATCAAATTGGAATCTTTCTTAGTCATGATGAATATTCCTTCGAAGACCCCTCAAAGCCCATTAGGGTTTGTGTCTTAATGGATGTTGATAAAAAATTCCCAGAGAAAATCTTGCTCAATTCGGTTTTTGGAAAATGGTACCAGCGAATTGTGTTTGAATCCCTTGAATCAACCTGCTTGAATAGTCATATAGAGGGACATTCACATTTTCAAGGTTTTTTTGTAAATTCTTCTTCACAAAATGCTCACTTGATCAATGCAAAAATAAGAAATGGTTACATAAATAACAAATTAAATGCACAAGAAGAAGGGACTCAAAATGATTACATGAGAAACAATTATACTGAGCAACCTAACTCGAGCTTTGATCTTTCTAAGAAAAGTTATTCTGATGTCAAAATTTGTGAAAATATCCCTCATAAGAGAAAATGAGCAGAAGATAGTAATGGTCTAATGGAACTTGGGAAAGCCCAGGTTTTCAAAAATCCCACTTTAAAGTTAATAGTTCTAGAGAGCACTTGGAACCTAATACAAGATTTTTCTTCTCTTTCTCTGAACCTATATTCTCCCATGGTAAAGTTATCTTCAGAAGATCAGGCATTTGAGATAGCTATGAAGTTAATGTTCCAATAGACAAAAGATTTTTTTCTTCATGGTCAGCCAAATATATCATTACCATGGAAAATAGTAGCTCAGTCCAAGAAGAGGATCAGCTTGCATTAGCCACTTCTACCCAGTTATAAGATATTGAGCTTTAGCTTTTAGCTGACAAATTAATGTTATCAGTTGGTTTTGACCATTTTGGTGAAGTAGCAGTAGAAGATGGTTTATGGGAAGTGACTCACCAATGGGATATACCAAGGGTAAAACTTTTGAGGCCCATGAAATGGTTACACCTATTCAAATGGACTTAAGTTCACAATTTGATGATCAAGAGCTGAAAGAACTAAACCTTCAACTTGTTCAACAAAAAATTGAATCTCTGGTATCAAATCAAAAAGATGGAGTAGACTCAAGGGATTCAATGCTATCTCAGACTCCATTTCAAACATTAGTGAAGAAATCTCCTTGGAAGAGAGGGAGAAAATCAAACTTCACTAAATTTCAAGAATAGATAGAGTCAGGAATCCAAAAGACAATCTATGAATCTTTGTCAAACAAGAGACCGAGGAGATCTTGTTGCTCTGCTCAGGAACAATAAGGATCTCATCATGGAATGTCAAGGGTATTAAAGCCCCTGGCAAGCGTGCTCGAATCAAGCATTTGATAGATGCTTGTGGAGAAGATATTTTTATGAGCTACAAGAAACCAAAACCTGAAAAGAATTGTTTGAATCTTCAATATTGAAATGGAAAAAATGGGAATCCACACATTCCCTTTCTCAAGGGGCTTTAAGAGGGTTATTAGTATTATGGAACCCAAAATCAGTTTAGGTTAAACCCCACAAAAATCAACACTCATGGAAGCTAGTTGAAGTAACAAAGTTCAACCTTCACTTCTGGTTAATAAATGTGTATGGGCCTACCTCCACAATAGACAAAAAAAAATTGTGGGATGAACTATCAAGGAAAATAGATGTAATACATAATGAAAAGTTCATTATAGCTAGATATTTCAATGCAATATCTTCATTGGAGGAGAAAAGTGGTGGCATTATACCTCCAACTAGGATCATATAAGATTTTAGTCACTTCATTCTTTCAAATTCTCTGAGAGATATTTAGCCACAATTTGGAAAATTCACATGGGCTAATAAAAGAAAGGGTTTTCTGCAAATAACTGAGAGGCTAGATAGATTTTTGGTTTCCTCCAACTGATTTTTGTCTTCACATAAGTTAAGTTACGAGATTTTACCTTATCTAGTTTTTGATCATTATGCAATTTTGTTAGACATCTCAGATATAACTATGCCAAGGGCTAAATCCTCTTTTAAGTTTGAAAGCATGTGGTTTAGGAATCCTAATTTCTTAGAATTGTTAAAAAAATGGTGGGTGAATGCAAAATATGAGGAGGGAACTAAAATGTTTCAATTTTACAAGAAGTTGGTTCATGTAAAGAACCAAATAAGGATTTGGAATAACCAAGTTTTTAAAAATATTTTCCAGCAAAAAGAAGTAGTATTTAAAGAACTTACAACCATACATGAGAGCATAATTAAAAATGGTTTAGATATAGATTTGTATGAAAAAAAGAGGTCATTACAGGAAGAATGGGCAGAATTATGCACAAGAGAAGAATCATATTGGAGACAGAAGTCTCCAGAGTTATGGTTAAGAGAGGGTGATCGTAACAAAAAAATATTTCATGCCTCTATGAAAATTAAAAAGTGGAAAAATAAATTCATTTAATCTAGGAATTAGCTTCAGGAATTTGGCTAACAAAGGAAGAAGATATCAATAATGAGGGCATTAAGTTCTATTCAAAACTTCTTTTTTCTCCACAATCGTTTGATGATAACAAGGTCAATAATGAAAATGTTCTTCTTTCCACAATCCCTCATTTAATCACTAATGAAGATAACAACCAATTGATGAGGCCATTTACATTAGAGGAATTGAGAAATGTAGTATTCATATTATCACCAGAAAAATATCCTGGACCAGATGGTTTCACAACTTTATTCTTTCAGAAATGTTGTGATTTTATATGTTTTGAACTGCTATGGGCACTTGAAGAGTCTAGAATAATGGGAACTATGGTTAAGCAATTTAATGTTACCAATATAGCTATTCTTCCCAAGGTAGAAGAGCCCAAAAATTCACAAAACTTAGACCTATTTCTTTATGCAATACAATATATAATATTTTTACAAAAGCTATCTATTTGAGACTAAAATCTCTCATTCCTAAAATCATCTCTCCTGAACAAGGAGGCTTTATTCATGGAAGAGAAACACATGAAGGGGCAATAATAGCACATTAAGTGTTACACTCAATTACTATGCCAAAATTGCTAGCTTTCATTGTCAAATTGGATATGATGAAGGCTTATGATAAAGTAAACTGGGGTTTTTTAAACAAGTTCTTATTAAAATTTGGTTTCTCTTCTCAATGGAAAAGATGGGTAATGGCATGCCTTTCTAGGGAAAATTTTTCAATAATAATAAATGGGAGTCCAGTGGGCTTTTTTAGCTCCACTCAAGGTGTATAGTAGGGAGACCCTCTTTCTCCTTTTCTTTTCATAATTATGGCTAAAACATTAAGCAGATTCATTCTCTCGAGGCATAATCAAAATCTTTGGCAAGGGGTCAAAATTCCAAATACACCAATCTCAGTAACACATAATATTTTTTCGAATGATACCTTGTTTAATAAATCTTCAGTAATGGAAGCAAAGCAAGTAAATGAAGTGTTGGATAAATACTCGTTAGCTTCTAGGTAGAAAATAAATGTTGCTAAATAAAAAATCTATGTTCTAAATACTTTAAAAGATTTGAGGAAAATAATTGTTAAGACATTAGGATTTCAAGAGGCAGAATTTCCCTGTTCATATCTGTGTATACCCTTTTTCGAAGGGTCCAATAAAGCTATTTATTGGGATAATATTATAGATAGATTAAAATCAAGAATCCTAGCATGGAAAGCTAGGTGGTTGTCATTAGCAGGCAAAATTCTTTTAATAAAATCTATCTTATCATCAATTCCCAGTTATTTCCTAGCAGTTCATAAAGCACCTACATCAGTGATTCTTGCGATAGAAAAGATAATAAGAACATTCTTATGGAAGGGAAGCATTCATGAAAAGAAAAATTTTCCTCTAATCTCCTTAGAAGGGTTGGCGAAAGGGAAAAAGCAAGGTGGCGCAGCAGTGCAAAATCTCACATTGAGAAACAAAGCTTTTGGGGCCAAGCGTGCATGGAAAATGTATACAACACCATATTCCAACTGGGTAAAATTACTACAAGCAAAATATCTGGATAATGAAAACCCAACCAAAATATTTACAGTTGCAAACCCCCAAAAGGGGTCTGCAATATGGAACTTTATCATAAACAGTAGGGGTATCCTTACAAAGTACTCTTCCTGGGAAATAAATGATGGCAAAAGTGTCAATTTTTGGTCAAATTAATGGTTAGGAAAACCTTCGTTGGCAATCAATCAGGACCTACAAGAAATAAGAATGATTTTGAGCCAAACTTGGGGTGACAATATTTTACAATATATTCAATCTTCAAATCCAATACCATGTAAAGTAACTTTGAAATCACCCTCGTCTTCTTTATTGAATAACCAACAATTAGAACTTTTTAATAATTGTGTCAATGAAAGAATAGTCTTCTTGTCTTCAAAGGCAGATAAAATAATATGGTCAGCATCTAAAGTGGGTTCATGCTCTATTAAGGAAGGTTATGCAGTGTTAGAAAAAGCCAAATATTCCACTGAACCTCAATGTGCCTTCACCTTTTGTTGGAACAATAAAGTCCTTCTGAAAGCTGGTAGCTTTACATGGCTTACTTTACAAAAAAAGATTTTAACTAGTGATCAACTAGTTAAACTAAAAATTGATGACCCCTTCAAGTGTCCATTATGTGACTTGGAACTTGAGACAGTGGATCATCTATTTGTGCAATGCACAATGGCATACCAGTGTTGGAATTTTTTAAAAAGTAGATTACAAATTTCTTTTCCACTACCATACTCAATTTGGGACTTATTCCAAGCCTGGCCAGTTTTGTATTAGTCTTTTTTTTTGCATGTATATCGCTCATCATTCCACCTTTTGTAGTTTGGAATATCTGGTGGGAACAAAACGTGAGAATCTTTAGGAAAATCAAATCACCAGTTGAATTGGCCATATTAAAAATAGAGAAAGCTATCTCAGAGGGTGTCAATGCATGTGTTCAAAAAGAAAAATTCATCAACTCTTCTTTCATGAGATGGGATACTCTAATACTTAAAAACTAGATGCACATTAGATTGTCTTTTGATGGTAGTCTTCTCAAAAAAGATACCACAAAAGTAGATAGATCTTCAGTCAAATGGGTACCACCTCATAAAGGCTTTGTGAAACTAAATTTTGATGGTGCCTCTAAAGGAAATCTAGGCCCATCGGGAGTAAGAATTTGTTTCAAAAATGAATAAGAAGTACTAGCAACCTATTCTTTCCATTTGCAAAATGGAACAAATAATTTTACAGAGGCTCAAGCATTGTTACATGGTATGGAATTGGAAAATAATTTGGGTTTTCAAAAAATACACATAGAAGGAGATTCTTTAATTATTATAAATGCAATTAGGGAGAGAAAGATTCAAAATTGAAATTTGCAATATGTGCTTAATAAAGCATGGTCCCTAATAGATAAATTAGAAATGTTAATTATCTCACATACTTACCATGAAGGGAACAAGGTAGCGGATTTCTTAGCGGTATTGGGAAGTGAACAAAATGATATAAAAGAATCAAATGCTTTGATAGATATTAAAAACTTCCCACAGTTGCTTGAATTAATTAAGCAAGATTCACATGGCATATAAGTTCCAAATCAAAAATTCCTTTTGTGCGGGAATATTTTTCAAGTTCCTTCAAATTGAATAAGTTGCCAAAGCTATTATGTATTGTACAATCACCATATATTGTCATAAGATGTCATATAGCATATTTACATGTACTTCTAATACTGTTTTTGTTCATAATGCAGGAATATATTTTGGTGAAGTATATTTTGGCATGTGGGATTACAGGAAATTGTTCCATTAAAAATATTAGCATATATATTATGTATCGACACATGAATTTTTGATATTGTCATATTTACTATGCATTGACACATGAATTTTTGATATTGTGGCATCAAAATTATTGGCATGTGCTTTGAATAGTGGCTATGATCTAACCACAAGTTTATATTTCGAGGGCCATACTTAGCATGTCTGTCAGAGGATTTCGTGGCACTAAAAGTACTCCCCTCACATGAAGCATCTGTAAAGATGTGAATTTTAAGACAGGGCACATATATTATGCATGCTTGGAAAGATCTTGCAAGGATTGTACGTTTGAAGGTTGTCCCAAAAACCATGAATAAAGCCATTGCTAAAAGTACTATCCAATTTTTTCTAAATACTAAATTCTTTCCATTTTTAGAGGTAGACTAAAATGTTTACGCAGCCATATTATTGTACTAAGAATATCACAAACAGTATTGTGTGAGCAATTGGAGATACAAAGCTAGCATGTTATGTTATAAACTTTGATGTCGATTCATATTTTGGAATGATCTCCAAACATGTTGTCCCTACAAGGCTGCAATCTCAATGCAACTTTGGCCGGTGTAAGCATGCATAGCATGGATTTAAATTTGATTTCATTTCATTTGCGACAAATAGTTTTATTGACAAAGTTCATTTCGGTCTGCTGCATACGGGATTATGGAATTAACAAAGTTCAGGGTGCATAATTATAGAGTTCCTGTAAAGAACAAACCATGGGAAGAACCATTTTCTACTTGCATTGGAAAAGATGAGCTGCAAAATTGTACAACAATATAAATTTACTTTGGGTGAAAGTTTGGTGGGAGGTCTATTCCCAAGACACTTCATCTTTCACAAGAAGATGTATGCAGAGATCTTCCAAGGAATGTTTCTATCTACAATGCATGACACTTCAGTTCATTTATATATCATGCTCTCAGCAAGTATAGGTCTGCACTTTTAATGGAGGAGATAGATAATTTCAAGCGAAAATATCATGCCATTTCTTTCTTAAGGAGCCATACTTGCATTCATGATTTGCAATTGTCAGTTTTTCCACAAGCAGGAAAAGGGAATTACTGTTATAATTATATTCTATATATTAACAAAACAATTCCCTCATATGATTACCATTGTAAGCAAAAGTATGTGGAAACTAAAGAAAGTTCAGTGCATGGCTCTCAAAGAGTAGAAAGAAAATCAACCTCTTTCTAAATGCATTTCTTCACCAGTCTAGTAGAAATTTTTGTAATGGGGATGTATATGTATATTGTAATGGGTTTAGTTTTTTGAGAGGGCAAAAATGGGATTGTATAAAATATCTTGTAAAGGGGTATTTCATATTTTTGTAATTGGGCTTGTATTGGGAATTCTATTCGATATAGCAAAAGCCAGTATGGTTGTAATGGTCTACCAATCAAATTGTAAAAGTCAGAAGTCATCATTGTCACTGTTGAGTGGATTTGTAAATATCAGTTAGTGGTCTTACTCAGGCTATAACTAGGGGTTTTCTTCCTAGTTCTTTCCCGCCAGTATGCCTTCCTGAACCAGGATTTTGTAAAACTATATATTTAAATATTAATATAATTATAGTGGCTTGCCACTTTGATTAAAAAAAAATCAACCTAATATTTTTGTGTTAATAACCCACTTTTAGTAAAAAAATAAGAATAAAATATAAATAATAGTTGAACTATTAAAATAAATATTTATTTGAAAACTACACTTATGGATCTACAGAAGGATATTTTTATATTCTAATATTATTTATGAGTAGGAGTTATTGAAACATTAATTTTTTTAAATAATTTCATTTTTTAGTAAATTGGCCTCAACGTGGTGCTACATATGCATTTAGCCAACAATTTTAGTAGGAAAATTTGTGCACATATTTAACCTATCTAGAACGAATATTACTAGATCATATTTATTTTACCAAAAAAATATTTTTAGTTATAAATACTAAAATACACTTGTGTTGATAAGTTGGCCAAAATTTTGACACAACTTTGTACTTTTACCTTGGGATCTTAGATCTTGAGGGCTTGCGTGATCCCGTGCTAGATCCTTAGTCATCCTATCTCTTCAATATTATGATAATTGGACCTCTTTTGACATATATTTTTCTACTTTAGTGTGATTCTAAGAGTAAGTTCATACTCTCACTAAACTAGGGGCTAAATGTAGTATTGAAAATTCTCACCCTTACCAATTTCACACTATTTTTTGCCCCCCTTAATTTATTGGACTTAATTAATCTCCTAATTTCCTAAATTATGCATTCCAAGGCCTTATTTTTATCATTTTCTAGAGAATTTCAAACATTGAATAAATGCAAACAATTGTTATCTTCCTCCAAACTATAATTGTCCTTGAAATTTAGGCTAGGATGCATATGGCCATGGGCATATGGGCCCCCCTTGTTAGCCAAGACCCAAATTTAAATATGTTGGTGTCAATATTTTAACATTCAAAATTCAAATTTCAAGTGTTGACTTTTTAAATTTAGTTTTGAGATTTTTTTACAATTTCATACAAATAACTAGTTATTGTGTCATATGAAACCTAGGATACACTATTGAGAAAATAATATTGTCAAGAGCATTCAAAGTCAAGAGAAAAAGAAAAAAGAGTTTTATTGGAGAAAATCAAGATCCAACATCAAGCCAAAGTTTACTGTGTGTTCATGTTGTCATTGTTTTTTTAAGGCTAATACCTATTTGTAGTTCTCCAAAATATTCAAGCATTCAAGATGCAAGAAAGATCCAAATACTTGAGGATATTTGTATGAATTCAGTTCTTCAAGATAGCCATTGAATGCTAGTGAGTTGCAACACATTATGATTTAATTATTTATTGTTTTCCATTATCAAATTTATCCATTAACATTTTATATTGTGGAATTGGAAACAATTACCTAGGGTTTGATTATGGCTAGCCTAGGCTATATGGCACAATATGTCTCTTTGAATTTATAGGTTTTAGGTTTGAAAAGGACCAAGGAAAGATTGATGACGAATCATTCATTGTTGCATTTTTTTCATAAATATTGTCAATCCACAAAACCACAATTATAAAAGTAACTGAAAAAATTCTAACAACTCTGCATTTGGGAAGTAATAGCTTAGATCCAATAGCAAAGGACTACAAAATGAGTTTTAGGACCTCCTATCAGAGACCCATATGCCCCTATGTATCTAAGTCCCTCTTTGCATGTTAGATCCAATTTTTGGTGATAGGTACACATCATCTGACTCCTCCCAGATTGATGTCCAAATTACTATTTCAGATTGTCCATCTTTAGGATATTGCATTTATCATATTAGTTCATATAGTATAATTAGGTTAATCATTCAACTCATTTCTATTTTATTCCAAAGGTGCAAAAATATCAAATCTAGGTTTGATTGACTCACCTTGAAGGTTGAACATTAATCTATGCACCTTGTTAATTTATATCCTAATGAAACCTTAGAAAAATGGGTTAATTGAACCTAGGTTTTATTTACTAAACTTAAGGTCCACTTTTCCCTATGTTACACTTCCTACCAATCATAAATTTCCCTACCTCAATGGTCTCTTACCACACATCTAGCCCCTGCCATCTTAGGATTGCCTCCAGTGACCCAATAAAAGTTAACATTAATCCAACCCTCCTCAGATGGTTTCTAATTTATATCATTTCAAACATTCTTGGGAAAATTAACCTCCCCAAAACCATAAACAATGGGATTTTATTATTATACTTATTATTATGTAGTTGAAGCCTAATCTTCATTCAATCAAACACTAAGCTTAAAATTTCTAACTTTTAGAGTTATGGTTAGGGTTAGGTTTAAAAATAAGGTCACGGTTATGATTACAACTACAACTAGTGTTAGTTTTAGAAATATAAAGTTGTACATCTAATGTTACAGTTACATTTATGTTTGTGGTGATTTAAGAGTTAATAATTAGTTTATTATTATTAAAATTATTATAATATGATTATTAATATATTTTTAATGTAATATTATTATAATTTAATTATTAATATAGTATGATTTTATTTATTTATTTATTTTATTATATTAATACTTTTATATTGCATTACAAATTATACTCTTATGATAATTATATTATTATTCCAATTATTATATTATACTATTATTTATTTTTATTTTACTTTTTAATTATTTTATTATTATTATTATATTACTATTAATATTCTATTATCTTATTATATTCTTATTATTATATAACTCAACCCTAATCATCATTCAACCTTAACCATAATCCTAATTGAAAATTAATCTTAATTGAAGTATAATTCTAATAGTTAGGATTACAATTAATCGTCTGAGGAAAGGGAATATTTTCAAGCACAGGAAGACAAATAACTTAGTAAAGGAGTATTGGAAGCAACATAGATCCCTAAAATATGTTCTTTAGAAATAGAGGAAATTTATGTGCTCCCTGAATCAAACCTGGAAGAGGAAGCTTTTGATATCATGGAACCAAGACGTATTAGTCAAGTGATTTCCAAGAAAATTAACATAAGACAATTTAAAATAAAAATGGGCAAGAAAACCAACAAATAAAAATGGGAAGAAGATGGGTTGGTAAGGGAGAAATTATCGATTAAAAATTACATGTTGAGATCCAAGGGAGGAAAACCATCCCTTAGAGGACAATGAAGGTCCTCACATAGAATTTTACAGGCTTAAACACTCCTAAAAGAAGGTGGATGATAAAGCACCAATTGGAGAATCAATTAATTGACATTTCTTTTCAAAGAAAAAAATGATCAATCATAACAAAAGAGGCCTTTGTAAAACACTGCAAAGCATGGGAAGGATATTTTAACAATTCAATGGGCACATCCAAGGGTATAAGAATTATTTGGAGGTGCAACAAAATATTGGTCTCCATGATGTATCTAAACCTAAACTAAATAAAAGCATAAGAAAAAATCCTACACTTAGATATTAATTTCTATATATACATGTATGGACTAGTAAAGATGAAACATAAGAAAATTATTTGAGATGAACTCAATCAAGATTTTGCTGCTAGGAAATTCATTGTAGTGGTGATTTCAATGCAATCCTTGACCCCAGTGAGAAATTGAGAGGGATTAGGAGTGTATCAAAATCACAATTATATTTCAAATCGTTTGTTCAAGATAATGGTTAGATAGACATCTAACCATCAAATGGTCAATACACCTAGAGCAATACGAGAGATTCATTTACCAACATAGTTAAAAATCTTGAAAGAATTATCATATCAGAAGATTGGATTCACACTCCATTTATGACAACATTAGTCATCAAAGAAAACCCAATCACTGATCATTACTCAATAGAGTAACAAATTGAAGAAACACCTCCTAGCGAAATTCAATTTAGATTTGAGAAAATTTGGTCCAGGAATCTTGATTTGATTGATTTAATGTTCTCTTGGTTATTGGAATCAAATACTCTATTGAGAACTAATATGTTCATATTTTGAAAATTCCTATAGGCATTAAAAGAAAAATTAAGATACTAGAACAAAATGTCATTTGGGAACATCCTTTTAGAGAAGCAAAGAATATAAAGTGAAATGAAAATATTGAGAAATTTTGGCATAAACAATGGAATTACACAAAAAAAATATGAGAAAGAGAATACATGGTTGGAAAATTATGGGGATGTCTTAGCATGAGAATAATGCTATTATAATTCTAAATCTAAAGAAACATGGCTACAAGGAGACTTAAATATATTTTTTCCATAACATGACCAAGATGAAATGAAGATGGAACATAATTAGCCAAATTAAAAATGAAGGTGGGCTGCTACTATGAGACCCCAAAGATATACAAGAGGAGAGTTAAACACTGAACCAAGGTTTGCTAGGATGCAATGAATAAGCTGATCCACTACAAAATCTCTTTTTAAGAGATATTCCTCAATGTGTAACATATAAGAGGAAAAAAAATTCTTAATGGATAAAATATCTCATGAAGAACTTTGAAAATGCAACTTTTCAATTAAACCTTGATAATTCCTTGAGGATAGATGGATTCACTTCCTTAGTTTTTCAGCAATGTTGGGACATTATGTTGGCCGATATAACTAGAGTAGTGGAAGAATCAAGAAGAAAACGAAAATATATAAGGACATAAATAATACGATATAATATCATCATGAAGGTCATGGCCAATAGGTTGAAGGTAATAATTCCAAAACTAAGAAACCTTGAACAAAGTGGATTTTTTCTAGACCAAAACATAATGGATGGTGTAAATACAACCCACAAAATTATTCATTCAATCAAGCAGCACAATAGCAAATGAATGCTACTAAAGCTAGATATAAGTAAAGCATATGGACAAGTAAGGTGGAGATTCCACATAAAAAATGGGAATGGTTTGGTTTCTCCAACAAGTGGAATAAATGTTCGAATGCATCTCATCCCTAAGATACTTAGTAATTGTTAATAAGATAACATGTGGTTTCTTTTATCCCACCTAAGTTCCCAGACAAGGAGAAAATTTATCACCTTTCCTATTTATGATTAAGGTTTATGCATTGAGTAGAATAATTTCCTCACTGACATTTAATCGAATGAATTAGTAGGAATAAAAGTGGTTAAAGGTCTATCAACATTCACACATATTTTTTGTAGATGATAAAGTACTAATCAGATATCTACTATAAAGGAGGAAAAGACCATCAATTACATTCTAGGAGAATATGTGACTACAGGGTAGATTGTTAATAGGGTAATGTCTAGATTATATTTCTTAGTTTCACTACTATTGAGCCAACATTTAATTTCTTGTTTTCTTGAATTTTATGCAGAAAATCTACCTTCAAATTTGTTGGGAGTTCCTTTTTCTAATGGGAAAACATGGAAAAATCCTCAACATGAAATGATAGTAAATGCATGAAAATAATGGAATTCTAGAAGGGGATGTGGCTCACCTCCTAGATATATTATAATGCTAAAATTAGTTATCACTACAACCCCACTATACATGTTATCTTGCATAGAAATCACTAATACTATGGAAAAGAAAATACAATACAAATGAGAAGATTCCTATGGGAATGCTCAATAGAAAAAAAATGATTGTCATTAGTAGTCTACGATGTAGTAAAAATGAGAAAAGATGTGGGAGGTGTTGGTGTGCATGACATACAAAGGTAGAATATGGCATTGGGGGAAAATATTACATAGTGAACATGTCAAAATCTGAATATGTGGTTTCTTTGATGTTGCCCAAGGTCTCAGACAAGGAGACCCTTTATCACCTTTCCTAACTAACATAATGTAAGGCCCTACCATACCATTCGTGAAATAGTTACACTTCATGTGTTTCTTTTACTAGCTGCCAATATTATTTAACAGATGAGCTATATTAGTGAAATATGTGAACCTTATCTAAAACTTATGATCAATAATTTAATTTGGACAAATGGTACTCATAATATCAGTAATAATATGACTATCTTTATTAATTTTAATTTTATCATTAATACTATTATTAATTTTAATATCATTAATACATAAATTGATACCATTATTAATTTTATTATTCTTAGTAATAATAATATTTAACCTAATATCGTTACTCATATTGTGTTACTTTTATTATGGATTTCACTTTGAATAATACAAATTCACCCTCTTATAAAATAGTATTATTATTAGCGAAGTGGTATTAACATGAATGTTAGACTTAATATTAATGTGATTATTGATGGAGATGATAATAGTGCTAATATCAATCCAACAGTGCACAAGGTTATTCCGAATGTTAACAATATAAGGTTATCTTTATTAAGCATGAATTTAACTTGAGATTTTATCTAAGTGTGGGGTGCTAAGGAAGCTTAGGGATGCAAACTGGTGGATAGAAGCTAAAATGAAACTTATTATACTCTTAGAAAGCTCACTTATATCCCTTCCTAACTTGCAACAACCTTTTTTATGATGGTGCCAGAAGGGTCATTTAAGGAAAAGATCACCCAGCAAGGAAAGTAGACTTCCTTGAATAAGATGATGCATAAACTTGATGTCGTATTAATGTTTTATGTCAGAGTATTGTTATGTATTTATTGTCTTCATCATTTTCTTTATGCTCGCCACCAGTGAATGTCTTTTCAGATCTTGTGTGATTTTCTTTTGGCTCTTTGATCAGTAATCATACTGCTACACTGGCCAATGGTGTGTTGTCTACGTATATTACGTAACACTCACTTACTCATTGATGGTGCTCTAGACATGGTTAGTTGAACCGAATTTTGTTGAATGAATGACAAATTTAATTTTTCTTGTTTTTGGGGGGGACAGACTGGGAATTTAAGGTGCTAGTCATAATGAGGGAGAGGAGAGATTCCATGGGGTCTTTAGCCCCCAAGTGTTAGATTAGCAACATCACACAAAGAGATCCAGGTACCATTAGTGAGGAAAATAGACCATGGAATAGTTGCAGCCTATGGAGGTCGAGGAAGGGTGGATAGTAACAGAGAGAGAAGAAAAAAAAGAGAGTTAAGGCTGGAAGCACAAGAGAATGGTGTGGAATTGGGAGGTATCCTCTCGAGCAGTTCATGTCTCTTATTTGATCTGAAAGATACAACAATAGTTTCCATAAAGTTAAGGAGGGGCGGGCACATATGATGTAGTCATTGCAGTCCATGAGTTTAGATTTCTCTGACACGATGCTAGAAATTGTTGTGGAATTTGGCATTACACATGCAAATTGCATCTGCCTGAATATGAACAAATGCAGAGTCACTCAAAATGCATTTACCCAGCCTCTATGTGTGTACGTGGGCATACATTTTGATGAGTGTCCATACCTCATTCCAAAGCCCTTGAGAAAAATTGCGGGCAGAGTGGATGCTGAGAAAATTTGATGAACCCATCCTTACACCCATTGATTCCATTTTTTTAAAAGTTATCGAGCCTCCTCAGCAAATCCATTTTATGTATATCCTACAAATATTGCACTCTTTGAGACCCCATTCTTTGAGGCATTCTTTCAACCAATTTGCGTGACTGGTCTACACACCCACATTTGCACCCATATTTGACCAGGGCAGTTGCAACTACAACATTTATTTGAGTTTTGGGGAAGATGGAGTTTGAGAGGGGAGTGAATCACCTAGTTGGGCACGCAGTAAGGCTGATTGAAAAAAAAAAAGGCTTGAATGAAGGCTCTAATCTATTTTGCAGACAACACATAGTGAGGAGACTTCTAGGCTGAATGTTATCTCCATATCAAAGAGTCTACAAGGGGAGATCGGAGCTTTTATTGGTTCCTTTGCTCGAACTGTTGAATTAGTAATAGTGTGAGGATTATAATGAATGGAACAATCTCCATGCAAGAACAGAGTGTATTTGGGTATGTAAGCATTATGGCTAATGGGGCAGTCAAGGTGTTGAAAAACCATGTATCCTCTACTGCTCATACTTCATTTGGTGGGTATCAATGTCATAGTTTTGGGGGACGTGTAGATCAAGCTATTAATCTTGCTAAGAAGGGAAATTCAGGGTGATCCCACAATAATGGGTTACAATTTTTGGCCAAACTTGACATTAAAATCAAGATTTTTCACCAGACATTCACTTTCTTACACCTATAGCAGCTAAACCACTAAGGTTTTGAAGATGAATCAAACTAGTTATTTGTTAGATATTTTGTGTAGATTCTAATTATATTTAAAAATAAAAATAAAAAAAATAAATTGTGAATCATTTTATGTAATTTTTAATGACTTATTTTTTCTACTAATCAACATTTTTAAAAAGTGATGTTCACTTCGGCACACATAACTCTTTTTATAGATAGGATACAATTCTGATTTTTAAAATGCAAATTTTTCACACCAATATCTAGGGGATGAATATTTTTTCATAATTTTTTGTTACATATATTTTTTTTAATTAATTTTCCAAGTCAGCGTAATTATAATTTGGACAGAGGTGTACTTCGACACGCATAACTTTTTTTGTATTCATTCAAATTAACTTATTCTTTTTTTGTTGGAATAAGGACATCAATACCTAGGGTACATGTATTTTTTAGAATTTTTTTTCTCTATTTTTCTATTTTTTCGTATGTGTGAAATAAAGAACTTGATGTTCATTAAAAATCCTACATTCACAAGAAATAAGAAATAAATATAATAATCAAATTAAACATATTTAAAATTATACTTTTTAGGAAGCTTATAATAAGGGCTACATGCTTAGAAAGCATAAATTTTAAATGAATTCATTTGATCACTCAAAAGGTAAATCAAAAGTGGCTTTTTATCAGCATTTTGATAGGTGTAGAGGAGACTCGATTATAGGTATGGTTTAAATCTAACAAGGTTCTATCCAAGGGGGTTTGATCTAAGGGGGTTTGATCAATCCCTCTTTAATTAAAATAATTTAAATGGAACCTTTAAAGTCATAAATCATTGTATTTTCTAAAAATATGTGATTTCAGGCAAAAATTAGGATGTCACAAAAAGTGTAACCCATTATTGTGGTAGCACCCCTTCACTAAAAAGGATTTCTTAGCTGGGAGACCGGGAGTTAGATATTCTAGAAAAGTTTGAGAGGGGAGAAAATCTTGGGAAGCGATAGGAAGAAATAGAATGGAGGAGCATGATTGTTGGTTGACAGAAAAGGATGGAAGTCAATTCACTTCAAGGAGGGGATCTTGGTCTTCATCAAATGATTGAAGACATACTCAACTTGTGCTAAACCTTGAAGTAAGTCATTTTCCACTCTCCACCCATCTGTAGCTATCCTCATATATGAAACTGTGTGTTCTTAATGTAAAGGTGCACTGGACTATGACTGTTTGAAATTATCTACTTGTTTTGTTTAATATCAATAAATTATCCTTTCTGCTGGTCAAAAAAATGTCCTATAGCACGAGCTTCACCACTTTCTATTGTATTTACTTTTGTCTTATCATGTGTGCAGTTGATATGAACTTTTGCTTAACTGAAAGTATTAGGAAGAGCGTGTTAGACCAAATTGAGAAGACAATTTTAATTACAAAATAAAATAAAATAACTATTAACGCATACCAATTTTAAAGCAATCAAATTGGTTTTATTAAATATCTGAAAAGAATTTTGTAAGGTAAGGAAAGGTAGAATCCAACAAATTGGACATGGAGTGCATGCCCACGATGGGATGGGATTTGGTTTACTGACATCAAGCTTTCTCAATCTTATAGTTTCAAAACATTCCCAGCTAATTCTTACTCTCCATTGTGTTTGGGTTCAACTATTTTCACTGTTAAGTCAATCAAATCTAATCGAAAAGCCTAAAACGCATACATCAATGCTCATGTATGTAGGCAACTACTTCTCTATAATTCCATGAGGAAACATCTCTTTGAATCATTCAATCATTTGGTTTGCATTTCTTGTTTATGGTTCCGCATTTTCCATTCATGTCCATTTCAACACTTGTGTAGTATCATGACTAGAGTCTCCTTGATTAGGCAAGAAGAAAGATGGCATCAGTCTAGGAATTTGGCTTTACACCTACTGATTGCATTTTCTTAAAATTTTTGAAGTCGCAACATTAAAATCCATTTTGTGCATATCATGTATTCGTTGCAGTCCATTGGGACCACATTTCTTTGATTCTTTCTATCAAATAATTCTCACGCCTTTTCTATGCTTATGCAATATTAGGGCAAGGCAATAGCTGAATAAGAGGAAACATATAAGAAAAGTTAGGTAGTCTCTAACTTCAAAGAATGTCATTGAAAAGATTTTAAATTATATCTTGTTTTATGGGTATGCATGCTAAAAATAATATCTAAAACTATTTTGTAGCCTATTACTATGGGATAGACTTTAAGAGATCCCATAAAAAACCTCCACGTAACCTCCTCTCTAAAAAGACTCTAATAAATAAATAAAATAAGAAAAAGAGCCTCCTTATAAAGAAGGCAATTAATGCTATGACCATTTAATCAGTTTAAAAAGAAAAGACAAAAGTGATTCCTATTCCTTTTTGGAAGGGGGAATATATTAGATTAAAATTTAAAAAAAAAAGAAAAAAAAAAGAACGGAATAAGTATTGAGGAATTTTATTATTTCAAAAGAGAGAGAAGGAAGCTTTCTTTTATTTATTTAATTACTTTTTCTTTCTTTAGATAATAAATTAAATATATGAGTAAATATAGTCATTAAATATAGAGTGTTAATTATATTATTTAAATATAAATAAAAATGAATTATCAAATAATTAAATAAATAAACATACTATGTAAGAGATAAATAAATAATGAGGATAGTAAACAAGATTATAAATATATATACATATATATATGTATTCTGCATAAAATGAAGGTCTTGCGGATCAATTTATTTGTTTATATCTATTTTGTTATTGAGTCATGCAAGTACTCTTCCTTTTCAAGTCTACTAGAACTAGATGTTTTAATTTTTTTTTAAAAAGGAGATGAACACCAAGGTATGGATTAAGAGTTGTATCCTCGAAACTACCTTTAAAGTGATAGTTATGTTAAAGGCTAGGTAATATAAAAGAGTGGTAGAGAGGTTATGGTGGTGATTTGTTTAATCATTGTGAAACCATGGTAATGTGGCTTAATTTGTGGTGTTACAGTTGACTAAGTATGTTGGTTTTTGGAACTGTGCTTAGGCAATACAACTTTATATTTTATTGATGTTCTAAATGATGCAAAATAACAGTTTGGAAGTTTAAAAATAATATTTAGATTACAAGAATGATGAAATGAACATTCAGATTGATTGAATAATCATGATTAATGAAAGTGCAACTAAGTTCATTCTAAGTTTTCTTTTGTTGTTTAAAGCCTTTGTGGTAAAATTTGTGTGGTATCAGTGACACTAGGGATTCAAGCACTAGTATGCTACCTTGTGGAATTGTTTGTGCCAATAGAAGTATTTATTTCTATGCTCCAGATTCCCCTAGGATATCTTTAACAAGTTTTTGGATCCCCAGCTTCACCTAAGTGGGTGGCAGCTGATCGTGAGACTGTTTGGGGTAATGGACCATAGAAAGGGTTGCATACCCACTCTTAGAGTATTTTTTTGTTTTGGTCACATGATGCTACTAGGTAGAGAATCGATTTGTAGCGTATATTAGTGTTGATGTGTTATGATTGTGATTGATTTAAAATTTTATGTTGAAACTGAGTGGATATACCCTGTGAGGGTGAGTCAAATGAGTTGGAGCAACTCAAGTTGTCGAACTAAGATTCCTCTGCGAATTATATACGTAGGCAAGGCCGTCAGAGACGAGGCCGCGAGGAATTAGGTTTGACCCCTAGGTTTGTTCTCTTATTATTACTTAAAGATACTATTGAAATATATATTGTATTTGCATAACTTGTGACTTGAACTAAGTCTATGATTATTGATTATTTTGTGGAGCTAATCAATCCTACCTTGGTGATGTAGATTCCATATCTCCATTTGAAACCCAACCTTGAATGCCAAAATAAATGTGTAGATGGTTGAGTCTTTATAATTTATTGGTCAGATGTTATGCTTTCATGAAGGGAAAGTGTAGGGAGCAGTCTTTTGGTTTTACGTTAGTGGTTGTGGTCAAAATTTGAAATTTGTGTTTTGTCCTTAACTATATTTTGGTTGAAATTTTTGGGCATTACATTTGGTATCAGAGCTCAGTTGCAACACTGGAATCTCTGGTTAGTGATGTTGCCCAGGTGGTGCTCTTTGTGTGAATTTTTGTTGTATGATTGTCTTCTTGTTGTGACCGATGTTTGAAATGATCATCTGGGATTTTGAGTCACCTTCATCGTTCTGTGATAATTTTGGTTGTGAAAGAGTTAATTAAAAAGGGAATAACTATGTTGTTAAATCAAATAAGCATTATCTAACCTCAGGGGAAGGATGCATTTTGTTGTGAGGAAGTTTAAATAGCTCAATCTATAGATTTTGACTTGCTAAGATTTAAATATAAATGCACCTATGTACCCTCTTGTAGGACTCGTAAGTTTTGAGATGAACCAAATTAGGGAAATTAAAAATGTCAATTGTATGTTCCATTCATGTTGGTTAGCATGTTATGGTGAACTATTCTTATGAAGACCAAGTCATTCTATAAAGAAAATAGAAATTAAATGGCTAGAAAATATTAGTTCGTTTAAGGGATATTATTATTATAGAATTCACCCTTGTATTATCTTATAACTTAGTTCGTTTAAGGGATAATGCAAGTGAATAACTTAGTGTAAGACACTATAATGCTTATATCTAAATCTAGGTGCCTTGGGATGATTTGAAAATGTAATTATTTTCTTGTGTGTGGAGAAATGAAGTGTTTCCAAATAGTGCATGTTGCCTTAAAGTTAATTGGATGAGTGTTTTGTGTAAAGCTATTTTGAAGATAGGAAAAAAGAAGAAGTTTGATTGGGTAAAGGACCTTGGTCCCGGAATTGCATTTCCTACCCTAGGATGTATGCATGAACTTGTGTATGGAATCAATTAGCATTGAGTAAAAGTTTAGAGCTAAACTAGAATAGTGAAACCATGTGCATGATAAGTAAATAATAATGATGGTAAGGAAAAGAATGCATTAGTAAATCTTTCCTTGTTTAATTTCAAATATAAGCTCTTCTTTCATTGCATGGTATGCCTAAAAAGTAAAATGTCATGTGCATTATAGTAGCCTTACATTGGCGATACTTAGGTTCCCAATTGCATTAGAATTGATAGAAAATCATATAAATGATAACTCATTATATCCTATTTAGAGATGCAAATACTAACTACATGGCTAAATAATTTTTTTGGTGAAAAGAATGTTGTGCTTGTGGTGCTAATAAATTGGACTATGCTTTCCTCATTGAGTGCGAGTATTGGGTATCCTTGTAGAGAAGATGTTTTATAATGGATGTGTATGTCAATGATATAATATAATATTTTGCAGTTTAATTGTGTGTAAGAAAATGGATTGTTCCTCTCTCTCTCTCTATATATATATATATACATAATAAAAGTTGGAAATGAAGCTATTTTGTATTCCTTGTGAATTTGAATACCTCATAATGGATCTTTTGTTGTGTACTAAGAGAATTTTTGTGGACATACCAAGTTGTAAAAGTAAGTGTATGTGTTGTGCATCTGTGACTCATATGAAATGGAATGATAAAATTATTGATACTTAATGTGACTTGTCATGTGGAAACCAATATATGTGTTGTGCCCAAGTGTGAGATACAGGTTATTTGACTTGGGATAAGGGTGTCCTAGATGTCTAGTACGATCCCTTATGAGTACCCTTTTTGATGGACTTTATGTAAACGTGTTAAATGTGTGGATGTGTATTTATTAAATGAAATGTGATGTATTCCCTTGTGTTAGTCTTATTTCTATGGTAAATGTGTACCCCTAGCGTTTGGTTCCCCCCTTATGGGAGTGTGATGCTAGCTAGTGTAAATAGGGGTTGAGAGGCACATGTTCTCCCATCGGGAAATTACAAGCTCAGGGCGTTGTCCCTAATTCTGAAAAAGGATATATGTCGATTCATTGTAATCCTCCCATGGACATTGACCGTAGCCTACTCCCCCACATATGAGAGCCACACTTGTTGGTTCATAGTGCAAACCTATTCCTTGATGTTATAACCCATGGGTAAAGGATGGAATTTTATGGACCACCAGTTACTTATAATTATGTGGTCAGGGACCACTAGTAAGTTATATTTATGTGGTTGGGGACCACCAGTGATTCATATTTATGTGGTCAGGGACCACCAGTTACTTATATTTATGTAGTTAGGGACCACCAATGATGCATATTTATATGGTCAAGGACCACTAGTTATTCATATTTATGTGGTCAGGGACCACCAGTTATTGCATGCTATTATACTTATGTGGTTAGAGAACCACCATTCCCCTCCTCCCCTTAGGTGGCTTATCAAGTCACATGATGCTTGTGATGTGCAAATTTTATTATTGAAATACGGATTATTCGTAACTCTTAAATGATGTTATATTTTATTATGCGTCATCAATGCCGAATTTTACAGTTATTTTATTAGGCTATTTAGCCATTTGAAGGTTTTTATAGTCCGATTTGCCTCAAGGACTTGTTTGAATTTCATTTTCAAGTTAAGATGGAAATGTTGCAATGTAGCTACAATTTATCTTTATTTTGTTTCTCTTGAATTTATAGTTTTCCTCTTTGAGAGTTGTATTAAAACTTTGGTTCAAGTGATCTTATGTTGCTCAATTTGAGGTTTTCTCCATGTTTGCAAATTGCTAGCATGTGTGATGTAATGTGAAATCTATAAACTGCCATATCCCAGGGGGTTCCCTGGTAGGTCGTATGGGGGAGTAGATGTGTTGGGGAATTACTTTGAAAGGGGTTGCCAATGGGACCGGTATGGGACGGTCATTGATACATTCTTTCCCTCGTTCTATAATTGTTCTTGTCTATATGGAGGAGTCCTTAGAGAAGGGCCTCAAGACTATCTTTCCTAATATGCTATGGTACCCAAGAATATCCATCCTTGTAAATCCCATTGTGTGAGCCTTATGTTGTAAATTATGTGATTGTATGAGGATTGACACACCCATTGGGAAGAGCATCCTTTGTATGAGGACAGGCGCACCCATTGGGAAGAGCATCCTTGTTATTGTTTTGTGTACTTGTGAAATTTTTAGTAAATGTGACGTGGCATACCTGTGAACTATGTAAGATAGTAACAAATTATCCAAAGTTAATATTCTTTGAGACATGGTATGAGTGCCATGATTATAAGGTAAAAGGTTCTCTTAAGGACATGTTTGGGAAAAATGAGAAGTTAATAAATCTGAAACATGATTGGAAATTGGAACAAAAATAATTTCTAAACATCAGGAGTGATGTTTAATGTGTAAAGTGACTTTGTGGTGTATTAAAGGATGTTAATTGGTATGAATAATAGATTTATGTGTGTGTATTAATGTGATTTTTATTTATAATTGAGTAACTCTAGTCATATTAACATGTTGGTTAATTTAGGAGTTAAGTTAAAACTAGGTTGTATTTGGTTTTAAATGGGATCAAGGTATGATGTGTATTACTCTTTCTTAGTTGTGTCAAGAGCGACATGGGGGAGGAGACTTGCTATGATATAATGTTCATTTTTGAAAGTGTGATTTTATGTGGGGATTTAATCCAAACCCTAGTGACTTCCACAAGCAAGTCCAATCTAAGGGGAGGGGAATGTAAGGCCCTACCATACCATTCGTGAAATAGTTACACTTCATGTGTTTCTTTTACTAGGTGCCAATATTATTTAACAGATGAGCTATATTAGTGAAATATGTGAACCCTATCTAATACTTATGATCAATAGTTTAATTTGGACAAATGGTACTCATAATATCAATAATAATATGACTATCTTTATTAATTTTAATTTTATCATTAATACTATTATTAATTTTAATATCATTAATACCTAAATTGATACCATTATTAATTTTATTATTCTTTGTAATAATAATATTTAACCTAATATCGTTACTCATATTGTGTTACTTTTATTATGGATTTCACTGTGAATAATACCAATTCACCCTCTTATAAAATAGTATTATTATTAGTGAAGTGGTATTAACATGAATGTTAGACTTAATATTAATGTGATTATTGATGGAGATGATAATAATACTAATATCAATCGCACAGTTCGCAAGGTTATTCCAAATGTTAACAATATAAGGTTTTCTTTATTAAGCATGAATTTAACTCGAGCTTTTATCTAAGTGTGGGGTGCTAAGGAAGCTTAGGGATGCAAACTGGTGGATAGAAGCTTAAATGAAACTTATTATACTTTCAGAAAGCTCACTTATATCCCTTCCTAACTTGCAACAACCTTTTTTATGATGTTTCCAGAAGGGTCATTTAAGGAAAAGATCACCCAGCAAGGAAAGTAGACTTCCTTGAATAAGATGCTACATAAGCTTGATGCCTTATTAATGTTTTATGTCAGAGTAGTGTTATGTATTTATTGTCTTCATCATTTTCTTTATGCTCGCCACCAGTGAATGTCTTTTCAGATCTTGTGTGTGATTTTCTTTTGGCGCTTTGATCGGTAATAATACTACTACACTGGCCAATGGTGTGTTGTCTACATATATTATGTAACACTCACTTACTCATTGATGGTGCTCTAGACATGGTTGGTTGAACCAGATTTGGTTGAATAGATGACAAATTTAATTTTGCTTGTTTTGGGGGGGCACAGACTGGGAATTTAAGGTGCTAGTCATAATGAGGGAGAGGAGAGATTCCATGGGGTCTTCAGCCCCCAAGTGTTAGATTAGCATCATCACACAAAGAGAGCTAGGTACCAGTAGTGAGGAAAATAGACCATGAAATAGTTGCAGCCTATGGAGGTCGAGGAAGGTTGGATAGTAATAGAGAGAAGAAAAAAAAGAGAGTTAAGGATGGAAGCACAAGAGAATGGTGGGGAATTGGGAGGTATCCTATCAAGCAGTTCATGTCTCTTATTTGATTTGAAAGTTACAACAATAGTTTCCATGGAGTTATGGAAGGGCGGGCACATATGATGTAGTCATTATAGTCCATGAGTTTAGATTTCTCTGACATGATGTTGGCAAAGGTTGTGGAATTCAGCATTACACATGCAAATTGCATCTTCCTGAATATGACCAAATGCAGAGTCACTCACAGTGCATTTACCCAGCCTCTATGTGTGTACGTGGGCATACATTTTGATGAGTGTCCACACCTCGTTCCAAAGCCCCTGAGAAAAATTGCAGGCAGAGTAGATGCTGAGAGAATCTGCTGAACCTATACTTACACCCGTTGATTCCATTTGCTTAAAAGTTCTAGAGCCTCCTCAGCAAATCCATTATGTATATCCTACAAATACTGCACTCTTTGAGACCCCATTCTTTGAGGCATTCTTTCAACCAATTCACGTGACTGGTCTACACACCCACATTTGCACACATATTGACCAGGGCAGTTGCAACTACAACATTTATTTGAGTTTTGGGGAAGATGGAGTTTGAGAGGGGAGTGAATCACCTAGTTGGCCACGCAGTAAGGCTAATTGAAAAAAAAAAGGCTTGAATGAAGGCTCTAATCTATTTTGCAAACAACACATAGTGAGGAGACTTCTAGGCTGAATGTTATCTCCATATCGAAGAGTCTACAAGGGGAGATCAGAGCTTTTATTGGGTCCTTTGCTCGAACTATTGGATTAGTAATAGTGCGAGGATTATAATGGTTGCAACAATCTCCATGCAAGCACAAAGTGTATTTCGGTATGTAAGCATTATGGCTGATGGGGCAGTCAAGGTGTTGAAAAACTGTGTATCCACTACTGCTCATACTTCATTTGGTGGGTATCAATGTCATAGTTTTGGGGGACATGTAGATGAAGCTATTAATCTTGGTAAGAAGAGAAAGTCACTAAAAAGGCTTGCTTGGCTGGGAGACCGGGAGTTAGATATTCTGGAAATGTTTGAGAGGGGAGAAAATCTAGGGAAGCGATAGGAAGAAATAGAATGGAGGAGCATGATTGTTGGTCGATAGAAAAGGATGGAAGTCAATTCACTTGGAGGGGATCTTGGTCTTCATCGAATGATTGAAGACATACTCAACTTGTGCTGAACCTTGAAGTAAGTCATTTGCCACTCTCCACCCATCTGCAGCTATCCTCATATATGAAATTGTGTGTTCTTAATGTAAAGGTGCACTGGACTGTGACTGTTTTAAATTATCTACTTGTTTTGTTTAATATCAATAAATTATCCTTTTTGCTAGTTAAAACAATGTCCTCTAGCATGAACTTCACCACTTTCTATTGTATTTACTTTTGTCTTATCATGTGTGCAGTCGATATGAACTTTTTCTTAACTCAAAGTATTAGGAAGAGTGTGTTAGACCAAATTGAGAAGACAATTTTAATTCCAAAATAAAATAAAATAACTATTAACACATACCAATTTTAAAGCAATCAAACGGGTTTTATTACATATTTGAAAAGAATTTTGTAAGGTAAGGAAAGGTAGAATCCAACAAGTTGGACATGGAGTGCATGCCCACGATGGGATGGGCTTTGGTTTACTGACATCAAGCTTTCTCAATCTTACAGTTTCAAAACATTCCCAGCTAATTCTTACTCTAATTCTTACTCTCCATTGTGTTTGGGTTTAGCTATTTTCACTGTTAAGCCAATCAAAATCTAATCAAAAATCCTAAAACACATACATCAATGCTCATGTATGTATGCAGCTACTTCTCTATAATTCCATGAGGCAACATCTCTTTGAATCATTCTATCATTTGGTTCGCATTTCTTGTTTATGGTTCCGCATTTTGCATTCATGTCCATTTCAACACTTGTGTAGTATCATGACTAGAGTCTCCTTGATTAGGCAGGAAGAAAGATGGAATCAGTCTAGGAATTTGGCTTTACACCTATTGATTGCATTTGCTTAAAAATTTTGAAGTCGCGACAATAAAATCCATTTTGTGCATATCATGTATTCATTGCAGTCCATTGGGACCACATTTCTTTGATTCTTTCTGTCAAATAATTCTCACGCCTTTTCTATGCTTATGCAATATTAGGGCAAGGCAATAGCTGAATTAGAGGAAACATATAAGAAAAGTTAGGTAGTCTCTAACTTCAAAGAATGTCATTGAAAAGATTTTAAATCATATCTTGTTTTATGGGTATGCATGCTAAAAATAATATCTAAAACTATTTTGTAGCCTATTACTATGGGATAGACTTTAAGAGATCACATAAAAACCTCCACGTAACCTCCTCTCTAAAAAGCCTCTAATAAATAAATAAAATAAGAAAAAAAGCCTCCTTATAAATAAGGCACTTAATGCTATGACCATTTAATCATTTTAAAAAGAAAAGACAAAAGTGATTCCTATTCCTTTTTGGAAGGGGGAATATATTAGATTAAAATGAAAAAAATAAAATAAAATAAAATAAAGGAATAAGTATTGAGGAATATTAGTATTTCAAAAGCGAGAGAAGGAAGCTTCCTTTTATTTATTTAATTAATTTTTCTTTCTTTAGATAATAAATTAAATATATGAGTAAATATAGTCATTAAATATAGAGTATTAATTATATTATTTAAATATAAATAAAAATGAATTATCAAATAATTAAATAAATAAACATACTATGTAAGAGATAAATAAATAATGAGGATAGTAAACAAGATTATAAATATATATACATATATATGTATTCTGCATAAAATGAAGGTCTTGCGGATCAATTTATTTGTTTATATCTATTTTGTTATTGAGTCATGCAAGTACTCTTCCTTTTCAAGTCTACTAGAACTAGATGTTTTAATTAAAAAAAAAAAAGGAGATGAACACCAAGGTATGGACTAAGAGTTGTATCCCTTAAACTACCTTTAAAGTGATAGGTATGTTAAAGGCTAGGTAATATAAAAGAGTGGTAGAGAGGTTATGGTGGTGATTTGTTTAATCATTGTGAAACCCTGGTAATGTGGCTTAATTTGTGGTGTTAGGGTTGACTAAGTATGTTCGTTTTTGGAACTGTGCTTAGGCGTTACAACTTGATATTTTATTCATATTCTAAATGATGCAAAATAACAGTTTGGAAGTTTAAAAATAATATTTAGATTACAAGAATGATGAAATGAACATTCAAATTGATTGAATATTCATGATTAATGAAAGTGAAACTAAGTTCATTCTAAGTTTTCTTTTGCTGTTTAAAGCCTTTGGGGTAAAATTTTTGTGGTATCAGCGACACTAAGGATTCAGGCACTAGTATGCTACCTTGTGGAATTGTTTGTGCCAATAGAAGTATTTATGTCTATGCTCCAAATTCCCCTAGGATATCTTTAACAAGTTTTTGGATCCCTGGCTTCACCTAAGTGGGTGGCAGCCGACCGTGAGACTGGCTGGGGTAATGGACCCTAGAATGGGTTGCATACCAACTCTTAGAGTATGTTTTTTTCTTGGTCACATGATGTTGTACTAGGTAGAGAATCGATTTTTAGCGGATATTAGTGTTGATGTGTTATGATTGTGATTGATTTAAAATTTTCTGTTGAAACCGAGTGGATACACCCTGTGAGGGTGAGTCATATGAGTTGGAGCAACTCAAGTTTTCGAACTACGATTCCTCTGCAAATTATATATGTAGGCAAGGCCGTCAGAGATGATTCCCTGAGGAATTAGGTCTGACCCCTAGGCTTGTTCTCTTATTACTACTTAAAGATACTATTGAAATATATATTCTATTTGCATAACTTGTGACTTGAACTAAGTCTATGATTATTGATTATTTTGTGGAACTAATTAGTCCTACCTTGGTGATGTAGATTCCATATCTCCATTTGAAACCCAACCTTGAATGCCAAAATAAATGTGTAGATGGTTGAGTCTTTATAATTTATTGGTCAGATGTTATGCTTTCATGAAGGGCAGGTGTAGGGAGCAGTCTTTTGGTTTTACGTTAGTGGTTGTGGTCAAAATTTGAAATTTGTATTTTGTCCTTAACTATATTTTGGTTGAAATTTTTGGGCATTACACATAATCTAATAAATTAATAGGACTAAAAGTGATTAATGGTCTACCAACATTGACACATACTTTTCTATATCTATGATACTCTACTATCCAAATCATCTACTATAAAGGAGGAAAAGGTCTTCAACTGAATTCTAGGAGAATATGGTATGACTATAGGGTATATTGTTTATAGAGAAATTTCTATATTATATTTCTTCATTACAACACCATCGAGCCAACATCAAATCTCTAGTTGTCTTTAATTTTAAGTAGAAACACTACCTTCAACTTACTTGGGAGTTCCTTTGTTCTCCTTTTAAAATAGGGAGAAATCCTAAGAATGTATTGAGAGTAAATGCATAAAAACAATATAATTATGGAAAGGGAGGTGGCTCACCTCCTGGGCATATTACAATGGTAAAATCAATTATCACTGCAATCCCCATATACGTGTTACCTTGCATAGAAATCACTAATATTATGACAAAAAAATTAATTGTACAATAGAGAAGATTGCTATTGGATGGCTCAAATTATAAGAAATGATTTCCATCAGTAGTCTAGGATGTAGTAAAAATGATAAAAGATGATAGAGGTGTTGGTGTGTTTGACATCTAGAGGTAGAATATGGCATTGGGGAAAATCTTACCTAGTGAATATATGAGAATCCAAATGCAATTTGGTGCAAAATTATACAAAAGAAATATCTCAAGATAGAAAATTTGGAACAAATTCTGACCATGGCCAATCTATCATATGGCTTGTCGATATGAAAATTTATAGTAAAATCAAGATACTCAATTATCTATCTTGGAAAAAAATAGGAAGGAAGGTCTCTTTTTGGTAGGACTCATGGAATGCCTACAAGGTTTTAAATCTAATCTCAGGTCTACAAGACACACATATTATAATTGGGGCATCCTATGGATGCAATGTATATGACCACATGATAGTCGAGTAAAAGGGAGAAGTGATCAAATTCAATTAAAAATATTTGGCATGCTAAGTATTGGAAAATAAAAAATATTACCAAATAATAAAAGAATAGACATATGATACAAATTGAAGGAGAGGATGAAATAATAATATATCCATCAAAGGCTAGAGAGTACTCGATTAAGCTTCTCTATGAGGTCTCAAAGAGAGAATCATAATTATTCCAATGGTTGGTTGACTTATGCTCATATTCTAGTAGACTCATTAAAGATGTTGCCTTCGCTTGGACAAACTTATATAAATGAATTATCATTGGGGATAGACATCAAAAATTAGGTTTTGAGGGACCTTTCAGATGCTTGATATGCAAATATTAAGGGGAAACATTAGATCATTTTCTAGTTCAATGTTTAGTAGCACAAAAATGCTAAGAAAAAAGTAAAAAACATGTTAGAATGGCATGGACAACTCCTAGAGAATTTAACAGACATTTTTTGATATTGGATGAAGATAAATAGTGGCTCATTATGGGTAGGGCTATGGATAACATCACCAACCATGATAATATGCTACCTATGGAAGGAAATAAATACTAGTTCGTATTTAAGGAGTCTGAGAAAACAACAAAAAAATTAGTGACTAAAATTAAAATTAGAATTAGTTGAATTCTAAATGCTTGAATTGTAGTTCCCCTCATATTGTTCTGTATTAGATACTAGGTAGTTGATTTGTTTAGGATAAGACATTATGACACTTTGTTTGATGTTGGACTTACTGCTACGATCATAGTTTGAGGATACTTTGGTGATGCTTCTATTACTAGTGTTTTATTCTTATGTTATGAATAGTATATTGACTTATTTGATTATGTGGATTAATCTTATTAGGAGCATTATGTGATTATCTAGTGATTGTTATTATCTTGTGTGTTATGAGTTTATGTGGTTACCTTTTTATGTGTTTGGGTGAAAGGGACAGTGTCGCATTACTCACTTGTGAGTACCCTGCTATGTTGCGATTTCCTTTCATGGTGTGCCTGATTATATGATTATGTATATGCTCGACCCTTTGTGTGTTGCAGGTTGTAGGTAGTAGGCACTTACTCCACCTGAATTGGTAGGTCTGAGCCTGCTTTAAACCCAATGGAACTATTGTTCGTAGATAACATTTAGTCCCCTACCCTAGCTATCATCCTCAAAGAGGATGAGTATCTGGTCTGTTACTGTGTTATTGTCATCTGATGTTTGTGGTCAATTGGTCTTTCTTTTCGACACTAGTTAGGGTATAGGTAATTTTTATTAAAAGTTGGTTTGTAAATAATTTAAATTTATTTGATAAATGTTGTTTTTGATTAATGTATTAAATAAATTATTAAGTATTTTGATCAATAGATATAAATATATTTATTAATGACTATGGTTTATAATAAATTTAAAAGTGTAATGTACTATTAAATAAAATAAGATAAAATTGAATTATAATGAAATGTAATAAGGGATAAATAGTAAAAATAATTTAGAAAGATAGAAAGGATTTTTGTGGAGTGTATGCATAACTTCAAACTAATTGTCGAAAAGAAACTTGATGTTTTATTAGAAATTCTAGAAAATTTTATTAGATTTTTGTTTTCGAAAATAAAACAGCCTTCCTTTTGTAAATAATTATCCTTTTGAGAGATTTTCATTATTATGGATTTTTGTTTCCGGGAAGAGGAGATTTTTTTTTCTGCAAGATAGTTTCTTATGCTATAGATTTTGTGGGGAATTTTTGGAGAGATTGATTGGGGATTTTGAAGAAGTTTTTGTTGCAAAATATTGATCTTGGCACTGGATTTTTGTCTCAACCAATGTTCATTCTAGGTTGGATTTTTTTTTCTTTGTTTCATTTCTCAGATTAATGCAATTCAAATTCTTTCTCTCCCTGCTTGTTGAAAACGATTTCTTGATTTTTTTGACGTATTTCAGAATGCTTCGTAAATTTAAAAGTTTTGATTGCTTCCTTGAGAAATACATTTTTGTTCATATTCCACAATCTTGATTCTTATAATGGTGAATTATTTCTCCCACCATTGTCTTTGCTTGAAAGTTTTTGGAATCGCTTCAGTAAATCCATTTTGAGCACCTCCCTTAATGCCTGCCAATTACTTTTGTTTGAAAGTTTCTATGGTATCAATGTATCCATCTATTCTTCCCTTTTGGCTCATTGCTATTAGTCTAAAAACAATTGTATTCAAGCTATATATCAACGTATACCTATGTTGGGTGCACTACTTTTCTTATTCTTGTAAAGAAAAAAATTATCTTGACATCTCTTTATTTTGGGTGCCAATCTATGGGCTAGATATGGTGCCCAATGCTAGCCATACCTAGCAGTCGTACATCCCCCACACTACCCTATTTGCTTGCATGCGAATATGGATTATTCCACAATTTATTTGATTATTTTTTTTGCATTTCATTCTTCAAAATATATTCAATGAACATGCATTATATATGGACATCAATATAAATTATATTACTACCTTTCAGTTTTGTTCATATTGTTGTGTCACGATGCTGATACTTTAGGTTGGGGATTTTATATTTTATATTCAATGTACTTGCATTACAAATGGGAATAAATGTATATTCACTGTATTGAGAATTCGATCCATACAATAATGGTTGGATTTTGATTGATATGCATTGTATTTGGAATCGATAGATGAAGATTGTGTTGGTATTCAATAAATTCCCTTCATGATTGGAATTTTTTGTATACACTATGCATTCAGTATTCGATGAAATAAAATTGTGGTGAGTATTCAATTGCAATTAGTTTTGACTAGCATTTGATTCTCGAATAGCATATATGAAATATAAACTGTTGTTAGTGATTTAATTCATTATATGGTACAATCTTACTTATAAGGCATTCAATATTTGTATTGAGACTATAGTTCAATTGAAATAATGTTGACAGGTATTCAATTTATTTTATATATATATAAGTATAAGTATACAAATATACAGGCTACATTTTACATTGATATATAACTCTAAAAAATAGCTTTAAGTTTATAATATATACATATATTTATATATGTATATATAGAAATATATACACCGATATTGGTGTGTGTGTGTGTGTATTGTAATACCCCTCGTGTTGCTGATACTTTTAGATACTCTTTGTGTTGGTGATGTAGTTGGATTAGTCATGGTGATTATTTCACCAGATTGGTTTGTGTGTGGATTCATAGTTTAGTTGGTTTGATGCACATGTTATTGCATATGATGTTTGATGATATGTTATGTGGTGATCATATTATTTGGATATGTTATGGTTTTCTTTAATAATATGTGGTGATGTTGTGGTCTAATGTTTGTTTATGGATTATGATGTTTTTTCTAGTGAGTCTTCGTGAAAGGACGAAGTAGGATCACTCGCTCGCGAGTTCCCTCCTACACCATGAATACCTTTCCCGATGTGTTTGTATTGGAGATTTATACAATACTTGACATTTGTTTCTATGTAGGATGCAGGTACAGGACACCGATTCCACCTGCTTGACAGGTTTGAGCGTGTCCCATAAACCCAATGGGTATGATGTTGAAAAAGGGGAGTTGATAAGGAAGTGTCCTCGTCCCATGTTCGTCATTTTGTTGTGAGTCTGACAATGTCATTGTCCATGATCCCGTCTTCGTTTTAGTTTGGGTTGGTGTTGGTTAGTTATTTTAGTTTGTGAATATTTTTTATTTAATTAATCTTTATTTTATGTGTGATTTAATTAATGTTAATAGTTGATAATTCATGGTAGACTAATAATGTTATTTAATTGATATAATCAATTGTTAGATTTAAAATATTATATTTAAAAAGATTATTAAATTAGAGGTTGTCTAATTAATTTAAGGGGATAAATTAATAAATTAAATAAATAAATGTGTTGATAATTATAAATTATTATTTGTAAAAAAATAATAATATAATTTAATGATTTTATAAGTGAGGATAAATAATGAATAAAGGAATTTTTAATTAAGTTTGAGGGATAATTGTGAGTTTAAAAAAAAAAAATGACCAATGCATGCTGAGGATTTTTGGAAAAAGAAATAAGTTTCTTTTATTTTGTTTGGGGAAAAAGAAGAATTCTTCTTCACAAGTATTTTTGGTGGTTTTGGAGAAGTAACAAGGGTTTTTGGGAAAATTAGTGTGTTTCTCTATTCTTTGTCTGTATAGTTCAAAATTTAGTTTCAAGAAGAGATTGGAGAAGGATTTGTTGAAGAAGATTATTCTCGAGAAAGGAAGAAGGATTTTCATGCTAATTGCTTTGACATCAAACATAAGACTCCAGGTTCCTTTCTTCCCATTTAATTCTTTT
This sequence comes from Sequoia sempervirens, assembly GCA_007258455.2. NCBI lineage: Eukaryota > Viridiplantae > Streptophyta > Pinopsida > Cupressales > Cupressaceae > Sequoia > Sequoia sempervirens. The sequence goes on along the minus strand of VDFB02271358.1, from coordinate 450,647,441 downwards.
ATTTTCTACAAGAAAACAAATATCTTGTATGTCGTGCCTAAATTTGGTGATCATAATTAAAAGAATTTTTGTGTTTGTGAAAATTTAATCTATTTGAAAAGAATTGTGAGGGTTTGAAAATTGTTGGAAAGGTGTAACATCCCGCTAAGCAACCCCGAAGGGTAAGAGCCAAAAGAGGACAAGATAATTTTTTTTAAAACATACAGAATAACTTACAAATAAAGCAGTTGCCAATACGATATAATGACCACAAACATGGTGAAGCATGGCCAAACATAACCCAAAGGAGAGGACTAATCCACCCTCCAAAGAAAATCCAAATAGGAGCAAACATAATAGCTCCAGAAACTTGCTCTTGAACTTCCTACACCAAAATGTCTAGCTACGAAACTTCCAGCAATGGAAGTTCCAACTACATAACTTCTAGCTACAAAAGTTCCAGCTACGAAACTTCCTACTCCGAAACCTATGCTCAGGAACTTCCTACGCCGGAAGTTCCAGCTACAGAAGCTCCAGCTATGGAACTTCTAGCTACAGAAATTTCAGCTATGGAACTTCCTACTCTAGAACCTCTGCTTTGGAACTTCCTACTATGAAACCTCTGCTCTGGAACTTGCTGCTCCATAACCCCTACTCTAGAAATTCTGCTACTCTAGAACCTTTTGCTCCAGAACTTCTGAACTATTTTGGAACCTTTGGCAACACTGCTTTGGAACTTCTGCACTACTCCAGAACCTTTGGTAGCACTGCTCCAGAACATTGCAGCAATGACTTAAAACAATACACAGGAAGTAGTGATGAGCTGAAAATTTTGCAGATTACACATGAAGGAATTATACAATCCAAAACTTTGATTTTGCATGGAAACTATTGAAGAAAAATCCATTATGACCATCATAATACAAGCGAGTTTGATACCAACATCGGAACTCATAAACCAAAATAAAACATCACATTTCTTCTCATTAATTTATATGATTACATATTTTTTCAAGAGAGTACGATATACATAAAGGAAAATATATGAATACAATAGCATTGCTATGAATAAAATACATCATCTGATAAGATAACTACATAAGTGGGGATGACTCCAACTGGTTCTCCAATAACCTGTACAACGGTCCCTAATGGGGGTGGCATCGCCTCCCTACCATGTGGACTCGAAAGAGGCCACCCCACCGTGCTGAGAGGCAGTCACAAGGCCCAAGAAGAAAATACATGGAAAGGGTAACATATGGCCAACACTCACATCAGAGATGGAGCAAACATAAATTATAATGCATTACAACCAATATCGCAACACGTAAATGCTTATACAATAACATGTCGGGTACTACTCACGACTACTAAGGCATGAGGTGCTAGAGTGTGGACTAGAAAAAATGTCATCATGTGTGCTCGAAGGGATGGTACAACATGGAAAGAAGTACATCTCTGCTACAGACCAGGAGGCTCAATCATGCCTGCATCAATGCCCTGCAGACAGATAACTCAATGCCCTGCAGACGGATAACTCAATGCCCTGTAGACAGATAGGCCTTCTCGTTTAACAAAATGAACAATCCATAACAAAAGTGAAATAGAAGAAAAGCCTCAAAATCCATCATAAAATATTTTTAAAATAGTCAAACAAACATTGCTGCTAATCATTCAAATAGTTGATTTCAATCATGAAGTAGAGGCATAAAAATTACATAAAAATTCAAGCTGTCCGGATTAAAATTGTAAACCTGACCCAGTTCATATTTTTCCATTCCAAGTTGAAATCCACCATCAATTTTCAAATTTCAAACCCATAATGATGTGTTGTACTGAAAAACATCATTTAAAGCAAGGTTGGGCAAAAACATGAAAAAATGAAAACATCTGGATTTAAAATCGGACAAAGACCTAGTTTTTATATCAACATTTCTACATGGAATCTAATTTTAATTTACATTTTTAACATGAGGTAAAAGAGTAGCAATGAAAAATGTTGTTTTAACAATAGGCACAAATTTGGGCAAAAATGAAAGTGCCTGAAACCAAAATCTGCCAAAGACCCAGTTTAGATCTTGGCATTTCTATGAGTAATCCACCCTTAGTTTTTGTTTTAAACAGGTGATTAAGGAGAAGCAATAAAAAAAATCATTTTACAAGTTGTACAAATTTTTGGCCAAAATAAAAAGTGATCTAAATTCGTTTTGGACTCCAACCCAGTTGAGATTTGGGCATTTTCAGGTCAATGCCAAAGCTCGTTTTTGAGTTTAAACTAAGGGATTTGTACAGATTTATAAGAGATACAAACTTTCCCCAAAATAATTTTTATAACTTGGCTAAAAAGAAAACCCAACAACCAAAATGCCATGACAACACCCAGAGCAGCCAAGATTTCCAAAACATTTAAACATGCACTCAAGCATACATTTATAATCTTAGAAATTCAATGAAGAAACAAAAGAATACCTCAATGTTTCCAAAAAATTGAAATGACAGAATACTCGACAAAGAAGTCGCAACTAGGTTCCATAACAGGACAACAAGGAGGGTATGGCAAGCTGAAACCAATGATCCGATGCCCACAAATTTCTTCTCCCCCCTTTCTTCCAAATTCTTCTACCCAATTCATGGGGGTTTCTCTTCTCCTTCCAAAACATAAAATTTCTTCCTTTCCAAAAAGAATAATCCCCCCTAAAAATAAAACCTTCTTCCCATACGATATAACGACCACAAACATGGCCAAGCATGGTCAGACATAACCCAAAGGAGAGGACTAATCCACCCTCCAGAGAAAATCCAAACATGAGCAAACATAATAGCTCCTTAAACTTGCTCCTAAACTTCTTGCTCCAGAACTTCTAGCTACGAAACTTCTAGCTACGAAAGTTCTAGTTACGAAACTTCTAGCTACGGAAGTTCCAGCTACGAAACTTCCTACTCTAGAACCTCTGCTCTGAAACTTCCTGCTCTAGAACTTCCAACTACAGAAGTTTCAGCTACGGAAGTTACAACTACAGAAGTTCCAACTACGGAACTTCTAGCTACGAAAGTTCCAACTACGAAACTTCTAGCTATGAAAGTTCCAACTATGGAAGTTCCAGCTATGGAACTTCCTACTATGGAACCTCTACTTCGGAACTTCCTACTCCGGAACCTCTGCTCTAGAACTTCCCGCTCTAGAACCTCTACTCTAAAACTTTTTCTGCTCCGAAACCTTTTGCTCTAGAACTTTTGCACTGCTTCAGAACTTTTGGCAGCACTGCTCCGGAACTTTGCAGCAATGACACAAAACAATACACAGGAAGCAATGATGAGCTGTAACTTTTGTAGATTAAACACGAAGGAATTATACAATCCAAAACTTTGATTTTGCATGGAAAGTATTGAAGAAAAAGCCATTATGACCATCATAATACAAGTGAGTCTGATACCAACATCGAAACTCATAAACCAAAATAAAACATCACATTTCTTCTCATTAATTTATATGAGTACATCTTTTTTTCAAGAGAGTACGATATACATAAATGAATATGTATGAATACAATAGCATTGCTATGAATAAAATACATCATCTAATAAGATAACTACAAAAGAGGGGATGACTCCAACTGGTGCTCCAATAACCTGTACACCGGTCCCCATTGGCGGTGGAAATGTCTCCCTATGATGTGGACTCAAAAGAGGACACCTCACCGTACTCGAAGGCAATCACAAGGCCCAAGAAAAAAAGACATGGCAAGGGTAACATATGGCCAACACTCACATCAGAGATGGAGCTAACATAAATTACAATGCGTTACAACCAATATCACAACATGTAAATGATCATAGAATAACATGTCGGGTACTACTCATGACTAGTAAGGCACGAGGTGCTAGAGTGCGGACTAGACAAAATCCCATCATGTGTGCTCAAAGGGATGGCACCACATGGAAATAAGTACATCTCTCCTACAGACTAGGAGGCTCAATCATGCTTGCATCAACGCCCTAGAGACAGATAGACCTCGTTTTAAAAAATTAGGAATCCTTAACAAAAGTGAAACAATGGAAAAGCCACAAAATCCATCATAAAAGCTCTTTAAAACATTCAAATAGCTGCTTTCAATCATGAAGTAGAGGCATAAAAATTCAAATTGCCCGGATTAAAATTCTAAACCTGACCCAGTTCATATTTTGGAGTTCCAAGTTGGAATCCACCATCAATTTTTAATTTTAAGACCCATAATGAGGTGATGTAGTGAAAAACGTCATTCAAGGCAAGGTTGGACAAAAACATGAAAAAATGAAAGCATCTGGATTAAAAATTGGACAAAGACCCAGTTTGTATTTTGACATTTCTACATGGAATCCAATTTTAATTTACATTTTTGACATGAGGTAAAAGAACAACAATGAAAAATGTCATTTTAACAATAGGCACAAATTTGGGCAAAAGAGAAAGTGCCCAAAACCAAAATTTGCCAAAGACCCAGTTGAGATCTTGACAAGTTGTACAAATTTTTGGCCAAAACAGAAAGTGATCTAAATTCATTTTGGACTCCAACTCAGTTGAAATTTGGGAATTTTCAACTCAATCCCAAAGCTGTATTTGAGTTTAAACTAAGGGATTTGTACAGATTTAGAAGAGATACAAACTTTCCCCAAAATAATTTTTATAACTTGGCTGAAAAGAAAACCCAACAACCAAAATTCCATGACAACACCCAGAGCAGCCAAGATTTCCAAAAAAATTAAACATGCACTCAAGCATACATTTATAATCATAGAAATTCAAGGAAGAAACAAAAGAATACCTCAATGTTTCCCAAAAATTGAAATGACAAAATACTTTGCAAAGAAGGCACAGCTGGTTTCCATCACAAGACAGCAAGGAGGGTATGGCAAGCTCAAACCAATGATCCGATGCAAAAAAAAATTCTTCTCCCCCCTTTCTTCCAAATTCTTCTACCCAATTCATGGGGTTTTCTCTTCTCCTTCCAAAATAGAAACTTTCTTCCTTTCCAAAATGAATAATCCCCCCAAAAAATAAAACCTTCTTCCCATTTTATATTTTCTTCCCTCAAAAGATAACTCCCTCCAAACAAAAGAATAAAAGTCTCCATATATTCAAACAAGGCTCCCCCCTTTTTATTAACTAATTCCTCAACACAATAAAATGAAATAAATCATTTTATTAAATAAACTAATAATTCTCACCAAGGCAATAAATTAAAATCACCAAATATAGAATATTCTCTACTCATATAAAATAATAATTTAAATCCAATCGTTAAAATACACAAAGCCCCCAAATAAGATTTAAATGAGACTATGAGAGCTCACAAAATGGATTAATGAAATCATTTTAAAATTTTCAAATGAAATATATCATTCTCTAGAATGATCAATAAAAATCATTTAAAATAACATATTTTAAATTCTCATGGATAAAACCATTTAAATCTCCATCATTAAAATACTATAAAATGCCATATATGAAATCATGAAAAAATGTTAAGGAAACCACATCAAGACATCAACAACCAATTAAATATATATCCACATAACAGATTCATGCAAACCAAGACAAAATACATGAACACAACATACTGGTGAACCACATACAACAGAAATGTGCACCAGAACATACAGCTAAAAGGTGCTCTGGATGTTACCGTTAGGTAACTAAACGGTAAGACATCAACAAGGAAAACACTACCCTGAAAGGGTACAATGGGCTAGGGTAGGCGATGTTTGCCTATGACTACCTCCAGTAACCACCATCGAGGAGTAGGAGTATGTTCAGGCCTGTGGATCTAGGCGGAGTCGATACTCAGTACCTACATCACTTCCAATTAAACATCAAAGTACATGTGCATATAACATATATCATATAGACAAAGTAACATCGTTCATCGTGAAGGGAGTCAAGATATCGTAAGCCTCTCAAATATGAGTGTTACGACATCATCCCTTTCATGCTAATAATCATACAAAGCAATAATAACAATATATAAACATATAAGCTTGTAATCCAAAATAATAACTAACCATGATATACTTTTCCCATGATCACCTATGTCTAATCTCATTATGATAGCACTTAACAATTGAAATATCAAATAAAAATCAAAATACTATCTTACTAGCCGGGGTTTAGAGAGGTGTGACACCCTCACTCCCTAAGATTTGAAATACTCTTGGAAATCATGTAAACTCAATATGCAACCATGTCACACATTAGTACTCAAAATCCATTGATTATCATTAAAGAAAATTGTACTTCATCCAAAAGATGAGAAATATAATATACATCATTCATGACTAAACAAAATAGACAAGACATCCATATAACATTCACCCTTTCTAAGAATCACTATTAATATATTGATATATACCTTACTCATAAATTCTCAACATGAAACAAAATAACATGGTTAATCTTACTAACATCACATATGCCACAATCCTCATCATAAGCATTTATTTAAACATCCACATTCAGCCAAGGATAGGTTAAGATACACATTAATTCCACTAAGCTTAGCGTAAAGAAGATGCATAAGCACACAATTCTTCCCAAAATAGATAATTTGCAACAATATTTGTTTTCTACACACTTCCAATCTCACACATGAGAACATATTTGACATCATTTTCAACAAAATATAACAATTTACACTTTCTAAAGCATCATAAGCTAACTTTTGAGCTTTCATATTAAACCATATCCAAGATGAACATGCATTTATACATACACATACTTACATCACTAGATATCACATCACAAGGCTACACAAGGGTCCATCTAGACGCCAGTAAATAGCATACTAATCCACGATACATAATCCATGAGAAAAGAGCCAATATCCATCTCACATAATCCATACCTCACACTCAGTGGTTTGATGGTGTTAGGCCACCCACACATGGTGAGACCATCCAAACAAGACCACAATGACCTATCTCTTTTTGAATAAGGTGGTTAGTCTCCAAGAGAGTCATCACACATAGGTGGGTAGTGGGTCCTAGTTGTGTAACAGCCTCACATACCCCCATCCTCAAGGTTCCCTACGTCTACTTCCTTGTATACACTCAAACGAATCTGGCTCTCCCGTTCTCAATGAGGAATCACATTACAACACAAGACCAACATTTGAAAACAACAAATAGAAAAATAGTTTAGCCACCAAAGATCATAAATAAATATCAAATAAGAATTCAATTGCAGCAATAAAGCAAGAAATGCGCACAATTTCAACACTAAATCATATGTAACCATGAGGGCTATGAGCAAAGAAATTTCACAATCTATGGCTAAACCATCACAAACAAGATAAACCAAATTTTTCTGGTCCTCACAATCAAATTGAAAATCATTAATAACCAAAAGAAGATTCACAATCTTCGAAATGTCACAAAACATAACTATATGTCTAACTAGCCACCAGACGAGGAAGGAAGGAACAACATCTGACTATCGCAATAGCCCCTCATGTGTGGCAGAGTGAGCACACCAACTGCATGGCATGGAGTGTACTCCTTAGCTACACCTCACATCGTGTCATCATGCAGCATGGACTCGCCAAGTGGCCCATGCACTGCTTGGCTATCCGCATGGAATGTGCACCTCGGCCACATCCCGCATCACGTCTCAGTGCGGTATGGTCATACGCCAGCCGGAGAAGGCACATATTGGTCGTACACCACATGGCAGTGTGCCTACACATGCAAAACACACCCCGCATAGTGATACCTCATGGAAAGGGCACACACAAGTACTCACTGTAGCCAGAGGTATACATGGCTAGGACAAACCCATATGCCAACTGACCCAAACACTGTCGAGAGAAAACATGGGTGTACCTCTACAAGTGTATGAGGCCCCATTACGCTCATCACACAAGTTGGATATAATAACACAATCTCATAGTGCACCTTCACGCGTCTATGCACATGGAATCATTAGCAACAATATGTCAGAACATCAGTGTGGTGTGGCATCATATCTATGGCATCATGGTAGAACACGTGCATATATGGAATAAATAGTGAATATATAAGTATATAAATATGGGGCTACTCGAGTCTCACCTCTCATGTGGACGAGGTCGACTCACTAATGCCAGCTCAACGTCCCTATGGACGGCTAGGAAATATGTACAAATCAATGCTGATATACACAAAACTATGGGGATTAGGCTAGCACATATGGATCAAGTACCCTGATCCATTATAAGGGGAAGTAGTGAGTACTTTCCTCAGGATCGGTTGAGTTGGGAACGCTCTGCGCTGCAACATGTGTATGTTGCACACTCCACCCAAGGAACTTTTTGGCTACTACTACCCCATCATGGACTGAGGGACTAGAGAACCGAAAGAAAAGATTCTACGAAACTAAGTTTTGGTTACTCTTAATATATATCTAAATTTCAACCACACATGGGTTGGCCCTCAATCAGGTAACAAACATACAAGCACACATAATGGTATGGTTAATCCCACACCCCAAATACAACATATCCTCCATGGATGGCTACATAGTCTCACCATCCCATGGGCACACAAAACAAGTATGTGGTATTCACAACACTCAACATGCGCACTAACACAGGATGTACACATAACAAGGAGTACCCTTTTCCAATTTCCTCTTACCAAAATAAAACCATTATCCACATCTAATTATGCAAGATCAATACATCTATCCAAGAACCTATACTCCCAACATCCATACAATACATCATAGTGCTACATGGAGTAAATCATAAATATCATGATAACTCTCACATTCACGTTCACTTTTATTAAGTGGTAAATCACCTTACCACACACATATGTTAACCACATTTATTTCCCACACAGTGCAATATCATTACAATGTTTACTCAAGAAAAGGTAAGCAACATTATCGCTTCAACATATATTTAACATTTTGCATTTATCATTAACATGCAAATGTTTCACTATTCCCTTTTTCTAACTTTTACTTAATGCAAAATGATTTTCTATTCATATCCATCCATGTTTCATGATTATGGATGCAACTTGGGGACTTAGGTCCTTTACCCAAGGTTTGATCTAATAAAACAAACTTTATGAATGCATAGCATTTTCTCATAATAGACAAGCATACCATGGATTTCAATACATTACACATTTAAAGATAGGAATCTTTGTTAAACCAATGAGAAGATAGAGGAGAGAGAGGGATTTAAAATTCTGACATAAGCACTAATGCAAACATAGTCTCATCATCATATAAGCACTTCCACATAAATGCATTAATCATATGAGATCGCGCAATAATATCTATGAACTAACAACACGATCATTCATTTTCTATAACCATATTTAATAATCTCAATGGAATATAACACAAAAAAGAAACTTCAAAACCACACAGGATCAATCTAACAATCACTTGCACAATGACATAAAGCACAAGAAGACATGCACCGAAACCTGCATGATAACGAAAAATAGAAAACTCAAGAAGAGAATACACAAAAAAGGAACTTCTTGGCACCCTCAAGGTCAAATAGACCTTCCAATTCATGAATAATGAAACCAAGCAAGGGTAAATTTAGCCAACACATGACACCTACAACCCACCAACAAGCTAAGGTCCAACATGCTCACCTGCAACATAGGATAAAGTGAAGTAATCAATCTCAACCTCGGGAAACTCTCAACCAAGGGAATCACTCCAATTCCGTAGGGTAAGGAAAGACCTAGGAGGCATCATTCCTCCACAACACAAGCCTAGGTTGGGAAACTCAATCCTCTAAAAATCCAAACCAAGGCAGTCAAAGCAAGAGGTCCTATGACTATCTTGCCACAACAAGCACTCGGAACACACACATCAAGCACCCTGCAACCACATGGGATACAACCACTCAAGAACCCCTTGAGGGTCACAACCCTTTACACAATGAAAAATCCACACATCAAGAAGGAGACCAATCAAAATAAACTTCCTGGTAGGCTCGAGGGTCTAACTAACCCTCACAAAACATTCCTGGACATGACATGCAAGGGGCGGAAAACAACAACACTTGTTGCCATCCACCACACACAGCACACCAAGCATGAATCAACCATAAGAAAGGATCCCAGTGCTACCACATGGGTTCCACCTCTAACTCTTCCTTTGGCTCTTCCCTTAGGGGCATCCCAAAGGAAACAAGGGATACATTAAAATAGATCATCACAAGCATGATCTATACATTATACTAAGGCATGAAAGAAAAAAAATAAGACTATGAAAACAATATAACAAACTCACACCAAACACGCCAAACAAAGCATAACATAGAAGGCTCAAATACGCTAGAGATCCCAATGTGTGAACATGGGCTCTGATACCAGATGTAACATCCCACTACGCAACCCCGAAGGGTAAGTGCCAAAAGAGGACAAGATAATTTTTTTTTGAAAAAATACATATAATAACTTACAGATAAAGTAGTTGCCAATATGATATAACAACCACAAACATGGCCAAGCATGTTCAAACATAACCCAAAGGAGAGGACTAATCCACCCTCTAGAGAAAATCTAAACAAAAGCAAACATAATAGCTGTAGAAACTTGCTCCTAAACTTCCTGCTCCAGAACTTCCAGCTACGAAACTTCCAGCTACGGAACTTCTAGCTACGAAAGTTCCAGCTACGAAACTTCTAACTACGAAAGTTCCAACTATGGAAGTTCCAGCTACGGAACTTCCTACTCTAGAACCTCTGCTCCAGAACTTCCTGCTTCGGAACTTCAGCTACGGAAGTTCCAACTACAAAAGTTCCAGCTACAGAACTTCAAGCTACGAAAGTTCCAGCTACGGAAGTTCCAGCTATGGAGCTTCCTAGTTTGGAACCTCTACTTTGGAACTTCCTTCTCGGGAACCTCTACTCCAGAACTTCCTGCTCTAGAACCTCTACTCTGGAACTTCTGCTGCTCCAAAACCTTTTGCTCTGGAACTTCTGCACTGCTCTGAAACTTTGCAGTAATGACACAAAACAATACATAGGAAGCGACGATGAGCCAAAACTTTTGCATATTAAACATGAAGGAATTATACAATCCAAAACTTTGGTTTTGCATGGAAAATATTGAAGAAAAATCCATTATGACCATCATAATACAAGCGAGTTTGATACAAACATCAAAAATCGTAAACCAAAATAAAACATCACATTTCTTCTCATTAATTTATATGATTACATCTTTTTTTCAAGAGTGTACGATATACATAAAGGAATATGAATGAATGCAATAGCATTGCTATGAATAAAATACATCATCTGATAAGATAACTATAGAAGAGGGGATGACTCCAACTGGTGCTCCCATAATGTGTACAATGGTCCCCAATGGCGGTGGCAATGCCTCCCTACCATGTGCACTCAAAAGAAGCCACCCCACCATGCTCAGAGGAAATCACAAGGCCCAAGAAGAAAAGAAAAGGCAAGGGTAACATATGGCCAACACTCACATTAGACATAGAGAACACATAAATTACAATGCATTAAAACCAATATCGCAACACGTAAATGCTCATACAATAACATGTCGAGTACTACTCACAACTACTAAGGAATGAGGTGCTAGAGTGCAAAATGGATAAAATGTCATCATGTGTGCTTGAAGGGATGGTACCACACAAAAATAAGTACATCTCTCCTATAGACTAGCAGGCTCAATCATGCTCGCATCAACGCCCTGCAAACAGATAACTTAACGCCTTACAGACGGATGGGCCTTCTTGTTTAACAAAATGAACAATCCATAACAAAAGTGAAATAGAAGAAAAGCCACAAAATCCATCATAAAAGCTTTTTAAAATAGTCAAACAAACATTGTTGCTAATCATTCAAATAGTTGATTCCAATCATGAAGTAGAGGCATAAAAATTACATAAAAATTCAAACTACCCGGATTAAAATTGTAAACCTAACCCAATTCATATTTTTGCATTCCAAGTTGAAATCCACCATCAATTTTCAATTTTAAGACCCCATAATGAGGTGTTGTACTGAAAAACGTTATTTAAAGCAAGCCTCGACAAAAACATGAAAAAATGAAAGTGTCTAGATTAAAAATTGGAAAAAGACCTAGTTCGTATTTTGACATTTCTACATGGAATCCAATTTTAATTTACATTTTTGACATGAGGTAAAAGAGTAGCAATGAAAAATGTCATTTTAACAATAGGCACAAATTTGGGCAAAAATGAAAGTGCCCGAAACCAAAATCTGCCAAAGACACAGTTGAGATCTTGGCATTTCTATGAGGAATCCACCTTTAGTTTTCATTTTAAACAGGTGATTAAGGAGAAGCAATAAAAAATGCCATCTTACAAGTTGTACAAATTTTTGGCCAAAACAAAAACTGATCTAAATTTGTTTTGGACTCCAACCTAGTTGAGATTTGGGAATTTTCAAGTCAATCCCAAAGCTGGATTTGAGTTTAAACTAAGGGATTTGTACATATTTAGAAGAGATACAAACTTTCCCCAAAATAATTTTCATAACCTGGCTGAAAAGAAAACCCAACAACCAAAATGTCATGACAACACCTAGAGCAGCCAAGATTTCCAAAACATTTAAACATGCACTCAAGCATACATTTATAATCTTAGAAATTCAAGGAAGAAACAGAAGAATACCTCAATGTTTCCCAAAAATTGAAATGATAGAATACTCTGCAAAGAAGGCGTGGCTAGGTTCCATAACAGGACAATAGGGAGGGTATGGCAAGCTTAAACCAACGATTCGATGCCCACAAATTTCTTCTCCCCCCTTTCTTCCAAATTCTTCTGCCCAATTCATGGGGTTTTCTCTTCTCCTTCCAAAACAAAAAAATTATTCCTTTCCAAAAAGAATAATCCCCCCCCAAAATAAAACCTTCTTCCCATTTTATATTTTTTTCCCTCAAAAAATAACTCCCTCCAAACAAAAGAATAAAAGTCTCCATTTATTCAAACAAGGCTGCCCCCTTTTTATTAACTAACTCCTCAACACAATAAAATGAAATAAATCATTTTATTAAATAAACTACTAATGCTCACCAAGGCAATAAATTAAAATCACCAAATATACAATATTATCTACTCATATAAAATAATAATTTAAATCCAATCGTTAAAATACACAAAGCCCCCAAATAAGATTTAAATGAGACTATGAGAGCTCACAAAATGGATTAATGAAATCATTTAAAATTTTCCAAATGAAATATATCATTCTCTCAAATGATCAATAAAAATAATTTAAAATAACATATTTTAAAATCTCATTGATAAAACTATATAAATCTCCCATCAATAAAATACTATAAAATGCCATATATGAAATCACGAAAAGACATTAAGGAAACCACATCAAAAAACTAAAAACCAATTAAATATATATCCACATAACAGATTCACGAAAACCAAGACAAAATACCTCAACAGGACATACTGGTGGACCACATACAACAGAAAGGTGTGCCAGAACATACAACTGAAAGGTGCTTCAGACGTTACTGTTAGGTAACCAGACGGTAGGACATCAACAAGGAAAAAATTTCCCTGACACGGTATAGTGGGCTAGGGTAGGGGACGTTTGGCCTGTGACTACCTCTAGTAACCACCATCGGGGAGTAGGTGTACACTTAGGCCTGTGGATCCAGGCAGAGTCAATACTCAGTACATGCATCACTTCCAATTACACGTCAAAGTACATGTGCATATAACATATATCATATAGCCAAAGTAACATCGTTCATCTTGAAGGGAGTCATGATATCGTAAGCCTCTCAAATATGAGTGTTACGACATCATCGCTTTCCTGCCAATAATCATACAAAGCAATAATAATAGTATATAAACATATAAGGTTGTAATCCAAAATAATAACTAACCATGGTATACTTTTCCCATAATCACCAGTGTCTAATCTCATTATGATAACATTTAACAATTGGAATATCAAATAAAAATAAAAATACTATCTTACCTGCCTGGGTTTAGAGAGGTGTTACAAATGGTTTTGGGTTAAATGTGATATTCAATTTTCAAACGCTTGTAAAAGCTTGTATTTTGTTGATTGTAGAAGAAACCCTCTTATTTTATTTTCTCCAATACATTGCAGTTGTCAAATATTTTGTTGGAGAAACTACCATTTGTTTGGAGAAAACAAATTTATGTTGTTGTTAAAATAGGCATGCCCAGATTTGTAATTTGTCTGAAAGAAAATCAGAATGTTGATTATTTTATTTTTAAATATACTTATGTATATATATATACAAATATATGTTTTTTTTTGTTCTTTGAAACAAATTTTGGTGTAAAAATTTAATACTACAAGGGGGACTGAGTTTTTTGTTTCTTTAAAAAAAATATATATTAAAAATAATATTTTAAAAAAATTATATTACATCTTTGGGTGGGGGCTACCCCCACCACCGCCGCCCCATAGGGGAGGCGCTGCTATAGAGGCAACTCCCAACCCTACTTGCCACAATAGCCACCCCCATATGGGGGTTGGCTGTGGGCAGCGCCCACACAATGTCAAAGGCCAAGCACATGAACTACGTGCGATTCCTTTTTTTAAAAATAAATTTATTTTATTAAATTTTAAATTCATTTAAATTAAAATTTTATTTTAATTTGTATTCAATGTAATATATATATGTGTGTGTGTGTGTGTGTGTGTGTGTGTGTGTGTGTGTGTGTGTGTGTGTGTGTGTGCGTGTGTGTGTGTGTGTGTGTGTGTGTGCTATTATATTCTGGTTATATTATTAATTCAAAATTCAAATATATGTTTATATATTTTTATATATGTTGAATTTATCGAAAAGTTAGATGATGTTAAATAACAAAGTTGGATTTTTGAGGTGATTGATTAGATTCGAAACAAGCATTTTAATAAATTAAGTTGAATGATTTTTTGGTGAATCGATTATATATATTTCTTGGTAAAATTGTGCAATGAGATATGTTAAATTGTGTTTGTTGAACTGTAGAATACTTGTGTACATAATTGTTTAACTCTTGAATTATCATTGAGATAATTGTTGTTTCGTTTAATTGAGTGATGGTCATGTGGAAAACCCTTAAGTTAGTTTATCCTTCTATGGGAGCTTAAGTTGTTATTTGAGACTTCTAGAGACATGGGGAAAATGGTGTTATATTATATGGTCTTCTAATTTGATGCTTGTCTCTATTTTTACTATAATTGTGATTTTAAGTTTACACTTGGGTTGTGCTCGTCTTTATGGGTGTTTATTCAGATGATTATTGGCAAGATGATTTTTGTCTCACAGATGTTTCCATTTTTTTATTGAATTTTCTTGTTGGTACAACCCCTTGGAATTTGATGTTATGTTTTGTGTTTCTAGTGAGAGTGGCTCTATGTGGACGCCGACGCACAAAGGGGTTGTCAAGATAACCCATGTTAGAGTTAGAGTAATAAGTGATAACCTAATTAATTAATTATGGGGTGGGTAGTAAAACATTAACAAGATAATTATGGATGCCTTATCCACTTGTTAGGGCTTTCACAGACTAAGGGTGGGTTGAGAAGGCCGTGGTTGGAAAGATCATTGCCTCGTCTCCATGAGAGGTTAATGATTTTGCATGAGTCACCCTATGGCGCCGACACCTAGAGAGGTTGTCAGCATAACCATAGATGGGGGCAGACACCTAGAGAAAAGTAGTCAGTATAACCCATGTAGGACTATGTGATGACACTCTCCTCTAGCATTCCCTAGAGTTGTTATTGTTCCTAGCCTCTAGAAGTGGTCTTTTGATGTTATGTTTCCTTTGTGTTTTCTTTCTTTTCATGTTTGGAGTTTAGTCTTGTGTTATTTGTATGGATGTTCTTGGCCAGGGATCCTTCCTGATTTACTCCTAGCATGGGGGTGGTCGGGTGGAATGTGCTACGCACCCCATTGGGTCCCCTGTCATGTAGTTGTGCCATTCAATGTAGATTTAGCAGATGCTTGTTGATCCAAAGATTACATGTTACCAGATATATACTTGTACTCTAGTTGTACTCTATGTATTGATGTATCACTCCCACATGTGTTGGGAGATCTCATGTTGTAAACCTATATAATTTTTCAATGTGATGTACCAGAAAACTGATGTAATGCATAATCACACTATTAACTCATTCTTACACTATATAGTCATAGATACTGTTAATGTTGTGTTGTATCTATGGAAATATGCTCTTTATATTTCCATGTTTATTTTATTGTAAATGCATGTATGGTTTTATATGGTTTATTCTTGTTACATTGTTTATCATTAATGAATGTTTAAAATGAACGTATGTGAATGAATGGGTTATGTTAGTAGAATTGGTAATTACATTTATCAACTTTGTTATGGGATAGTTTGCGTAATATCACCTCATGTACCCCAAGGGACTTAGTTGTTAACTTGTAATCATTAGCTATGTGGGTATGTGTAGGATCATCATGGAAAAGATAGGCCCTTAAGTGGCAAAAAATTCAGAAAAATCGGAGTTAGGCAACTTGACATAAAAATTTGAATAAGTTATCTATATTATTTCTAAAATATGTAAGAATAGAATTTGTAGAAAATTGAATGTAGTTTCTAAACAACTAGGTTTATTTTTAAAAAAATAAATCTATTTGGTGAAAATTTGAAATTTCAATTTAGTAGTACTTAAATTTCAAGGAAAAAATAAGAAGTGGGTGTCTATCTAACCACCCTAACCAGAATAAAATGATAATATTTTTTTATAATAGTTTAGATATAAGTAGATGACTCATGTCCTGATGTGATGCATATTTTTTTGTAATTTTTTTCGAAGTAAATAATTAATTATGAATTTTTTACTACAACTTTTAAAAAATATAAAAAACTCGTATGTCTAACCACCTTAACTTGGTCAAAACTTCATGAAATTCATTTTTATTTTTTAACTCCTATAGTATGTGAAGCATAGAATGTGACACTTTTTTTTCATTCAAAAAATATGATACCATTTGAAACCTATAGATGTTTTTCAATTAGCCTATCAATGAAGACTTTAGTCGTAATTTAAATAGAAAATAAATAATAATTATTTATTAAATTCAAAGTAAAGAATAATTTATATTGGTGGAAAGCAGAGAATCTCCTTTAAAAACCCTTTTCATTTCATATATTTTGGGTAAAAAAAAAGGTCATCAGCCACATACCCATCATATCGCCACTTTTTGGCCCATCATGATCCTGCACATACCCATGTTAATTGCATTGGAAAAAATTAGTGTTCATTCTTTACTTTTAAAAAAATATTGTTGTATTTTTAGTTGGCCTTTGGTGTTTGTGAAAGGGGGTGTTACATATATATATCTGTGTGTGTATGTATGTATAATTGTGTATATATGTATATATTAAAGTGTTAGAAAAAGTGTATTTTTCCCTTTACAAATAAATGATTATGTTAGATATGTAAGTTGGGAAGTTAATAAGGGAAAAAATTATTTACTTATAATTAGTTAATTAGAGAATTTTGGATTAGCTTTAGTCTAAGTCAATGAGATTGTTTCTTTTAAATGTTGATTTCTTTCATAATAATTCTATAGTTGATTTGTTATTACATTTGGATTTCATGGTTTCCTTGTTTATTTGTGTGCTTTTATTGAACAATGTATTTGATTAAAGTGGAATACAGATGATTTTGGTTATTTTTCAAAAGTAGGAGTCTTTGGTGTAAAGTGGTTAATGGTAGTTTTCCAAAGGCTTAAGGGAAGTATCTTATATGTTGTGTTTTATGATTGTTTTATTTTGGAAGTGGTTTGTTTAAGTTTGAGTTGTGTTCAAGAGGGTCTATGCCTTACACTGGGTATACATTCTTGTAATTGTGATATGTGAGCGAGATGGTCTATGTCTTGTTGTGTGTGTGAGATTTATGTGATTGGGTTAAGTATGCAAGATAGTAAATACCTTGCTTGTTATATAGGGTTTACTAGTTGCAAGTAGGGGGAGTGGCTCTCAATGGGGACTGAATCCCAAAGTGGTGACCAAGACAACCCATTGGAGAGTTTCTTAATCCATTGATAACCTAAATAATGAATTGGGGGGATGGTTAATTTTAACATAAACAAGATAATGGATTCCTTTTTCATGCTTGTAGTGCTTGTTTAGGTTAAGGATGGATTGAGAAGGCCTAGTTGGCAAGATCAACTTCCTTGTCCTCACAAAAGGAATGTTGGCTCCACATGTGTCACCCTATGGGGTCGGGACCTAGTGAGAGGTATATCAAACAACCATAGATGGGGGCCAGGGTCCAATGAAAGACTGCCAGGACAACCCATGCTAGGACCATGCAATGACACTCTTCCCTATTGTATTCTAGCATTCTCTAGTTGTTTTTATCCTTCTGTTGTATGTGTGCCTTTGGAAGTGAATTCAATGTTGTAAGTGATGTATGTGTTGTATGTGATGTATGTGATGTTCATGTTGTAGTGTTGTGTTGGAGTCATGTTAGCCCTTGTTTATGTTAGCCTTCTATCTTCTTGACTATTTGCTTGTAGCAGGACCTTGTGTTATCTCCTAGCATGGGGGTGGACCTTAGGGTTCCACATGGTCGTGAGGTTGGTGTTTTTTCCTCTATTGGGTTTGCTTACTACATGCTTGTGTACGTGGAGGTTGTACCTTGTGTAGCAGATTCCAATTCATGTTCTAGTTCAGGAAGACAGTCTTATGTATATATATCAGATTGTAATCTAGTTGTACCATTTATTGTAATCTAATGTATTCTTCTCAATTGTATTCAGGGAAGCATTATTATAAAAAATGTAATGATGTATATGATTTGATGTATTCTCATGTAACGAAATTTGTATATATACATTTGTTAATTATTTATAAATTATCTTTAATGATGTTTATCTAATGATACATTATGGAAATTCATATTGTAGATCATTTAATGTGGTGGATTAAAGTGAACTCTTGATTGTTAGATAATTCTTGGTTATTGAAATAATTCTAGCTCTTGATTAAAGGATATGTTAGTAGCGTAGTCATGGAACCTTAGAGGACTTAAGCTTAGTTTATATGTTATGTTAAGTTATACATTCCACTATATCATGCCCGAAAATTTTACACACATAAAGCCCTATTTTTTTTAAACATTAATGCAAAGCACTGTTGCTCTATCAACCTGGTGCAACATGGTGGCAACCTATATTCTCTAAATGATAATGATAACCTTGACCCCTTATTGCACACCCACATAGATGACACTATTAGAAATTATACTTCTAGCAATGTGAATACTATTTTATTATTCTTAACAATTTTTACATGATATATGTGTTATGACCATCATTGTGGTTATTTATATCAGACAAAAAAGAGAGCTTCCTTCTTAATTGAGAATATAATATATTTGTGAATATACATGTTCCTAGTAATACTAATATTTTAGCTCCATAATTGTGATCGATTATGATCTTTTTACTAACCAAAGAAATAGTAATACTAATATTATTTTAGTGCCAATATTATTATGATTTACTACCATGTCAAAAAATTTGCATGCTCAATAAAGAAAATTATTACAAGGACTTTGCAATATTACGACTACTGATTTGTTAGTAATATTATGGATGAGCTCGACTTAGAATTAATATAACAATTATTAGACCTATTATTACAAACTTATTGTACATTCCAATGTGATGCTATCCCATTATCATAACCATTGGTGCTCGAAGACTCCATGCATTAACTACAAGATCCAATTGTTAAAACTAGTAGTTCCGTGTAGAAACACTCAATGATGAGCCGATAGGTAGAGATGTACAGGAGAGGGATGGGAGATGCAGTTAAATGAGGCTGGAAGGCTTCAAAATTTATTATTCCAAATGCAGAGAAGAGGAGAAATGTAGGATGCAACAACACGGAGAAAAATAGACAATAATACCTAATGTAATGAAACACCAAATGAATAGGATAAATTATTTTATTATGTTGCAACCATAACCAGAAAATTAAAGCCATAAATCAAAAAATGAAAGCCATAAATAAAACAAGATTGGTTTCAACAGCCACTCAAATGTAGAAAGCCATAATACATGCCAAACTATAAAGTAATAATTGACAAAAACTCCATAATCTGGAAAATTTAATTCTTATATATATATATATATATATTGATATTAAAATGTACCCAATATAGCGTAAGGTAGATAACAATAATTAATAATACATAATGTAAGTAAACATAAAATGAACAACATGTATTATTTTATTCTATTGCAACCATAAGTAGAAAACAAAACCCATAAAATAGAGCCTTTTCAACAACACCTTCTATATAATACAACAATATAGCTAAAGCAACAAAACTATAATCAGCAATTCCCAAATGGAGGTAACAAAAAGCGTATACAAAATAGAGAAATTGAAATAAGCTAGTGTGCACAAGAGAACTCTATGCAAAATAAATGAATGCAGGCTAAGATAGAGAACCATAATTAGTAAATTTTTTGATCTTTTGTCGATAGTATGGCTTTGAAAATTGGGAGAAGATAGGCTTTTGAAGTAGACCCCATCAAAATCAATGTCCAATGGAGCCTAAGAGAAAGTGAATTAGCATTAACTATTTTATTCCATGGAAAGCATAGCCTGAAACATATGAATTCTATTTGAATCTTACGTTAGAAATATATAGATGTCTACATTAAATATATAAAATAAAACACAAAAAAATGAGTTGTGGTTTCGAGCCTTCCATATTAGGCCATGGAGCCTCATGGACTATCACCAAACCACTAAGCGGGGATATACAATCTTGACAACTCTGATCAAGGCTAGTATGAATTTTGATTATCACAATCAACATTGAGTATAGTGGGATGTAGTTTCCATATGACCATTGCAACTAATTTTGCAATTAGTTAATCAACATCACCATTATAGTTAGAGTATGGTCTAGGAAAATAACAAAAAAATGTAAATATTAGTGTGGTGAACATTTGAATTTGAGACAGAATATGTAAATCAGAAAATTTAAAGACTTGTATAATGTATACTACAAAATATACAATACACATGTAATGCAAGGTATGAAATAAATAAAATTTAAGTGCATTTGCTTCATTCCAGTAGGTAGGGAAGAAAACAAGGGGTGGTGTGCACCCTACCACTTTGATCAATGATAGAAGGAATGTTCTAGCTACAAATGAGTATAAATAAAATCATTGGAATCCACATTATGGCTTGAGTATGATCTGGAAGAATAAGAGAAAGGTCCATATATTAGTGCAGTGGTCATCTATAATTCATAGACAACATGTAAACCAAGAGATGTGAAAGTTGATTATTTTATAACATACAATTTTATATGAAGTTGTAATGCGAGCAATGAAGTAAACAAAATTTATACATACTTGGTTTAGGTTGCAGAATGCACTGTCAACATAAGAAAGCAACACTCAATGTCCACCCTACAATATTGGGTCATGGAGTGTCATGCACTCTCACCAAACCCCCAAGCAATGAAAAATAAATTACCGACCATTGGCATCAATGGTGAAAGCAATGTCTAGGCCGTTGCTTACTTAATGCAAGCTCTAAATTAAAATAGCATAGTGTGCACAAGAGAACCCTATTCAAAATAAATGAATGCAGGGTAAGATAGAGAACAATAATCAGTAAATTTTATGATCTTTTGTGAACAGTATGGCTTTGAAAAGTGAAAGGACACAGCGTTTTGAAGGGCACCCTATCGAAAGAAATGTCCAATGGACCCTAAGAGAAATTGGATTAACATTAACTATTTTATTCCATGGCAACCATATTTTTTAACATATGAATTCTAATCAAATCTTATGTCAAAAATATACAAATGTGTACATAAAATATGTAAAATAAAACACAAAAAAAATTGAGTCAAGTGTGGTGAACATCTATATTTGAGAGAGAATATGTAAATTAGAAAATTTTAAGAGCTCTATATTGTACACTACAAAATATACAGTACACATGTAATGCAAGGTATGAAATAAGTAAAATTTAAGCATACTTGTGCATGAGAGACATTCCAGTAGCCAAGGAAGAATATGAGGGGTGGTGTGCACCCTACCACTTTGATCAATGATAGAAGGAATGTTTTGGTTACTAATGAGAGTAAATTGAATCATTGGAATCCACATTATGGATTGAGTATCATCTAGAAGAATAAGAGCAAAGCACAAATATTAGTACAGTGGTCATCTCTAATTGATACACAACATGTAAACCAAGAGATATGAAAGCTGATTATTTTATAATATACAATTTGCTATGAAGTTGTAATGTGAGGAATGAAATAAAAAAACCTTAAACATACCTAGTGTATGTCATAGAATGCATTGTGAACATAAGAAAGTAGCACCTGATGTCCACCCTACCATATTGGGTCATGGAGCATCATGCACTCTCACCAAACCCCCAAGCAAGGAAAAATAAATTTCCCACCATTGAGATCAATGGTGAAAGAAATGTCTAGGTTGTTGGTTAATTAATGCAAGATCTAAAGGCATCAAAAGTTGCATATACGATGATTGTTTAGGTTGAGTATGGTTGCAAACATGAAAGAATAATTCAAAATTTAGTACACTAAACATATACCATTGGTAGATGATTAATCAATCAAAAACTATAAAGACTTATAGAATTCATAACAAATTGTTTGCAATGAAGGTGGAGTAGAAGAGTACAAGCAAATAAAATGTAGGCATACCTTGTGCAGGGAATGAAATGGAAGATTCAAAGAGTAAGAGAGGTTGGTTTGCACCGTTCCACATTATGGCATCAAGTGTCGTGGATTCTCACCAACCATCTAAGCATCGAGTATTTTTTTCTCTATGAATTTAAACTGTGTTAGTGCATAGATTTGCAATGTAAAATGTTGTCAAGGGAATATCATTTGGAACAAGGGAGATTAGAAGTTTAGTACAACAAGCATGTATCATCACTGCAAACTATTTAGATAAGGAAGTATAAAGAGATTTATAATTTTTAAAGAATAATATCTAATATATGTGGAATAAAATACAAGTTATTAACATGATGTAGGTATGACTTTTGCAAAGTGAAACAAACAATATGTGAACAATTGAATATAATTGTCTTCTATAACCTGCCAATTTTATTAACCTGAAATCACTATTATCTTGTTTAAAAAATATATAGAGTTGCAACATTTTTCACAAAGAACTTTGAATCTAATTAGACAAGAACAGATGGAAAGAATGAGATACAACCTTACCTTGTATACAAATACAATACAGTTTCAACTCGAACAGCATGGCACACTTGTGAGCATAAGGTATTAACAATTATGAACATCTGTAGTAACACCTAAAAATGTTCCCAATCTAAATTTGTTAGAATCTGAAAGTGTTAGAAAGAAATAATTCAAGTACGATAGCTATGGAGGCAAGACTATTTTGGTAAAGCGTAGGAAGAAATTGAGACCAAATTGAAATTTAGATAATGGATGTTTGTTGTTGGCAAGAAAGGGAAAGAGAAAGCAACAACTGAATAGGAACTTCTCGTACTGATGTTTGTATAACTAAATCTTTTGAAATACTAGGTAAACTAAATAGAACTAGGAATGAATGGTATTGTAAAAGAATTGAGACAAAGAGGAAAAGGAGAAGTGGCATATGTACCATGGAAAACAAAAATATTTCATGATGGTGGTAGTGCAAATAATTGTTGGAGGTGTTCCTCTTCTTTGATTTGAAGTGCATTGTATTTGTTGGAATGCAACCTAGAATACCTATCAAAAGAGAAAGGTGGATCTATGTGTATTCCCTCTAGTGATTTAACATGAGAGAGAGTTGTGAATGTTAGTCCTTTCCTTTCTTAAGTTCCAATATCTATTGTAGCTTTCTCTAGTGTTAAGCCTTGAGATTTATGGATTGTGATAGCTCAGGCCATTGTTAACAGGAGCTGTCTTTGACTGCCTCATGTGATTGGGATAATGGTGATGAATCTTGGATTCTCTTGATCCCATGTTGGCCCAATGTAGTTTTGGAAGTCAGCAACAACATATTGAGATAGTTGAGGTGGTTTAGCACCCATGGCATATACAATAGCCTTCACTAAACCCAAGGATCCATTCACTAGGCCAACTGCCACCCAAAGATTTGTTGTCAACATTACTTGTTGACCAATTGCAAGAAATAGTTCAACTGGAAGTTGTTCATCATTGGCATAATCAAGTGCATTTTTTTGGGAACATTCAACAACACTAATTGCAATTGGAACATTTAATTGTTGTAGAATTTTCCTATTTTGCAAAGTAACCAAGCTATTAGTCAGGAATAAGTGGATAGCCTGATCAAATTCTTGGTTTTCCTTAGATGCAACCATTGATTTTTTTTATTCATAAGAAGTTTCCAATCAACCAAGGATACCTGGCAGTTTCTAATATTCATAAGGAGCATACAAAACTGTTGTTGTGATTCGGATTGCCCATGCTGGCAAAAGATAGTGTCAAGCGTAACAACAATATTAAAAGTGTGCCAAAGTTCCAATTCTATGGACTGAGAACTATAGATATGTTGGAAGTGGATTCACTCTGAGAAGGGGGGGTGAATCAAAGTTATATAATTTTTAACTTTTCACTCTGAAAGCACAACGAAACTTTTTACTAATTTAAACTCAATGTGGCAGACTTGTTTCTGCAAGTGTACATTAACACTTTAAATAAGATTGACATGAAACTTGATTAACATTTATAACTCATGTTAAAAGCATCATATGATATTGTTCAATTAGTGTGAACAATCTTGTATGTTCTTTCGAAATAGAACTACAACTTTTCCCAATGCACTTTTAATTTCCTTAACAGAAGGATTTTTAAAAATAGATTTGAACAATTTTAACTTTGCATGACAAAATTTTGAAATATGAACCTTTCGAGCACAGTAAAAGTATCGGAGAATTGATTGAATGAGAAAATTAACATGAACCAGAATGAGAGACAAATAACATCACATAACACAAAGATTTCCTGAGTGGAAAAACCCTCTTGGGGTATAAAAAACCACTCGCTAAAATTTCCCTTTTATGAATCAAAGAGCACCAACACCCATAATCTTTTTGAAGCACCAAATTCATCAAACATTCAAGATATTTCAACCCATCAGAACCTTATAACTACAATCATTCTTTGCACTCAAAAAATTACAATAGGATACAAAATGATTTTGCAATAATACCCAATTCAAAAATAATCTTTGTAATGCAATCAAAGATGAAAAAAAATATGAGCCCACTCTTCCTCTATAAAGTATGATTTCACAATAATATTATGTCCAAAAATTTTCTTCTCTTCACATTACACACTTTCAAGTGTTTTTTTGCAAAGATATATACATGCAATGTTTGTAAAATAGTTATTCATCTTTGTCAAGAAAACCTATATTCAATAACTAGAGTTTATAATATGGTAAGATATCAATCAAGGATTTTTAAGAAAAAATCATTGATATGAAGATGAAAATACCACTGTGAGTTGAAACCCTTGAGTCTACAGTCAGGTTCAAAGTAGTTTTAGATTAGTTAAGAAATTTGTTCGAAACTAATTTAACTAAGTTTTATTTTCCTCTCTTACTTCTCATTTACCAGATTTACCTTTGAAAAAACAAAATAATGCATAGATACTACCTTTGTCATGGTGGATTTAACCTGTAAACAAAATCCCTAAAGTTCTTCAAGAAAATTGCCCAAACTACTACTTCCAGCTCAAGTGAAGACCACCAACTATCTTTCCATCCATCAAAGATTATCATAACTGAAAACCAAGTCAGAATACCAAAGCTAACATGCTCAACCTGCAACTATAATTCCAGCATGGCGGCACTACGGTTTAAACTTTTGTTTACCCTATTTCTTCCTTCATCGAAACTCCAAACCAAAATGAATGAAATTTGAAATCCTAAAATCCTATTACAATAATTTTGAAATCCATGTCACCAACACAATGAAATATTAAATGAGTTCCAAATCATAATCCACACGTGTTGTCCAAGTCAACACAGTCAACATACTCATTAAACATTAATACAATCACTGCCAAGTAAGAAAACCAAGTATAATACATATTCTGACAATCCAAGCGTCAAAAAAATATGTATTGATTGTTGTGCAATGTATAAGCCCGAAACATGATCAAACTTCAATCAAAAACCAAGGAAATGCCACCTTTCCAATCACTTTAAAAGTGATAACCATAGTTTATATTGTCAGCCTTAAGTGCTAATTCACTTTCAAAACAAATAGAAATGTCTTAATGATGACCAACTTATATCACAAGTAAACCATATGCCAAGATATAAATGAATATAAAATGTGAAACCATATAACATGTGAAGGCCCAAGAATGTCAAAATACTCTTTGTAAGAAATGATATGAAAATTCTAAGCAATACCATTGCTTATGAAGCTATAGTAGCCAACTCAAGGATACAATACTGACTGTGTATCAATTCAAACATCTCCACCTCTTGTATAATGCAATAATCCTTGAGAAGCTATATGTATAGAATGTTAACATATGCACCAAACTAATCTGTCCATGAAGATAAGAAATGACAAAAACCAACTGATGAGTGTATATATATTTATACTAATGATGCCAAATGAAATACCATACTCAAGTGTTAAGAAGAGCATTAGTAAAATTCCAACCCAAAAATATATGTACCAAATAATATACCATAACCATGGATACCAAAGAATTATGAGACAGCCATGAAGATCACCAATAGAATGCCATGAAGACATAATGAACCTTGTCAATGATGCCAAAATCAATCTAATAATGAGCAACTGAAATAATGTACCTATTGTACAATAAAGAAGTGCCAATCTGTCAAAATGAATTCAACTGTTCCAGAATAACTTTTATCTACACATGAAGCTCAACATGATCAATACCACAATATGTGATGAAAAAATGCACCCAAATGCATCAACCCAAGGCATGATCACCAAACTACTGAATATGCCAATTTGAACATAAAGAGCACCAAGTATCATTAGACCAATCACCAATCATTTCAATCACCAATCAATTTTTTCATCAAGGACAATATACCACAAAGAGAAAGCCAAAAAACTCCCCCTTTTTCCTTGATGGAAAAAACCATCTACAACCATATGAATTGAACATAATCACCAACCCAAAAGATACAAACTGAACAACCAATGAATACTCATATTTCTCCCCCTTTTTGTCTCAAGGAAAAAGGGTGAATACGAAAATACCAAAAACCAGTAACTCATCCTATTGCAAATATAGCAAAGAAGCAACAAATAAATCACAAAAGCAACAAGAATTAGCTGCTAGAAGAGCTAAGAAGCTCCCCCTAAATCAATGATCTATTTGAGAAAGTAACAATTGAGAGACAACTCCCAATCTAGATATGAACTATTAAAGACTTCTTTAGATTCAAAGATGTATGTGATCGAAATGGAATAGATCTTGTCTTCTAACAAGATTTGTTCTGGAATTTAATGCTTTTACTATCCTTAAAAATTGGACATGAAATGGTGATTCACTAATCACTAACAACTCACTTCATACTGAAATAGCACTGAGCACAGAAGCAAATAAAATTTTCAAACCAGTTGAATTTACTTCACATTGCCCAAAAATATGAAAGGGTATTGTTCATTTTAACATAAAAACTTGAAAGCATATTTGACATCATATTGTGGTCATAATTCAAACATATTGTTCAACAAAATCAAAAATACTCTCAATTTGGCAATTACGATAATGCAATGAAATAGTTTTTAATGCCAAACTGTAGCACAAATATGAAGCTCTTCCACTCTACTACTGCAAACCAAGTAACCTTACCAATTACAACATGAAGCTCCACCTAATTCTTTACAAATGAAATTCCAAAAGAGGAACTTTTCCAGTGTAAGAATGTAACACAGTAGAATTGTGTTACCATGAATTTGCAACAATAAACTTCTCCTTATGACAACAAAGAAAACTTGTGCAAAAAAGTAGTAGAATTGGCCAAAACAAACAGTAGTTTGAAAAAAAACATTGTTTTGTACTGATATGATATTGTCCTTTGATCATGAAAGCACCTTGAAAGACTATTAGAAAAATTTGTCAAATCTGTGTGACTGAGATGCAAAAACTACTCTAACACTGCAACATTATAAAGGTCTGCACTATGCAACAATTAACAAAAAAATGAATTGTCATTGGAGATGACACCAATATCACAGTATCAACCGACACTTAAAAAACACCAATATCAATTGTCACTTAACAAGCATCTTGAATGATCTATCATCTGATCAGGATAAACATGAACTGCTAGAAAGAACTCCTCTAAAACTTATTTCATTTTTCCTTGTTTTATTGTGTATATAATACACTATTCTCTCATCTCTCAACACTGTATAGATTTTTTCTTGCATGCTCACTATCTTGAGTCTATCTGAATATCTTGTATATATCCACTGTGTAAAATAGTTTAATAGAGTACAAAAAAAAAACTTTGTTTCATGTCTATTAGGGTACATGCAAATTTTCAACATTTTGACAATAGTCCTCCTTTTTTTATACTTTGGAGAATGCCACTAATTCTAACACAATAGATGATCACATACACACATTTTAGCTCTGTCTTGTCTACATTGTCAACACTTGTTATAGACATATGAGTGTATCAACTAGATTACCTCAACATTGTTTAACCTTTTCATAGAATTATTCAATCTCTATACTGCCCTGTACAAACAGGTATTTAGACTACCTGGACACCCAACTCACATATCAAGCTTATGCATTAGATAAAGCCACTGTCCTATGATACTTTGCAAATACTCTATACCTTGAATCTCAAAGGTATTATCATTTCTAAGGGTTCGTAAGATGATACATTTATTGATCCCCTTTGACCTCTTGGTCTAATTATGCATTCAACAGTGTCTCTTGTGCATAAAGCACAAGCCTATTGTCTTGGTTTTTCTTCCTTCTCCAGACCCTTACAAACTCTTTGTTACTTCCAGATGTTTTCTCCCATTGACTCCTACAAAACTTGGCTTTATGCCCAAGGCCATTACATTTATAACATATAGCCATAGACTTGTAATTTTTTGTGTCACTCTTATTACATTTTCTTGCAATATAACCTAATTCATTATATTTGAAGCATGTAACATTATCATGGTTCCTTTGCTTATCACTTTTATTTATTTTAGACAAACATTTAGATGCTCTATGGCCATACTCAAAACATGAGTAACAATAACCTGAAAAATAATAATAATACTTTATCAACTTACCTTGCAAGGTAGAGTGAGATCCTGACACCTTGTGTGTTCTATTCCTTCCTCTTTTGTTTCCTGTAGTTTTAGAATCAACAACATGAGATTTTAAATCTTTCTTTGTACTAAGTGTCTTAGAACATTGTCCTTCCTCTAAGCCTAGAACAGTTTTGTCACTTGGAACCTTCTGTGTTTCAATAAGTTTATCCAATGACATGGAGCCACTCTTACTGATTTCTTCATCACTTAATTTCTTTTATTCTTTACCAATGTTCGTTAGTAAGACTACTTGCAATTAGATTTTCTATGCATTGTTCTTTTTCTTTAAGTTGATCTCTGAAAACTTCCTTAATCTTTCTAGCTTCTTCAACTTGGATTTTTGCTTCTATAAGATCTAAGCATACCTTATCTTTGATATCCTTTTCTTTTTGAAGTTGCTTCTTTAAAATCAGGTTCTCTTTTTTGAGTTGTTTAATTGTATCTAAGGCACATGGGAGTTCACCTTCCAAATCAATCTCATTTTCTTGCTCATCTTGTTCAAAATTTATATCATCCAAAGATTGATCTACTTCATTGGTTTCTTGGCTACTTGAATGTTCATCTGTCACCTCTAGAGATTTAGACTCAAATAGATTTTCTTCGGAACTATGATGATTTTCACAATCACCACTTACAGATGAAACACAACTTCCTTGAGTTTTCAAAAACATCTCTTCTTGCAATTCACCATCTTGATATATTTTAATCAATTTGTTCCATACTTCCTTTGCATCTTTGTAGTGCATAGCTTTCATAATAGTGTCATTTGGCAGACTATTGAAAATAGCATCTAGAGCCTTAGCATTTGATTCAAGAACTATCTTTTCTTCAAGAGTGGAGGGAGATATTATAGACATAGTGCACCCTCTCTCTACTGCTGTCCACACATCAAACCCTAAGGAGGACAAATAAGTTTCCATCCGACGCTTCCACAAATTAAAATTGATACCATCAAATTGAGGTATGTTATGCATAGTATGCTATATCATTTCTTCATTACTTCTTATACTAGGTTCAGACACAACCTAATTGTTAATGTTTTGTAGTGAGTTTCTCTTTCCCTTATTCCTTCTCCCTTTAGCCATCACAGATACAACACAACACCCAAAGACAGACTTCCAATACCAGAATAGATTCTAGGTATGAAACCTAACATGCGGGACCCTATGCTCTGATACCACTTGTTGGACGTGAATTCACTTTGAGAGGGAAGGCATGAATCAAAGTGATATAATTTTTAACTTTTCACTTTGAAAGAACAACGAAACTTTTTACTAATTTAAACTCAATGTGGTAGACTTATTTATGCGAGTGTACATTAACACTTTAAATTAGATTGACATGAAACTTGATTAACATTTACAACTCATGTTAAAAACATCATATGATATTGTTCAATTAGTGTGTGAACAATCTTGTGTGTGCTTTTGAAATAGAACTACAAATTTTCCCAATGCACTTTTAATTTGCTTAATAGAAGGTTTTTAAAAATAGATTTGAACAATTTTAACTTTGCATGACAAACTTTTGAAATATGAACCTTTCGAGCACACTAAAAGTATCAGAGCATTGACTAAATGAGCACATTAACATGAAACAGAATGAGAAACAAATAACATCACATAAAACAAAGATTTACTGAGTGGAAAAACCCTCTTGGGGTATACAAAACCACTCGCTAAAATTTCCCTTTTATTAATCAAAGAGCACCAACTCTATAACAATGTGGAGCACCAACTCCCATAATATTTCTGAAGCACCAAATTCATCAAACATTCAAGATATTGCAACCCATCAGAACCTTATAACTGCAATCATTCTTTGCAGTCATAAAATTACAATAGGATACAAAATCATTTTTCAATAATTCCCAATTCAAAAATAATCTCTATAATGCAATCAGAGATGGAAAAAAATATGAGCCCACTCTTCCTCTTTATAGTATCATTTCACAATAATATTCTATCTATACTTTTTATTCTCTTCTCATTATACACTTTCAAGTGTTTTCTCGCAAAGATATATATATACAATGTTTGTAAAACAATTATTCATCTTTGTCAAGAAAACCCATATTCAGTAACCACAGTTTATAATCTAGTACGATATCAATCAAGGATTTTTAAGAAAAAATCAATGATATGAAGATGAAAATACCACTGTGAGATGAAACCATTGAGTTTACACTCGGGTTCAAAGTACTTTCAGATTAGTTAAGATATTTGTTTGAAACTAAAACTAAGTTTTATTTTCCTCTTTTACTTCTCATTTACCAGATTTACCTTTGAAAAATAAAAATAATGCATAGATATTACCTCTGACATGGTGGATTTAACGTGTAAACAAAATCCCTGAAGTTCTTCATGAAAACTACCCAAACTATTGCTTCTAGCTTAAGTGAAGACCACCAACTATCTTTCCATCCATCAAAGATCATCATAACTGAAAACCAAGTCAGAATACAACAGCTAACATGCTCAACCTGCAACTATAATTCCAGCATGGAGGCACTAGGGTTCAAACTTTTGTTTACCCTATTTCTTTCTTCATCGAAACTCCAAACCAAAATGAATGAAATTTGAAATCCTAAAATCCTATTACAATCATTTTGAAATCCATGTCACTGACACAATGAAATATTAAATGAGTTCCAAATCATAATCCATGCATGTTGTCCAAGTCAACACTATTAAAATACACATTAAACAATAATGATGTCTCTCCCAAGTAAGAAAACCAAGTATAATACATATGCTGACAATCCAAGCCTCTAAAAAATATTTATTGACTGATGTGCAATGTATAATCCCGAAACATGATCGACCTTCAATCAAAAACCAAGGAAATGCCACCTTTCCAATCACTTTAAAAGTGATAACCATAGTGTATATTGTCAACCTTAAATGCTAATGCACTTTCAAAACAAATAGAAATGTCTGAATGTCGACCAACTTATATCACAAGTAAACCATATGCCAAAATATAAATGAATATAAAATGTGAAACCATATAACATGTGAAGGCCCAAGAATGTCAAAATACTCTTTGTATGAAATGATATAAAAATTCTAAGCAATACCATTGCTTATGAAGCTATAGTAGCCAACTCAAGGATACAAGATTGACTATGTATCAATACAAACATCTCCACCTCATGTATAATGCAATAATCCTTTTGAAGCTATATGTATAGCATGTTAACATATGCACCAAACTAGTCTGGCCATGAAGATAAGAAATGACAAAAACCAACTAGGGAGTGTATATATATTTATACCAATGATTCCAAATGAAATACCATACTCAAGTGTCAAGAAGAGCATTAGTAAAATTCCAACCCAAAAATCCATGTACCAAATAATATACCATAACCATGGATACCAAAGAATTATGAGACATCCATGACGATCACCAATAGAATGCCATGAAAGCATGATGAACCTTGTCAATGATGCCATGATCAATATGATAATGAGCAACTGAAATAATGTACCTATTGTACAATAAAGAAGTGCCAATCTTTCAAAATGAATTCAACTGTTCCAGAATAACTTTTATCTGCACATGAAGCTCAACATGATTAGTACCACAATATGTGATGAAAAAATGCACCCAAATGCATCAACCCAAGGCATGATCACCAAACTACTGAATATACCAAACTGAGCACAAAGAGCACCAAGTATCATTAGACCAATCACCAATCAGATTTGTCATCAAAGACAATATACTAGAAAGAGAAAGCCAACAAGATAGGTTTTTCCATAATAGGGGGTAGTTGTGCCAAGTCACCCATGAGTATAACAGAAACACCACCGAATGGCTACAAATGTCTTGAAGGGAATGCTTGCCACAATCGGCTATCTATTTTTAGCAGCAAATTGGGACCCAAGAAACTCATTTCATCAATTAGTATGTACTTAATATGTTTGAAGTCTTCTTGAAATATGGTCAATGGTTTTCCTTTCAATGGATTCATATCTTTTATTGGTATGCGAAGAGTAGTATGCACTATGGAGGCATGAACATTGTAAGCAACAACACCCGTTGGTGCCAAAACAAGCAAAGGGTTCATTTTTTGACTCAATGATCGATTTAGTGCTCTTCATATGTTTTCAATAAAGAATGATTTACCTATGCTAGCGGTTCCTTGAATGATCATAAAAAGTGGAGGAAATGAGGGCGGGCCAAGGTGATGTTGTTCAATGATTCTCAAAGTAAGCTCTTGTCTTGGAGATAGTCGATGACAAAGGGTTGGCGTTGCAAAGGAGGAAAGGGTGTCTTCAGTTGTATGAAATTAACTTGTTGCAAAACAATGTTTGCAAATACTATGAATATTCTCTGGAACATTGTGGTTGTCCTAGCTATGGTGCAAGTCAAAGTCCCACTGACCCAAGAGTTGTACCTAGTCAAAACAAACATTTTTTTTGGCACCAAGTCGAGATAGCAACTCCCATTCATATTGTTCTATATGTGGTGAAGACTACATGCCATCAATATCGCTATCACTACCCTCCTCAACTGTAGCATAGTCACTAAGTCTATTCACATGCCAAGCAACATATCTAGTAGCATGAAGTAGCCTCCAGTTTTTTGTTATTCTTTCTCTTGTAAGCCCTATGTTAGCCTCCACATTTCAGAAAGGTTTCTATAGAAATAATTCTGAAAAACAAAATGTTTAATAGGCATCACTTTTTTTGGGGGGAATGTTATTGAAAAGCAGGTAAAGAATGATGATTGCAGGTTATGATCGAGCACACCAAGCTAGGCCTTTGTGGTTTTTGCGATATGTATAGAGTTGTGTAGAATGAATAAGGGATATTGGCTCCATTTTAGGTGGTCTTTGCATGTAGGAATGAATATAAGCACTGGCAAGCTCATCACCATTGTCAACTATTTTCAACTGATGGAACGTCTTCCTACTAATGTTCAAAGATAAGAAATGCTAAGTTGAGATGACAAGGGACAACTTTTGTAGCATATGGCATGTTTCTTGTGCACCAATGTCTTGATCAGCAACCAAATTCATCATGAATTTTTGGTATGCAAGCAACAGTTTATCCCTAGATGAATTTGTATTTGCAAGCCTTTGCAATATATCAATGTAGCTTTTAGATTTTTTCTCAAACTTTGATGCATATTTGGAAATGTAGTTAGGAAAATTTGTCTACACAATACTGGTTGGCAATCAATAATTTCTCACCAAATTGCAAGCATCTCGGGGTTGTGGATATTAACATGCTCATCATTTCTTTTTGGTTTGTATGATTTGTTCAATTCACTGTCAATTGTCAATGTCAAAGATGGTTGTGTATTCCATGGAGCTTTGTAGCGACATTGTAATTGTTAGACTTTTTTCCTCAAACAAGTGTATTGAGTGCACTTGGTATTCCTTTGAACCATGTTTAACAACTGTTCATAGTTACCATTGGATCCATTGAAGAAATTTGTGTACGATTAAGAAAGCATGGGTCATCCAAGGATGATCGGTGGATCCTTGATATTAGCTACTCTGGGGAACAAGGGTTCCATGTTGAAATATGGCGATCGAAGAATTTTCTTTCCTATTGAAGCTCATGAGGGTTGGACCAACTGAGCATGTCCATATTTGGGGCATCTAGGAGCCACAAGAAACCATGTGCATGTGCTGATCCACAATGTTTCCACTCATACCTATACCAATAGTCCTTTATGTGGAAAAGTATCTCAGTAACCTCTTCATAGAAAATTGTGAATCGCAGGTGCATATACAAGGCTATTATGTGTGGTTTTTACACAAAGTTCTCTATGAAGTGTGCTTGAGTGTATGGTGAATCAATTTGGATATTGGGTTCAATCACCTTATGTAAATTAGACCATTTTGTATCTGCAAAGCTCAAAGTGAAGAAAAGAGTCAATGTACCAAGTTGGTGGATCATTGTTGCAAGCTCTTGTCAGCTCAGCCCAATATGAGCAGGTTCCTCACAAGGATGCACCACAGCGAACAAGTTGGTTTGCTATCTGGGTATCCGATGCGTTCTAGAGCAGCTTCCGTAGAGTAAGAACTGGCCTTGGGATTCTTTCCTCCAGGTTTGTTTTCATAAAAACTGATGTTGATTGTTGGCTTCAATGTCTCATTATTAAATTATAAATGTAGTATCTAAATTTGATATGCCTCCCAAATCTATTATCACAGTATCTCATCAAGTGCAAGGCATATTCATGTAAGTGAACCTGTATTTTTCTTAATTGTAGTGGCATTTCCATGATAGTCGAGAACAACATTGGAAAAGCCCTACTTAATAACCCTTCTATATTATATTCATTGATAGGGCTAGAATCCATTTCAGGACAAGGCAAGGTATTTTGAGTAGTGTCTTTAATTTGTAAGGAATCTCTAATTTCCTACAATTCTCAAGGAGGCTTGGGCATCAACGAAAT
Organism: Sequoia sempervirens; assembly: GCA_007258455.2. Lineage (NCBI taxonomy): Eukaryota > Viridiplantae > Streptophyta > Pinopsida > Cupressales > Cupressaceae > Sequoia > Sequoia sempervirens. Next base: position 450,611,707 of record VDFB02271358.1, on the reverse strand, counting down.
AAATCATGACAAGTCTTGAAGGTCATGGGTGTGGTTCATTGGAAAATAGGAGGAAGTTGAGGAGGAGCAATAGTCTACAAATGTTACTAGAAAGCTTTCTTGCAATGGCAGTGTTCCTAGCTGGGCATGGCACGCCAAGCCAACTGGGTCCATGGCACTTCTCTTTTACAAGTACTTGGCTCGCCGATTTGTGCAAATCCAATATTTGTGGCGTGCATAATAAATTTGGTTTCTTTCACACTTTTCTACCTTTCTATGATCTACACTTGATGTGGTGTTGAAACTTGAAGAAGGCTGCAATTCCTACAACAATAATATTAACAACACAATAAAATGGTTGCAAATACCAAGTTAAAGGGAAATGGAATAACTATAGCGGTAAACCTATTTGAATATGCAAGAAAGTAGCAAAAGGCACAATAAGACCAATATGTATACATAATTGTATGTATTCATATGCATTGTATTTAAAAGTGCTTTCAAACTCCAAATTAAAAAACAAGAATGCAAGGACTCAATCTGATTGGGGCAGTGGCTAACTAAAAAGGTAATGCATCGATTGCATTACTAAATTTCCATAGGCACAGGAATTACTGGCACCACCATGCATTGAGAAGACTTCTTTTTAGGAGAGCATTTTTAGTGTTAAACCATATCACATATACTAGTAATTTGTGAAGTATAATGTGATACATAGTTTAATACTTAAATACTCTTCTTAAAAAGAAGTCTCCTCAATGTTATTAGGTAAAGTATCTCCACAAATTTGTGTCATGCGATCAAACATGGAATGAATGTTGCTTATTATTGGAAATATACCACCTTTCATTCTAACGGTTGGTTTTAAAGCCTACAAGGAATAATAACCAAGGCATGAGTATTGACATTATGCATTAGATGAACATATGCAAATTTTCTGATTGCAGATGCAAAACCATCATGCAAGGGAGGGGGACTTAAGAAAATAGAAAATCTGTATGCAGATAAAAAATTTTCACTATGTCACTTATTGACAATAACCAAGATAAAACATATATGGTAACGTGTCTACAAATGCATATATGCATATGCAATCTTTGTTCAATGAAAAGTGTCATGAATGGAAAGTGTGATTCACTATTCAAGCAAGACTGTAGTGTTGTTGCTGCCTACTTTTCTAAATCATCCCTTCCTTCATGACACTCTCCATTGAAAATAAGTTCATATTTTTCATTGAACATGCATATGTACATATAAATATATATACATATAGTAGAACGAAGGAAACAACTAATAAAGCAACAATGCAATTAATCAATAGTCAATCAATGGAAATGAAACAAACCAAAGAAATACTCACTCTCCACTGTACAGTTATTACTAAGACATCACAATCAGCAATATAAATTGGATGCATATCTTACGATCTGCTAGTTGTAAAATATTAAGCATTGTAGAGGAGTAAAAAAATTTGGAAATTACAAACCTGTACATGATTCACAAATACTTTCTACAATAGTGATCCATCGATAAGAACCCAAGCATGTGCATATGTAAATGTATTTACAAATGTACCTATACATATGAAATATTTTCAATGGAGAGTGAAATCAATGGAGAGTAAAACCAATGGAAAGTGCAATGTACACTTTAAGGAGGACTATAACACCACAGCTTCCATGGTTGTGTATCATACCTTCATTCATTCCAATGACCATCCATAAAATCTTGTCATTTTCCATTGCACATGCATATATGCATACACATATACATATAGAAATATTACAATGAACATAAAACATGCTTGGAAGCACCAAAGAAAAAGAAAAGAAGACCTACTATCCATCCTACCATATTGGGAATATAATCTTATTAGTGAACATTTCTATGTAGAAATAGATATACATATGGAATAGAAGAGAACAAAACAAGGCATGCTTTCCACCCTACCATATTGGGTCATGAAGCCCCATGGGCTCTGACCAAACCCCTGAGGAAGAATATAGATTGTCCATCACTTTCATCAACGGTGGAAGCAATCCTTCTATTCACACTTGCTAGAAATCCTATGATTACAAAAGTTCCATTTGAGAGCCTTTAAGAAATAATGAACAGTGAATAGAAAATGTGAAATGGAAAAGAAGAAAAGAAGGCATGCTCTCCACCCTGCCATATTGGGTCATGAGGCTCCATGGGCTCTCACAGAACCCCCAAGAAAGAACATAGATTTTTCATTAGTTCTATCTATGGTGGAAGCTATCTCTCTCACAACATAGCAAACAACTCCTTTTGTTAGCCTCTAACAAACATGAACCTAAAAGGTATGCTTAAAAACAATGCAAACAAATACAATCCAATGTCATTGATTAGATGCATATAGAGGGAGTTGTTGTCTGGAAATATACATACTAAAGAACTACATGTAGAAATGTACGTGCATGGCATTACTTCTGGAAAATATAGATATATAGTTGACTGAAAACTTATAGATATAGACACACAATGTTACATCTGTTGGAAAGCGTGAATGGACTTCAACCTTCAAAGAAGCTCACAATCTTGGCTCACAACTGTTGAAGGGGCTAAAGTTAGAGAAGAAAACGCAACAATGCCTTATTGAAATTTGCAAATGCTTTCGATATCTTTGCTCATGTTTTTGAATAGTAGATATTGTCACAACCATTACCACTACATGTAGACCATACAACAATAAATGTTGATGTGAAGAATATGAGCTTATGTGAAGGTGCAAGTCCAACCACCTACTGTGAAGTTTTTTCTAAAGCTAGTATCAACATATTTTCCATTTTTTACATGGGGCAATGACTCCAAGAGGAATAGAAAAGTCTTGGAAATGCAACTAATAATCAGAGTGATGCACAATGTATGTGCCATATGTACAGATATCTATCTATGTGAAGGAGGAATATACACGTGGATTCGAGCAGAACTCTTTTGAATATTATTTCACTCATAGTTCATAGGTTGTTGTAGGCTGTATTGCTTGATCTCTATTAACAAACTGTTGATTGTCCCAAACATTGGTAGGTTGTTGTTGAGAGAAGACTAATTTTTTTTTTGGAAGAAAAAATATTTTTTAATCTATTCTCAACATCTTATGTCTATCATTTTGCAAGGATATGTTACTATGCTTGTTTGTCTTTAATGTTTCTCTCTGCCTTGCTTTGTGTTGAAACAAATATTGTTGATTTATGCCATCCATTCTATTGTTATGCCTGTAATGCAGCAAAATACTTATTATTATACAGGTTACACCTCATTGCATCATGTATTGTTGATTACTATTCTTTACAATGGAAAAAAATACTCAATCTTATATGATTTATGTTCGCTTCCATTGGGAATTGTCGATTATAGTTTTGTTGCTTAAGCTATATTGTTTCATTTTGGAGAAGGTGTTGTTCGGTAGGATGTATTCTTTCAATTTTTGAGCAGGTTGTGCTAAAAAATGAGTGTTTTTTTGTACGAATTTGTTATTGTCAATTTTTGATGAGTTTCTCTTTAATATTTGTGTTTTTGTGGGTATGTTTGCAACAAAATAAAAAATATATATATACATAAATATATATACATACATACATATATATATACTTATATATACACATAAATACACACACACACACACACACACACACACATATATATATATATATACATTATTTGAATTTCCATCAAGACATTGTATGCAAAAGGTTGTACTATTTGTTATAAACAATATTATTTGACTAATTCTTAGCATCTTCTGGCTATTCTAATTTTGGAAGGTGCCATAGAGAAAAGACTATATTGTGTGTGACAACGACTATTATTTGGTTTAAGGTTCGCACTTTGTGTCTATGGTTTTGCATGCATTTTCTAGCTGTCATTTTTCTTCTATTCCATGGCTTTCTCTATTTCAGGTGGTCTTGCAACTAAAAATATACTATTTTCTAAATATATTGGTTTATGAATACAAGCTTATCCAAAATTA
>VDFB02271358.1:450590237-450602737 GCA_007258455.2 Sequoia sempervirens | reverse complement strand
ATGGATTGTGAGAATGGTAGCCTACATCTTAAGTATGACATGGATGATCCGTTTTACCATTCATCAAAGCGGTGGACAATGTATCTTATTGCTTAGGGACTTACTTTGAAATTATGCTTGGAATGGAGTAAAATAGTTAATATTATAGGAATTGTGTTAGATTCCATTGGGCATTGTTGATTATGACTACTTCATAACTATATTTTATGCATCTAATACCATACATGTATATTTCTCCAGATAGTCCAAATGAAATGAGTCAGGATGATTGTCAAGAATGCCTTTTGGGTAACAACATTTAAATAGTCCACTAGCCAATATGGTAGGATGGAAATCAGGTGTGCTTTTGTTTTCTACATACTGTATCCTATCGTATGCACTAGGTATGGCTAAATTATAACTACTTCACTAGTCCCATTGCAACTACAGAGCAGATTATTCATTATAAATTTATGCATTATAAATGTAGAACATTTATATCTCCTGATTTACATATTCTCTATGAAATAGATATGATCATTGCTCTAAAATTCACACTTTGTATACACAAAAGATGTATATGGTCTAGCATTTGTAGTAAAATTTTTACATAAGGTGGTACGTGTCAATTTTAGCTTTGTGTTGCAATGGCTAGAGTGGAATAAAATACCTAATGATATGCAATTTATTCCTTTTTTGCATAATCACCACACTAAACTCCACACTTTTTTGGTTATTCTTGTAGGCCATAGCCCAACCATAATGCGACAATTGATAAAATAATGTTTTATAAACAACTTTTCAGAATAATGATATACACAAAAGATGTATATGGTCTAGTGTTTGTAATAAATTTTTTACATAAGGCGATAGATGTCAGTTTTAGCTTTGTGTTGCAATGGCTACAGTGGAATAAAATACCTAATGCTATGCAGTTTATTTCATTTTTAAATAATCACCACACTAAAATCCACACTCTTTTGTTATTCTTGTAGGCCATAGCCCAATCGACAATTAGATCCCAATGCACTTAATTGTTGAGAGCATCTTCTTCTAATGTGAGGGTCTATCAATTTTTCCTAATGCTCCATCCACAGTACAATACATTTCAAATACACATATGCATATATACACATACATATATACATCTAGATATATATACATGTATATATACATATATATATATACATATATACATACAGATATACATACGCATATATAGATACATATATATATATACACACACACATATATATACATACATATATACACACATATATATACATGTATATACACATATATAGATAGATATATATATATATACATACATATACACAATTGTATACATATATACATATAGTTACACACATTGTATGCTTTGCATGTACTGGGGGTTGTTGTAATAACAACTACCCTTTTAACGTCTTGGGGAAGAAAACAAATGTTTGGATAATTTTCAATAAGGCATTGTTTGGTGCCATTCTATTGCTATACCTGGTATGAGGGCCCAAAGGGATGATAACAAGATTTTGTGGGGCTGTAAGCTATATTAAGCTTTGTGCAGCTTCTGTGAAGGTGGGTGGAGGTTATTTTGTCTTTTTTGCATAGGCAGATAGTTGGAAATGCAAAAGAAAAGTGTCCCCTGTGATAATATTTTTCCCTTTTCTTTTGCAGGAAAGTTAGCGAGAAGATTGGTTATACGTCTGGATAGAATTTTTGTCAGACTCCCAGATTTTTTTGTCTTCCAACGGCTATGGGAAGTTGGCATCCACAGTTGTTGGCTCCTTTCAGAAATAGGGTTGCTCGGTTCAACATTAATTGTTCTATGCTTTGCATCTAGTGCCAATCATGATAATAAAAGCAACCATTCAATGCCTAACGAAACTAAACAAATGTCTAGGAGTTTTTCTGTAACACATTCTTTCAATTTTTGACTAAGCTATGTTTAAAAATCAATATCTTTTAACTTTTGTTTCCCACTCCCAATCATTATGGCTTCCTTTTTTATTAATTCATCAATATATATATGTATATATATATACATATACACATATACATATATATATGTATATGTATTATACATATATATATGTATGTTTATACATATATATATGTATGTATATATATATATACATATATACGCATATATACATCACAAGAATGCGAACCTTAAACTAATCAATATTGGTTTCAATGGTAACCCATATGACAAAATTCACCAAAAAACGTAGCAGATTAACTATGGGTATGTGCAGGATCATCATGGAAAAAACATGCCCTTAAGTGGCAAAGACATTAGAAATATCAGAGTTAGGCAAATTGACGTAAAAATTTGAATAAGTTATCTATATTATTTCAAAAATATGTAAGAATAGAATCTGTAGCAAATTGAATGTAGTTTCTAAACTACTAGGTTTAGTTTTTTTTAAATCTATTTGGTGAAAATTTGAAATTTCAATACAATAGTACTTAAATTTCAGGGAAAAATTAAGAAGTAGGTGTTTGTCTCACCACCCTAACCACAGTAAAGTGATAATATTTTTTATAAGATTCTAGATATAAGTAGAGGACTCATGTCCCGATGTGATGCATTATTTTTTGCAATTTGTTTCTAAGTAAATAATTAATTATGGGTATGTGCAGGATCATCATGGAAAAAACATGCCCTTAAGTGGCAAAAACATTAGAAATATCAGAGTTAGGCAGCTTGACGTAAAAATTTGAATAAGTTATCTATATTATTTCAAAAATATGTAAGAATAGAATCTGTAGCAAATTGAATGTAGTTTCTAAACTACTAGGTTTAGTTTTTTTTTTAAGATCTATTTGGTGAAAATTTGAAATTTCAATATAGTAGTACTTAAATTTCAGGGAAAAAATAAGAATTAGGTGTTTGTCTGACCACCCTAACCACAATAAAATGATAATATTTTTTATAAGATTCTAGATATAAGTAGAGGACTCATGTCCAGATGTGATGCATTATTTTTTGTAATTTGTTTCCAAGTAAATAATTAATTATGAATTTTTTATTACAACTTTTAAAAAATATTAAAACTTCGTATGTCGACCACCTTAATTTGGTCAAAACTTCATGAAATTCATTTTTTTTTTAATCCTATAGTATATGAAGCATAGAATGTGATACATATTTCAAATTCAAAAAATGTGATACCGTTTGAAATCTATAAATATTTTTCAATCAGCCTATCAATCAAGACTTTAATCGTAATTCAAATAGAAAATGAATAATAATTATTTATTAAATTCAAAGTAAAGAATAATTTATATTGGTGGAAAGCTGAAAATCTCCTTTAAAAAGCTTTTTCATTTCATCAATTTTGGGTGAAAAAAAAAGTCGTCAGCCACATACCCATCATATTGCCACTTTTTAGTCCATCATGATCATGCACATACCCCTATCTTCCAGCCATTCACACAAAATGGAAGCCATAAATGAAACAATATCACCAACACTCACCCACATGTGAAACCCCACAAAACACAAGAAATCTTGATTTCAAGATTCACCAAAAAGACAACAGATTTACTGTTTTCTAACCATTCACAGATAATCAAAGACATAAATGCTACAATATAACAAATAGTAACCGACATGCCAAAACCCACAAAACTTTATAGTCTTTCCAACAACAAGCGACACAATGAAACAATATTTCTTTCAAGAATAACCCAGATGAGGTGCACCTCTTCCCACTTCCTTCAATAACACCCCTTCCTTCTTGATTCCTCTTTCCTCTATTCTTTCTCCATGACATGCAAAATAACGCCACATAAATATCACAATCCACACCTTTCAGAACCATTAACGCATGCCAAAAACACACAAGATAATCTTCAACCATCTTCACAGAAATTGTATAGCCATTCAATGCACTTGCACCTTCACAAAAGCTTTCCCTCCACACTCATAGCTACCTTCAACAACAACATAAACCCTGAGAATGATATCGAACAATATGGTATCGATAACTGCACAAACATTCATTTTGTTTTCTGAGGATTTTAAAACAAATGTTACTTGCACCATCACCAGTACACAAGAACCATACAATAATCAATGCTAATGACATTTCATTGGCCTCCTCTACACTTCCGTCATTTCATCGGGCTCTTCTATCATCATGCCAAATTCCCACCACCTTTGACTCGACAATGAAGACCCAAGCCCGACAGCTTAAACCAGTAGGGTTGATGAAAAATTTGACCAAACTATAACCCATCTGCGATGTTTTCCTCAGCACCCGAGAAGTCAAAAAATTGCGAGGCAGTAAAAAATTCTGGGAAAAGTTGACACAAATAGCCATATGTACATATATATATACACACACATATATATACATACACATATATACATATATATACACATATACGTATATACATATATACATACACACACATATTTTCACACATATGTATATATATATATATATATAAATCATTTTTACATACACATATATACATATATGTACACATATACATATATATATAGATATATACACACACACATCTCTATATATCTGTACACATATGTATACACACACACACACACACATATATATATATATAAATATATTATCATTTTTACATACACAAACACACAAACAAACACACACATATATATGCACACATATGTATAAATATATATATATAAATTTTGCATTTGGTTCACTCTTGATACCAATATTGTTTAATTTATCACTTCCATTTTGTGGCTAATATGTGTGTGTGTGTATGTGTGTGTGTGTGATTTATCTACCTAGTTTGTTGTTGAAACTAATATTGTTTATCGCTTCCATTTTGTGGCTATGGTTGGAACAAAAAAAAAATAGTTAATGCTCTGCCTCACACTATACAAATACAATTTCATTTTTTAGAACAAAATAAAACAATTAATTCTATTCATTCATTTTTTTCTTAATATATGGCTTATGCTTTGTGGCTTTGGCTAGAACAAAAGGAAAAATAGTTAATGCTATGCCTAAGGGTATATCATTTCATTTTTAGAAAAGAACGAAACAATTAATGTTTTTGATTCAATGTTTGGTTACATTAGGTATTATTAATTATTGTTCTCTGCTTTAGACTATAGTGGGTGTATTTTAATTTCAACACACACACACATATATATATATACATACATTTATATATATTTCAATTTCCCATGGGTCTGTCTTTATGGCTTGCATTTAGTTGATATGGTGGGAAAAGGAATATATATACATATATATATACACACACATATATATATATAAATACATACACATACACACACACACACACACACACACACACACACACACACACACACACACACATATATATATACTTATATATTTTTGTAGGGTTTGTGTTTGATGTTTGCGATTTGTGGGGTTGTTTGCAATGGAATAAAATTGTAGAGGTTGTGAGGTATTTTTCGATTGTTATTGTATAGCTCGGGCTATATTTGGATCGCTGCATGTGGGTGGTTGTTGAATGTAATGTTGTTTGATTTATGGCTTTCATTTTCTGGCTATGGTTGGAACACAATAAAATAATTAATGTTGTTGATTCTATGTTTGGTTAAAATATGTATCATTGATTATTGTTCTCTACCTTAGGCTATCCATGGTATATTTTAATATGAATATATATATGTAACATTAAAATTGTTAATGTTATGGATTTTTGGTCAATTCTTATTGTATATCTTGGGCTATACTGTGCCTTTCTGCATCTAGGTGGCTATTGAAACCATTTCTATTTGATTCATGGCTTTTTTCTTCTAGTTATGGTTGGAATAAAATAAAATAATTATATATGTGTGTACATATATACATATATTTAATATATATATTTCAATTTATCGTGGGTCTCTCTCTATGACTTGCATTTAGTTGATATGGTGGCAAAAGGGATATATATACATATACACACATATATACATATATATACACATATGCATATATACATATATACATGCACATATATATATATATATATATACATATACATATATATTCTTGTACGGTTTGTGTTTGATATTTTCATTTTGTGGCTATGTTTGCAACGGGATAAAATTGTAGAGGATATGGAGTTCTTGTCGATTGTTATTGTATAGCTCAAGCTACATTGTGGCTTACTCCTTCTAGGTGGCTAGTGAAAGTAATGTTGTTTCATTTATGCCTTTCATTTTTTGCTTATGGTTGGAACAGAATAAAAAAATTAATGCTGTTGATTATATGTTTGGTTACATTAGGTATTATTGATTATTGTTCTCTCTCTTAGGCTATACAGGATATATTTTAATATCAATATATATATGTAAGATTAAAATTGTTAAGGTTATGGAATTTTGGTCAATTCTTATTATGTAGCTCATGTTGTATTGTGGCTTTCTACATTTGGGTGGCTATTGAAACCAAACTTGTTTAATTTATGGCTTTCATTATTTGGTTATGGTTGGAACAAAATAAAATAATTAATGCTATCTATTCTATGTTTGGTTACATTAGGTATTATTGATTATTGTTCTCTAGCTTAGGATATACTTCTGTCAACTTTGTTAGGGATTTTTTATTATCAATATATATATGTAAGATTAAAATTGTTAAGGCTATGGAGCTTTGGTCAATTCTTATTGTATTGCTCGGGCTATATTGTGGCTTTCTGCATCTGGGTGGCTATTGAAACCAACATTGTTTGTTTTATGGCTTTCATTATCTGACCAACAACATTAATTATTTTGTTATTTTATTATGTTCCAACAATAACCAGAAAAAGAAAGCTATTGTGTTTTTGTTGAATTTCCCCATCTAGGTTAACATTGAAACCAATATTGATTCATTTAGGGTTTGTGTTCTCATGGTGTTGTTTTGCATAAGGGATTGTTCACGGTTGTTGTCTGTGTTAGGCTAATGTTGTTTGATTTATGCCTTTCATTATTTGGCTATGGTTGGAATAGAATAAAATAATTAATGTTCTCCATTCTATGTTTGGTTACATTAGGTATTATTGATTATTGTTCTCTAGCTTAGGTTGTACTTGTGTCAACTTTGCTTAGAATTTTCATCAGCCTCACCATTTTTTCCTCTTTTTTCGACGTCGGGGTAGACTTGGTGGATGGGTTATAGTCTGGTCGGGATTTTTCGTTAGCCCTTCTAGTATATGTATATGTATATGTGATGCAGAGCCAAGAGAGAAATCAAAACCTTGACACACTTATTCAACTATATTCCTTTTTGTTACATTATCCAACTCATTTCAGGTTCACCTTACCCTTCACAATCCTTGTAACAATTCCCAAAAACTGAGATCCAAGCTATGATCCACTTATTGATTCTGCAAAAACCTTAAGTAACTTTCAATTGATTGACCCAAACCATTATATCAACTTAACCACTTACAAAATAGAACTCCCAAGAATAGCCTATCCTAATTAGCCTTTAGGCCTACAATGCTCATTCACTCTTACTCATGCATCCATAGAGATTCTATTGATTGCCAACTAGGTCCAGAGGCCTACAAAATAATATGATTAAATAATCTTAAAATTATTTCCTCGCCCTTCAAGATGAAAACTAATAACTATGCAAACACGGTACCAAATGGGATTGTTCCCAATTGTCAACAATGGAACAGTAAATAAAACCTTGGCTTCAAACTCATAGTTTCACAAAATATTGATATGAAAGGGCTCACAATACATATAAAAAACCTTTTAAAAGCACTATCATTCAATATGGACACCATTTTATTCATTTCAAAGGCCAAAATCACCATGGAGCATTGTCAAACTATGACTGTCAAAAAAATGCTTTTAATAGAGCAGTCACTAAAGGTTTACCAAACACATCCATTCATCAAACAAAATAAAGGATTGATTTCAAACACAATTAAACACCTTTTCAAATTAGTAACATTCAATAAAACTCAAGAAAAAAATCAACAAACCCTTTCCAAATCACTGTACACTGTTTACCTAGATTTACAAAAAATTATAGACTTAGGGCCTTGTATAATCTGCCCTAAACCACGTGCTCACACCCCGCAACCTTTAAAATCCTTTATAACACCATTAAAACAAGATCCACACCAATTTATGAGAGATTTCCATGATTAGAATGGAAGATGTACTATTTTCTTTTTGTCTGGTTACCCTAACAGAGGGTTCTAGCTGATTTCAAAAAAATGTCCATATCTTGCTTAAAATAAAACCAAAATGCATGAAACCAACTTTAGATGGAAGGTGATTAGAGGCCACAATACTTACAATCAAAATTTTCACATTTTATTGTTCGTACAATCTGTACTCTAAATGCATGGAAACACATAATTTATATAGAAATTGCTTAAAAATGGAGATTTTATTCCTTGAATTGAAATCCTACAACCACCCACACGTAAAAATGCAAAGAAAAGCCTTTTTAAAGGCATTACAAACTATCTCCTCAGTTCCTAACTGATTCCTAACTATCAAATGAATTTCATCCTCCTAAGTTTTCCTTAATTTTGAAATTTTACAAATTCTATGACAACCTTTTTGCACTTTTTGCACTCTTTGGACACTATAAAGACCAAGTGACCTCATAATGGCCTAAATATGCACAAAAAAACTTATTTAACCATGTTACAAGGTCAAGAAATCAAACTTGATCATTTGTTTCAAGAATTTACATGGTGAAAACATGACTTGCAAAGGTGCTCCTGCACCAATATGTATATATATATATATACACACACATATGTACATATATACATATGCATATGTACAAATATATATAGATATATATATATACACACACAAATACAAATATAGTAGCTTATAAGTTTGCTCAGAATTTTGCTTGACCTCCCAGTTTTTTGGCCCAATTGTCGTGAAAAAGGTGGCGGAGGGAGTTGTTGGCTACTTTGGGAATAGGGTGGCATTTTTCGGGCCACATGGATAGAGAAGGCTATGGAAATTAAATGCTAGTTCGCACCAACATTAATTGATGTATGATTTGCATGTACTGGCACTGGTCGTAATAACACCAATGATAAATGGAAGCCATAAATGCAACAATATAGCCTAACGCAAAGAACAACAGTGAACAATCCCTTATGCAAAACAACATGGATTACATAACATTAACTATTTTACTACATTCCAACCATCACCACAAAACAAAAGATGTGAAGGAAACAATATTGTTATCCACACTCACCCAAATGGCCAAACGTGCAAAACACTAAAAATCATAGTGCCAAATGCATACAAAAACATGCGTGCAAAAGTCAAACCATAAATCAAACAATATTTCTACGAATAAAGTATTGCTATCTACACGTGCTCATATATCTACTTGTGGAGATAGTTGTACATATGTTTCCATTTGCATATGCATATACATAAATATACATGCATGCAATTGGCATTTCCTTGTCTTATACAACTTCCTAGGACAAATGTGTGTAGATATTTGTTTGTGTGTTGGATATCTATGCATATATGCATACACAATTCAAAATTTACAACTATCTATGAGTTGTTCTGTGATACCCCTCATGTTTTCAATACTCTTTTGTGTTGATTTTGTACTTGGTTTGTGACGGTGATCAGTTCACCAATTTTGGTTGTGTGTGGATTCATAGTTTGGTTGGTTTGCTGCACTTGACATTACTTATGATGCTTGATGATACATTTCATGGTGATTATTTTATATGGTTATGTTATGGTTTTCTTTAAAAATATAAGTGGTGATGTTGTGATTCTATGTTTCTATGGTTTCTGATGTGTTTGCTAGTGAGTCTTGGTGAAAGGATAGAGTGGCATCACTTAGTTGCAAGTGCACTGCTACCCCACGATTACCTTTCACAACGTGTCTCTAATGAAGATTTACATGCTACTTTACATTTGTTTCTATACAAGATGTAGGTACTAGACATTGACCCCACCTGCTTGTCAGGTTTGAGCTTGTCCCATAAACCCAACAGGTGTGATGTTGAAAAGGGAGTTGATAAGGAAGTGTCTCCATCCCAAGTTCATCACCTTATGAGTTTTACGGTGTCGTGGTCTTGACCTTGTCTTTATTTCAGTATTGGTTGTTATTGTTTATTTATGTATTTGTGAATAGTTGTTATTTAATTAATCATTATTTTATGTGATTAATTAATGTTATTTAATTGATATAGTTATTTGTAGATAATTATAGTTAAATTAATTGATTAATGTTCTTGATTGAGTGAATAGTTTAAATTAAAATATTAGACGCTTTGATGTAAATTAGAATTTTAAATTTGCATAAGGTAAGTGGTATTAATATTTGAATTTTTAAGTTAATTAAATAGCATATAATGCTTTATTATTATTAAAAGAAAATAATTAAAATTAGTTAGTTAAATTATAATTAGAGGATTTACGGGAATGAGTGGGGAATTTAATAAAATTCTTGTTTTAAAATATTCTCAGAGAGAATATTGGCATGTTGAGAACGGTAAGAAGTTTCTTCATAGAAAGAAATGGGTGATCCCATAATAGTGGTTTACAATTTTTGGCCAAACTGGACACTGAAATTTATTTTTTTAACTAAATCTTCACATTCGGGCACCTATAGCGGCTAAACTGTGAGGAATTTGAAGATGGTGCAAACTAGAGTTTCATCAAATTTTGTTTGTAGATTCTAAAAGTATTTTTTCAAAATTTTTGGAATCAAATTGCACTAATTTTTCCATCTCCCAATGAAAATAGATTTTTTTTCAGAAAACAACATTTTTAAAAAGTGACGACACCATATAACGATAACTTTTTTTTTCCATGAAGGATAAAATTCTAATTCTTTCAAATTTAGATTTATAACTCTGATATCTAGTTCTTCCACTTGGTTAGATAGTTTTTTATTGAATATTTTTTCCTTAATCAAGTTTCAAAGTCAAACAAATTATAATTAGACACTAGCGTGACGTATAACGCGTAACTTTTTTTGTATATGTCAAAATTTTATTTTATTTTATTTGTTGGATCAAGGACTTCAATAGCTGGTGCACTCATATTTTTCAATTTTTTTTTTTGATAATCTTCTATTTTTCCACATGTGAAGAACAAACAAATTCATTTTCGATGAAAAACCTATGTTTAATAAAACTTAAAAAACAAATACATAACAAAACCAATACATATTAAAATTATATTCATTGGATAGCTTGTTCTGAGGAATACCATAATCATTTGAAATAAATTTTAAATGAATTCATTTGATCCCCCAAAATCTAAATCAAAAGTGATTTTTTATCAGCATTTTGATAGGTGTAAAGGAGATGCATTTACAGGGTATGGTTTAAAACTAAATAGGTTCTATCCAAGGGGGTTTGATCTAAGGTGATTTGATAAAACCCTCTTCAATTGGAATCCTTAAAATGGAACTTTTTAAGGCTTAAATCATTATATTTTCTAAAAATATGTGATTTCAGCTAAAATTCGTTTCTCTCAGGAATTGTAAACCACTATTATGACAGCACCCAAATTGGTTGTAGAATAGTTTTGGGTTTTGGGGGTTTTCTTGTTAAAATATTGGTGGAGTTTTTCAGCATATGTTTTGGACTCATATTTTGCTTCTAATTGGTGGTGAAATTACTAGGAAGGATTTAGAAGTTGAAATTTTGGAGGCAAAGCTTTGCTCCAACTCTCGTTCCTTCAAGCCTCAAGAAAAACAGGTTCTTTTACTATTTGTTTAATTGTTTAATTGTTTACTTGTTTTGAAAATATTGCCTGATATTGTTTGTGTAAAAGGATATTGCTGTGAATTAGTTGTAACCCTCTGTAGAAAAATTTATCAAAATTTCCTCTGTAGAAAAACTTTGTTCTCAGCTATTGAAGTTTTTGCCGTGATTATTTTGTTGCCTCTATAGAAATTTTTATAGTAAAATCAGAGAACCTCATGAAATAAAATATATTGTTAAACAATAGGAAAGTTATAAAAGAAAAAAATTTGAAAATCTCTATAGGCTGCAAATGGATTGCTCTGTGAAAACCCCTGTGGAAATTTTCTTTCTACTGTGTAAATAGTTTATTTTTCTACTATTTAATCTTACAGATATGCCTGAATGAAGTGTTGGAAATAAGTGTTATATATACATATATATATATATATATTAAGTATGTGTTTAAAAAAAATCTTCAGAAGAAATTGTATCCCTGTACGGAATTGAATTTTTTTTAAAAAAAATTATATAAAAATATATATATATTGGGGGGGAGGGTCAGATGCTGCTGTACTCCTCCCCCCCCACTCCCAAGGGTGGTGCACAACCTTGGTGGGGCTGTGGCTTGCCCACAGGGAGGACGCAGTCCTCCCAGGAGGCTGCGACTATGTTAAGAAATATTTTTTTAAAAAAATTAATTTTTTTTTTAATAAACATTTAAAGATTTAGATTTATTAGATTTAATTCAAATTAAATTTGTTAATTTATATTAATAAAAATATATATATTGTATATAAATATATAAATTATATATATATATATATATATGTATATGTATA
>VDFB02271358.1:450496991-450582279 GCA_007258455.2 Sequoia sempervirens | reverse complement strand
TATATAATATTTTATATATTATTAATATATATATATATATACATTAAGTAAAATATAGAAATAATATTTAAATATTATACATAATAATATAATATATTATATATTAAATTATAAACTATATTGTATATTCTCAAGTAGATATATTAAAATAAACTATAAAATATTTATTGCATTTTATAAATCATATATTATAAAGTGTATAATTTTTTTTAAATCATATATAAACCAAATCAGATATCCGTTTTGAAATGGATATTTGATTTGGTTTATAATGATTACAAATTATACACTTTATAATATATGATTATAAATAAATAAATGGATATCGTTTGAAGCGGATGCTCCAGATTTAACAGAATGTCAGGTATTTTGACATAATTATTTATTGTTTCAAGGGATTAGCCTCGGACTTGCTTTGGTATTTGGTTTGGACATGCCAATCCTAAGAAGTCAACGCAAAAAACGTGTTTGACAACTTACCTTATTTTTCTAGACTTCGTCCATGTGGCTGACGACTTTATTTTTAGCCAAAATTAATGAAACAAAAGGGTTTGTAGAAGAGAATCTCATCTTTCCACCAATATAAATTATTCTTTACTTTGAATTTAATAAATAATTATTATTTATTTTCTACTGTAGAATTAGACTAAAGGATCCTGATTGATAGGCTGATTGAAAAACATCTATAACTTCAACGGTATCATATTTTTGAATCAAAATATGTGTGTCACATTCTATGTTTTCATACTATAGATTAAAAAAAAAATTGAATTTTATGAGGTTTTAACCAAGTTAAGGTGAAGTAGGACATCAATGAGTTTTATATTTTTAAAATTTGTAAATAAAATTTATAATTAATTATTTACTTGGAAAAAATTACAAAAAATATATGTCAGATAGACATGAGTCCCTTACTTATATCTAAATCTCATAAAAATATTATCATTTTATTATGGTTAGGTGGTCAGCTGCATACCACTTCTTATTTTTTCCTAAAATTTAAGTAATACTGCATTGAAATTTCAAATTTTCACCAAATAGATTTTGTTTTTAAAAAACTTAACCTAGTAGTTTAGAAACTACATTCAATTTCCCAGAGATTCTATTCTTACATGTTTTTGATATAATATAGATAACTTATTCAAATTTTTACGTCAAGTTGCCTAACTCTGATTTTTCTAAATTTTCATTGCCACTTAAGGGCCTGTTTGGCATACCATGATCCTGCACATACCCAGTATTTTTCATTTTTTCTAGCTCAATTTCAACCCTTTTGTCCATACCTGCTTGGTTCTGGGTTTCATTACTGGCACCATGATCTTTTCGCTCTGCCTCATTCTTGCTAGGCACAAAAACTTTGACACCCATTTCTTCCAGTTTACTTTGAAGGGCCCAATTTTTAATTTTTAGCTCGTTGATTTCATGAAAGATCCATTTCAAAATTCTGAAATGGTCAACATAATTGTTCCTGGCTAAACCCAAGACATCCACAGCAGGTTCCCTATCAAGATTGAAGCAAGTTTTAGCCAGGTTGGGGGTTATAGGGGAACCAATTCTAGTATCTCTATCCAATGACGGGGCAACAAAGGAAGAAGTATTGTTAGCACCAGAGTCCTCGGACTCAGGAGAGTCTTCAGAGTATGACACAAGGTTTTTACCTAGTAGACTCTTACCAACACTTCTAGTTTTAATGGTAGGACTTCCTGGCTTAGGCGTGGAGCAAGCTTTCACAAAATTAAGGCTTTTCTTACGAATTTGGACAGAGGAAGGACTAAGGACCATCCTAACCGAGCTCAGATTAGGAAAATTCCCCGAGCAGTTGGGTTGAGTATCATCCTCCTCAGAGTTAGGAGGGGCAACCAAATTAGCAGGGGCGGGCATTTTTTGGAAATGTTCAACAATTAACCTAATCAAACTAGTATGTAAAATAGGAAATCTTTTTGGGTTTTTCTTGTGATCAACCAGACTATTTCTCAAAGAACAGAGAAGATAGTAGGGAAAAGAAACCATAACCTTGTAGCGGAAATGGTTGAGAAGGTTAAAGTGGTAACCATAGACCCTAGTGAAGCAACCATCCATAGTAATGTACTCTATGATGACACGAAGAACTTTCCTCCAAAGAGATTTTATAGTGTTGACTTCGAAGTAGCTATTAGAAATTTTCACCAGTTTCATTCTTTCCTTCTCTTTCTTCATAAATCTGATGACGACTTCATCGGAGAAAATCCTATCCCTGAAAAATTTGTGTCCATCAGTGGACATTCCAGTCCCTTCAGCTATAAGTTTTTCATTGAGCTCCATTTTCCTACCAAAAAGGGTAAGTTCCCTGTTATTCCAATTCTTCTCAAAATGCTCAGTGGCCTCCTGATTCGACCCATGGAGTTTTTCTAGAAAAGGGAGTAAACCCCCACTTTTTACTTTGTTCCACACTTTAGGATTTCTAGTATGAGTCTCAAAGCTATTCGGCTCAACTCTTTTCCTATCTCCACCCATTTTGGCAAGCACAATGGGGCAGGCCGCGATGAAATTTTTACTTGAAATGGTCCTGCCAAATCTAAGAGCCCACAAAGTATACCAGGAAAACTTACAGATTAAGGAACTAAGCTCAGTCCCATGCAATCTGATGATTGTGACATAATTACCCCGTCTTATCATCATTAATGAGGAAACACGCTTCTTTCCCATGTGATGCATCATAGTTCAATAAGGCCTGGACGTTAACGCTTAGTTCACTAAAATTTAGCCAAGTGCACTGTCCTTTGCTCCTGACCCCTTCATTCGCAAAAAAATCCGCCACAACATTGGCTTCTCTATAGGTGTGTGAAATCTTTATATTATCAAATTTGGGTAAAGTCGATTTAGCATCATCAATCCAAGACTTTATAGTCCACGAGGGGGGGGACCTACCTAAAAGACAATCAATAATATTTTTGGAGTCCCCTTCAAGCCAAATGTTTTTGAAATTTAGACTATGGGCCAAATTTAAAATATTAAAAGCTCCAGTAGCCTCAGCCAGGTGATTGGTTTGAGAACCAAGATGGGTGGCAATTGCACCTAGAAAGTTGCGAAAGGAATCCTTATTACTCTACCGCAACCTGTTGCCCCAGGATTACCTTTAGCCACTCCATCAAAATTGCATTTGACCTATCCATTAGGCAGAAAAGACCAGCAAACACCCTCTTTGTTCTTCTTAGCTTGTTTAGGAACACTGGGCAAATCAAGACTTATATTCCAATCCTTAGCAACCATAAGATCATAGGACAAGTGAGCCACTTTCTCAGAATTGCTAACCTTCTGGGATATAGATTTGACATTTTCTTTCAAAAATCTGATTATTTTATCCAAAAAAATATCCACCGATGCTTCTTTATCTCTATAAATTTTGTTGTTTCGTTCTTTCCAAATACCCCAAGCAACATGAGGGAAAGAGAAATCCCACAAGTGCTGAAGAAAAGGATTGTGAGTCGGGGCTTTCCATTGAGAGAAGAAATCTTCAATAGACAAGGGAAAAACCCAAGAAAGATGCCAGAAACTAATGATTTTTTCCCAAATCGAGGCAGCAAAAGGACAGTGAAGAAACAAATGATTCACTGAATCTACCTCCATCTTGCAAAGAAAACATCTATTAGGTATTTCAAAACCATGCTTGCAAAGCTTATCAACCGTGAGCACCTTATTTTGGAGAAGGATCCATAAAAAGATGTTGATTTTAGGGACCAAATGTTTGAACCAAGCCTTCAACCAGAAGGGGGGAGAAGCCTAGAAAGAAGTAAGCCTAGAAAAAGCAGACGAAACAAAATAATTTCATGAGGGATCATCACACCAAACAAGACGATCTTTTGTCTAATCAGGACAGAGTCTGACAGCTAGCAAAGAAGACTGAATAGGAGCAAGGGCCTGACTGACAAGGCACATATCCACCCATTTTCCATCCACACTATAGTCTTTCACATATGATCCAAAAAGAGCTTTGCAATTCTTAGCCCATCTGCTAAAGGAGTCAAATTTTATAAGGGGCTCGTTAAATAACCATTTATCCTCCTAGAATCTAGTTTGGTTTCCACTTCTAACCTGCCAACCCACTTTAGATTCAATAACTTTTCTTCCATTAGTCAAATTATTCCAACAGGTTGAGCCTCTGGGAAGAAGATGGGAATCCTTCAAAATTATAAAGGATCTATTACCCTCCAAATATTTGCTTGCAAGGATATCAATCCATTCCATAACCGATGAAAAGAATTCTCCAAATTTGTTTAGCTAGAAGAATCTTGTTAACCGTTCTAATTTTTCTAAGACCCAAACCTCCAGCCTTTTTCAGTCTGCACACCAAATCCCATCCAATAAGAGGCAGTCTTTTTTTTTCTTCAACACCTGACCAAAGAAATCTTTTTTGAATCTTTTCAATAGCGTCTGCAAACTTAGCCGAGATTTTGAAGAGGCTTAGAGCATAAATCAAAAAATTATGAAGAGTAGCTTTGAGGAGTTGAAGTTTACCTACTTGGCTTAACAGAGCTCCTTTCCAGCTGGCAAGTTTCTTACTAAACCTCTCAACCAACAAAATCCAAAAGGATTCTGAGGGTTTAAGGCTTAAGGGTAAGCCTAGATAAGTGGTAGGCAAGGACTCCACCCTGCAACCAAGGATTCTGGGAATTTTATTTTGTCTATGAACAAGAGTGTTGAAGAAATAAAGAGAGCTTTTATGTTTATTAATCATTTGACAAGACACCCTCCCATACTCATCCAGCAGAGACTTCAAGGTTTTTCCTTCTGAGATAGAAGATTTGCCTAAGAGCGTAGTATCATCAACAAATTATTGATGAGAACAAATTAGATTGCTAGAAGACGGTTTGAAACCAAAAAGGGATCTATTATCGATCAACCTTTTCAAATTCTTGCCAAGACTTTCAACCATAATAGTGAATAAAATAGGAGAGATCAAATCTCCTTGTCTTAGACCTCTAGTGCTTTGGAAGAAAGTCGTAGGAGAGCCGTTAACCATGATAGAAATTGAAGCTATAAACATGAGATGTTCCACCATTTGAAGAACCCTGCTGCAAAACCCAAACGGCTTTAAAATTTTAAACAAGATTTTCCAGTCAACTATGTCATAGGCTTTTGAGATATCAAGCTTTAATAGAAAGCCTTCAGTATTAGATTCAATCAAGGAATGGATATTATAATGCACTGTGACAATAGAATCCAGGATCTGTTGACCAGGAACAAATCCATTCTATTGAGGTGAAATCAGAGTGGGCAAGAGAATTAAGAGACTAGACGTCAAAACCTTCGAGATGATTTTGTAGATCGAATTGTAGAGGCTTATGGGTCTGAAAGCCTCAAAGTTCTCCACTTCGGGCTTCTTAGAGATTAGAACCAGAAAAGTAGCATTCAACTCTTTTAGGAGACTTCTAGATCCAAAAAATTCTTTAACAACATTCACCACATCTTCTCCAACAATCTCCCAGAACCGTTGGAAGAAAAACATAGGGAACCCATCAGGACCCGAAGCTTTACTCCCTTCAAAGGAGAAAACAACCAACTTAACTTCCTCATTGGTAGGAATAGTAGACAACATGGAGTTATTTTCCTAATTGATCACATTGGGTATAGCCTCTATTAAATGATCCTGATCATTTTGGTTATTTTCATCATTCTCCAAAAGAAGATTTTTGAAGAATAAAACAATATGCTTTATGATATTCTCCTCCTACTCATACCTAGTAACATCCACTTCAATTTGAGAAATTCTGTTGATAGCCCTATGTTTTGAGGCCGACAAATGAAAGTATCTAGTATTTTTATCACCTACAGATAACCATAAAGCTCTAGATCTTTGTCTCCAAAACTCCTCTTTTCAAATGATATCATGCAACTTAATAAGGATCTCATTCTCTTTTTCCTCAATATCATTCAAATATCCTTCCTTCTAGATTTTGTTTTGAATCTCCCCCAGATCCATCTGAAGATCAGATTTAATCTTGAAAATGTTCCCAAATGACTCTTTTTTCCATTTTTTAAGGTTGAATTTAACTTCCCTTAATTTTTTAGCTACCCTAAACATAGTTGTACTAGAGATACTTATATTCCACCACTTCCTTAGTTCTTCTTTTAAAGAAGGATGAGAAAGCCACATATTTTCAACTCTGAACATGGTATTTTTCTTCTTCTTTAAAGGCTCTACAACAAAACTAATAGGGAAGTGATCAAATCCAATCTGAGAGAGGGCTTTAAGAGAACAGTAGTAGTTAAAAAACTATTGATTAGAGATTAAATATCTATCTAATCTAACCTGGATAAGATCCATACCCTTTCTGCAATCCGACCAAGTGTAGGAAGCTCCTTGCAAATCCAGATTAAACAATGCCTGGTTGTTGATGAAGCTTTGAAGATCCTTTTTACTCTTCGCATTTATCTGGGAACCTCCAAATTTCTCTTCATTCAGTAAGGGATTATTAAAGTCTCCCATGACAACCCAAGACTCACTATCAAAAATTCTGCTAAAGGCAGCCAGCTCCATCCAGAAGGATTTTCTGAGACCATTTCCATTGGGGGCATAGATATTTGATTGGATCCAGCTGAAATTATCCCTAATATGGGTGAATCTCATAGCAATATGGTTTGTTCCTTCCAAAATCGGATTCCCTTTGATTATATGACTATTCCAGAAAGTAACAATACCTCCCGAAGCACCATTCAAATTATTTCCATGTGAAATACAATGCTGAAACAGTTTCATCTTTTCCACTTTTTCCTTAGGCATTTTAGTTTCCTAAATAAGAAGAATATTTGGCCAGTGATCTCTAACAAAATTGTGTAGAACACCCTACTTGTGGGGATTATTAAGTCCCCTGATATTCCAAGACATGATCTTCATGAGTTACCATGGGAGTTGAGGTACTCCGGGATGATTTTTTGAGAACCATCTGCAATATCCTAAAAACTATTATGCTCTCTTGTCCATTTAATAGACTTTTTCCCTCGAGAGCTCTTTGTTGCTCCACAGTATGGCTTTGCTTTTGATTTGGTTGAAATGCTACATGGGGTTTTCCATTGTTTGTTTTTTTTCTTTTTCTTAGATAAAACATCTTCTTTGTTAGTCTCTTCTTGACTATCTGTCCCTTTACTAGATTCTCATTCCTTATCAATAAGAAGTCTTTGCTCCCAAGGTAATGTCTCCATGATGCCATTCAAATGAAAGGTTGAAAAGTTGTTATAAAGTTCAGTAGAATGGTCTTGATTATCAAAGGAGTCCTTAACAAGTTCTAAAGAGTTAGGATATGTAAAATGATTAACACCCAAAGGAAGAAAGCCTTCAGAGGAAGGGAGAAGAAGAGGGATGTTCAGCTCCAAAGATAGCCCCTGGATAGGGATGTCCTCCAAGCCAAGGTTCCCGACAATATTTCTAGTTGGACTTAGCTCTTGGGATAAGGGGCTAACATCCTAATTTTTCATAACAACACCATCCGTCTGATCCTTATTTTCTTCTCTATCCTTAGTTGTTAAGGTATTCTCAAGATCCTTACACTAGAGTTCTTGTGGAACCTCACCATTATTACCCAAATCAACATCAGCCTTATTTGAAGTGCTTTGAACATTAGACTCTTTATTCTCAAGGCTTTCTCCTTCTGATTTCCTATGCCATACAGATTTCAAAGAACCAGCTGGTTTCTCTTTCTCTTTGGTGGCATTTAATGGACATTTCTTATCCCAATGCCCAGATTTCTACATTTGAAACAAGCAAAAGGGATAGTTTCAAACTCTATGTCCTGTGACCAGGAACCCAACTTCGATTGAATCTCGATTGAAGAGGCAGGTCAGCATTCTGAGAGACCCCTACGCATATTCTAGCAGTAGTCATAGAATCAATAGAAACGAGCTCTCCAAAGGAGCTCATAATACCATAAAAGACATCCTCATTCCAATATTTCAGAGGAAGGCCCGAGAGTCTGACCCAAACTATGACATTCTCAGAAATAGAGTCCGTGAGGTCCAAATTATAAGACCATTTCTTTAGAGCCAGGGATGATTTCCCTATAACCCAAGGACCACCACTTCTAACTGCTAAGATATCCTCTCTGCAAGTGAACTCAAACATGAGAAAGCCCTTTTGGAGAGCTGCTACTAAATTTTTTTCATTAGTTCTCCATTTTTTTTTGAAAAACTCCCTGACCACTTCAATGTTTGGTCTAGGACCCATAAATTTCCCCACCAGGGTTCTTTCCATTAAAGCAATATTATGATCAATTAACAGATCTGGCACAAAAATTGCAAACTTACCTTTTTCAGGGTTAGAGATATTTTGCACCAGAGGGAAAGAAGACTTTCCATTTGGTTTAACCCAAAACAAAGAGGTCCAGGCTTTGCGATTGCCTCCATTGTCGCTAGTGGTCCCCACCACACCTTTAGATTTTATTTTTTTTGACCGGCTAGGGAGTCCACGAGATTAGCAGTCGGTTTATCCTTTCCTCCCGGATCCACCAGGATATTGTTTCTGGAATCCGCATCAACCTCACCTTTCTTTTTACTCGAACCCAGCGCCTGTTCTACCTATGATTTCTCATATTTTTCCCCGCCTCCATTTCCAACGCTTGATTTTTCAAAATCCCTCTTTTCCCGCCCGTGCCCATGCTCGTGTTCCTCTATCCTCTTGACTACAAATATTTTTGCAGAGATTATTTATTTAAATGTTACATAGTGACAAATATGTATATTTAGTTTTTCCTCCTTTATTTCCTTGCAAGATATCATTAAATATCACAACTAAAGAATAGTTGAATGTCTTTATAAAGGAAATGAATTATAATACTTACTGTGATTATCTTATTTTTTATCTATTTAAGGAAAACGCCTAGAACCTAATCACTTTGTTCAAGTTTGCATTTTTATTTTTCTCACATTACTTGGATGACTCAAGGAGTGACACCATGGCCTTCAACTAGGGAAGTATTTCATATTCCTATGACAGAGATATGCATTTTTTTCCTCTGTGATTATCATATATATATATATATATATATATATATATATATATATATATATATATATATATATATATATATTGATTGTGTGTTTGTTTCAGTTCTCATATTTAATAGAAAGAATAGATTTCTTGCCACATTTTTAATACAT
This sequence comes from Sequoia sempervirens, assembly GCA_007258455.2. Lineage (NCBI taxonomy): Eukaryota > Viridiplantae > Streptophyta > Pinopsida > Cupressales > Cupressaceae > Sequoia > Sequoia sempervirens. The sequence goes on along the minus strand of VDFB02271358.1, from coordinate 450,573,150 downwards.
ATTTGAATTCACTAGGTTTACATAGTTGGTTAAATTTATTTTCTTTCAATTTGTTGCAACAACGTATCAAGTGGAACTGATGCATTTCATATATTGGTATAAATATTTAATTTAAAGAACTTAAAAAAAAAGCTAAACAAATTTATCACAGCAAGCTAACTCAACATAGGAAATACATATATTTTGCCCAGAATCTCAAATATCTAACCTACAAAAGTAAATAAATAAATAAATAAATAATAAGAACAGAGGTAGAGTGGATCAAGTGCTTCTACAATTGACGCATAAATAGTGACCTTACTTTTGTAATTTCTTTCAAATTGTTGTTGCACCCAGAAAAGCTATCAATTTGCATAAGCATTCAATGAAATTTTGACAAGAGATGGGATGCTATTAAATTGTAACCTAGCCTCCAGCTATTTGGTTCGATTCCAAGCTATGGTTGTATTTATAATGGCATGGGCCATGATCCTGCCAATAGTGTCAAGATCATATTTGACAGAAACCCCTGCCACTGCCAGGTTGAACTAGGTAGCATTATTGATAGCACTTGCCTCACGTGGGACATTTCTTCACTTATTTCCTGACCAAAAACTTTTTATCAGGCAATAAATATATTTGCATAATGGATGACAATTACCTTGAGCTCAAGAGTGGTATAGCTCTATACCTCAACAATTTCATTTGCTTATAGACTACATTTTCTAATACGTGGAAGTGGCATTTTAGGGTCTCAAAACATATTATTATATTAATGATTTTATGATAACAAATATATTTAGAGTCTGGTATAGGAAAACCACCAAATTTATTTAAGATGTCAGTCTTGTTATGCCACCCAAAATATTGTTAACATAATGGTACTACAAGCAGTCATATGCAAAGGCATGCGACAATCAGCCGATAGGGACCAATTGTGGCGGGCAACATTTGTGGTGAGGAGGGTTGAAGCTTTTTATTTGCATGGAAAGGTGACCGTGAATGAAAAGGATGAGTTAGGTTGTATGAATCAAATAATCACGAAGAATATTTTGTACAAATTTTAGTTAACACTATTAGATAATTTTGAAATCAAATTTTAAATTTGTTTAAATGTGGGAACTTAAAAATTAAATTAAATAATAAAGTAAAAATAATTGTTTCTTCTAGCAAGAATATTCAAATTTTATATTTAATGGCAACATATGCACATGTGTATTGTCACTTTTTGTGTAGCCGATTGAATCAATTATCACTTAATTTTGAAGTTAATGGAAGTTTTTTGTAAGGGTCATTAGACATGTGTGTATTTTTTAAAATTGGACAAAGAAAGTACACATTTTTTCCATGGAAGCAAGACGTTCAATATTGAGCACTTTTTATAATTAGTATATTTCTATAGTTTTGGAAATTAAAGTTTTAGTATGCATGTGTTTTTTTAGGAGAGATGGAAATTAGGTATAGGCATCTACACTTGTAATTATATTTCTATCTAGATAAGGCATGAGAGAAATTTGTATCTAACAATTGGTTTTCCAATTCAAGATTCAACCTAGATTATTTGCCACTAAATATTATAGAGAAAATAGGGAAATTGCAAAACAACTCCTAAAAGAATAGTTAAAAATTATAGCTAAATCACAGATGAGCCAGAATCCATAGAAAACATTTCCATAGAACAAATGTATTACGGATTACAATGCAATTGATAATAGAAAATTACACTTTTAAATGAATGATTGCATAGTGCAATTGGAGAGTCAAAATAGATAATGTTGTAGGAGGGGAAAGTTTAGTACAAAATATCCAAGACAATACATTGATTCAGTTACATTCTGAAAGGAGCCATTTTGGTACTATACATATGTTGCACATACTCCAAGATTAAATGTTGGCTTCTCAACAAATAGAAACTTCAAACAAATAACACATAAACTAAAGATGCGACCACTTGGTAGTGTGTAAGAAACATGTTGTTACAAACCATATTTTCTATACATGTATCTATGTGAGAAAATATATATGGAATGAAAAGGAAAAACAAAAAACCCATGCTCGTTATCCACCCTTCCATATTGGCATCATGGAGCCCTGGGGACCCTAGCCAAACCCCCGAGCAAAAGCAATATGAAATGCCCACTGGAAATTTTGTGGAGTTCCATCTTTTGGAATTGTCATCTATGCTTTAGCCTAACACCTGCAAATAGAAGAGAAAGGCATGTCAATGGAGGGGGAAAGAAGATGAGTGAGGGAGGATCAAAGATTAGTAAATATATATAAAAAATCGATAAACACAATTAGAAAGTAGAAATGACGAATAATATTTGCAAGGCAGTCACAAGATCTGTTTATTGATTATGGAGAAGTTTTGCACTCACATGTATTGTTGGTTATGGTTGAGGACCTAAAGGAGGATTGGATTGAGTTGTTAGAGCATTGAAGGATTTGGAACCTACGCAACACATCGATGTTCAAACCTTGAAACCTTCCATGGAAACGAACAATAAGTAGAGAACAAAAGATATAAAGAGTAAATTAATCATTTATGCAAAATACTCAAGAAAAATGGCGTACTGATTGCACAGCCCAATAGTTTGAATAGCCTCCAACCTGCGAAAAGACGGAGCCGAACGTGATGAATTTAACAAAAGCATGTTATGAAAGCAACACCACAATGGATCTTTCGAGAATACAACTTTATGAAAGTATACTCTCCCAGACGCCAACATTCAATATTGCATTTACATACATATATACACATGTATACATATATTGGATGGCAACATGTGAACATATATATATATACATGTAATGCAACTTAATCATAATACACTTTCCCAGACTGCTAGATTCAATATTGCATTTACTTCGACCAACCGCATTTTCTTCGTCCACCACCATAGTACAACCACAACAAAATGCATTAGGGATTGGGCGAGCAAACACTTAGCATATACAATTACTCTATTTGTTAGGATGGTACAAAGAAGCAGTTCAATCAATGTGAAAATTTATATATGCAAAGAGAAGAATAACTTATGTAGCGATTAACAATGTACAACAAACTATTTCTAAGGATTTGCACTGAAATGAATTACAACACTCAAAAGATGCACATAGTAGAGAATGCAGCAATGTGGGAAAGTATACATCAAAATATGCAAGAAAATATTTTTAATTCAGTTGCATTGTGAGAATAGGCATTCTTGTATTATGAATATGTGGTGCAAAATATGAAAGAAAACATGCTTATTCAGTTGCATTGTTAGAGGTATGTTCTTAGCAAATAGAAACTTCAAATAAACCGTGTATCAGGTAAAGATATAAATTGTCATGCCTGAAAAATTTTACATGAAGGCGAAGACATAATTAACAAATTTTTATTTATTTATTTTTATTTACACACATTTAAGCTTGCTCACTAACATTTATGCATGCACATGGTCACTAGGTATGTGCATCGAACGTGTGTTGGACAAGCCACATCATAGCCGACTCATCGTCCAAGACCATGGTGCGGAAATAAAATATATTTAGGTGTATGTGGCCCCCTCAAGCACATGCCTTCAAAGAACATTAGGTTGGAATTTAACCTAGATGGAGAAGTAACTAGGTTAAAACGAAAGGTTATCATTAATGTTTATTTGTTTCCATGTAGCAATATTATTATTTTTGAGTGGATAGGAAGACTAACAATTTCAATAATGATCTTCATATTTTGACCATTTATTATTACCAATATTAACTAATATCGACTTAGCAGTGAATGTATTCACTTGATGTAATTTTCAATAGTTTGATCTATTAATGATATCAATAAAATCTCACTGATATTAATATTATTGCCAATGCAAAACCTTTCCATTCACTTACAAATAATTTCTATTTAATACAGATATAAATAATACTTACAAGAAAATTATAAATGAAATTAATTTAGTCATAAGAATATACCTAAATTAAATTATATTTATATAAATATAAGTACTTAAAAAAGAAGTATACGTAATTAGAGTAACCGTATAAATTAATTTATCTCTAAATCTAAAAAAGTAAAGTTTATATTATGAATTTGAAAAGAGACATATAACACATGCCATCTAGTAATTTTACCTTATTCAAGACTAACTTTCCAATAAGAAACTTATAAAATATTCAAGACTAACTTTCCAATAAGAAACTTATAAAATATTCCATCGATTTTATTTAGGCTTTTATTTTATGTGACTTTATTGACTTATATCTTCTTCGTTCTTTTCATTATTTATGGGGAAGCTAAACAAACGTACATGCCTAAATGATTGGGATTTTTATTTTTTAAAACCATTCTCAAAGGGAGCATAAAGTAATAATCCCTTTTTCTTTTTAACTTCTAACGTAGTGATATTGACAATATTAATGTTGTTGATACACTACTCTTACCAGGCTAATAATTTCAGCTGTAAATTTCATATTTTGCTATAATATTGGCAATGCTTACTTTAACCAAAATCATTAATCGTTATTTACTCTCTAACTAACATTTACTAACTGTCTCTGCAAAATTTAATCCATAACAATAAATATAGAGAAGGAAAGGTATTTGGTTTCCCTGTTGCTCACAGTAATTCAGCTACCGTGGCACTTATATACCATTCAGTATTTATTTATTATTAGTACTTGTCCATTAGGCAATACTATTGCAATGAATTTTGTTTTTACTAATTAACTAGTTATTAATAAGTTATCTTTCAACCAATCAAAAACAATATATAAAAATAAAATAAAATTTAATTCAATTTTGTAAAGTCAACTTGTAAAATACTTAACTTTATAAATTATCAAAATTATTTCTTCTCAATATGATTGGCTAAAAACTTCTCTGTCTTATTGACGGATTTTAAGAAAAAAGAAACTGCACTATTATTTTGGCTAATTTTTTTGCCAAAATGATGGAAGGTAAGCCCTGCCACAAGTTACCAAAGGAATAGATGGCATTGTCTATGCATTTAATGCCATGAATGGTGCGCACTAAGTGTGTTACACAGTAACTAACGGTGAAATCCAATCCACTAGCCGACAATTAAATATGATTGACGCTAAACTCCACTTCCATTATCTCCTATTGCTCAGTTTATTAGTATTTATTTTGGGCTACTTTAATTTTTAAAATTTTAATATATAATTGTTTTTATATAATATAATTCATTTTATTAGTATTATATTTTTATTATGAAATTTAAATCATATAAATATTATATTGTATATTTTACATTAACATAATTATTATATAAATTTTATATTTATAAAATTAGTTTTTATTATAATTTATTTTTTTATTTTGTTTGATATTTATAATATCTTTATAATATTTAAAATTTTAAAATATAATTACTTTTATATAATATAATCAATTTTTAGTAATGTTATATCATATTATAATAATATTTATAATGATAATCAACAAAACAAAAGTCAAAACTAAAATATAATAATTAACAAAAATTTACATTTAATTTTATTCACCTTATTTAAACTTACACATATTTTATTTCAACTCTACAAACTTCTAATTACAATACTATAAAGGCAAATACTGGCCACTATGTGACACTTGTTTATTTAATAACCGCTTATTATTAGTCACCGATATTTACTGCCATAAATTGCCCTCATTAATTTTGCCTCTCAAAGTCGGGTAAAAATAAATAAATAGAATAAATAACACAGCGGTGATTACAGCCCAGCCAGACTCCAAGCTCGAATAAATTATATATGTTAAATATCGGTTGGCAACGTTTTGACTGTGTTGATAAATATTGACCCACGTTTAATAATTTGCAAATAAGGGTAAATTTTATCCCCTCCAACTGAATTTCATCAGCCAATAAAACAACCAAGATTTCCTATAATTACTGAAGCTGTGTTTAGTTGTGAAAATTCAGGTTAATCGTTGACTAACCAAGTACTTAAACAGCTTGATTGCTCGAAGAAGATGAAAATAGCCGAATTGCAGTTAGCATAAGCTAGTAAGTAATTTCTGGTTGGAGATAATAGGATTGTTTAACAGGAATATTAATCCTCCCTATTTTATTCTATCTTTACGTGGGTATTACTTTGAATCACAGATTTCTAAATTGGGGACACCTGAACATTATCGCCCTTCACTAACATTCTATCCTCCTTAACATTCACGTTGAAGTGCTGCTGCCACATTATCCCGAGCCCATTGACCCAGCAGGGGTGACTGTCACGTAATTATGGGATATAGCGACTATAGATAGGTTCACATGTTGCATAGTTACCATTGGATTGATACGACGTTGGATAAGAAAGGTTAACATCACATTAATAAGCTTGCAATGGACCAAATGGTCTGATCCACTAACCACTACACCCTCAATCCCTTTACCAGTTAATGCTCAACTTCTAATGAAGCGATACTTGTCAAATCGCTGGGATATCCTGTCTATGGATTGCCTTGATTTAATCATAATACTTCTTTATTCTTAGGGCGAAAGGATGATGTTAACCTAACTGGTCATCACGACAAAGGTAATAATTTCCATGAGTGAAAAGCCTTGACATACTAACATCTTATCTGCGTCAGAAAACAAGATGGGGAATGATCGCGTTCAGCCTTTTTCACCAATAACTACGACCATTCACTGGTGGATATGACAAGCTACATCACTATCATTTATTACTATCCGCTCGCAAATAAGGATCGTGAGATTTTCTATGTCTGCAGTCAGAATGATGTTCAACATTAATTTCTGCACCTTCATACTTTCCATAGTATGACAGTGATGCAGTAAATTGAAATGGTCTTGTAGAAGACCTCACCATTTCGCACCGGACTGAGCAAGATAATTTAGAGCTTTGAATAATTACAGGTTATTAATGACTTCTGTAGAGGTTTGGCCTTACGGGTCAAGTTCAACATCTACAGAGAAAGATAAAGAAGCTAGAGAGAAATTTAATGCAACTGATTCTAATACTGGGCGATATACTCATATAGACTATAGCCATTCGTATGAAATTTCCCTGCGTCTGTGCAATCATCTTCAGGCAATGCCCATCCCTAAAATCTCATTACTGTATTTCTCACAGATAAGCCATTTCTTATTGGGTTCACTTTTGTTAGTGCTGCCACGATTTCACAACTTTAGATCCAAGGGGGTTTTTTTCTATATTACTGACTATTTTTGTTACGTTTGGATAGATTCACGATGATCAGAAGTGGCACTTGAGCCATGATTCTGAATACACCCCTTTCGTTTGATTTGGTGCGTTCCCAGACCCTCTTTGAAACTCCATTTGTCCACAGGCAGAGAGGGTGCTCGCAGGAAGTCTAAGAATGATGCCTATGTCAGTTGTGCAACATGAAGGGCAAAAGTAGTTGACAATCGCTGCAGAAGTCGCCTCAAGAAACACAGCATGGGCTATGAGATAGCTTGCAGTAAAACGAGGTGTTCTCTTGGCGTTCTAGACTGCGATTACTTATTGATTCAACCCCCTTTCAAAATATTCCAAGCTTCCTATGCTATATTTCAACAATTTCATTTTATTTCTGTCTCCTTTACTGTTTCCTCACAGCTCTATCTCCACTTTGGGCCGCTGGTCTGTAAGCTCTAATAAAGTCTCTATATTTTAGTAAAAAAATTGTTCTTTGTTTGTTTGATTGGTTTGAATTAAAGATTAAACTGATTAATATGCTATCTTTAGTATGATGCGACTTTAATAAAAACAGTGTTGCTCATAGAGTAACTCGATTGGGTTTTTAGTTTGTTTGTTTAACGTGGAAAGAATTGGGAAAAGGAGAACAAAATGTTCTTCACGAGGTACAACGCGAAGAGAAGAAAATCCATGGCAAGAACTGAAGCAGATGCTGGATGATATAAGCGCTAGATTTTACCAAATCACTCCCTGAAACACTTATCAGAATAATACGACTAGAAACACTGAAGCAGATGTTACAGTTCATATTTTGCTATGCAATGTGTTATAAGCTAAAAATGTTAGCAGATTTTATGTTATATATAAAATGTTTTATGGGTGATTAAAAAGTAGCCACTTATCAGAATAGTACGGGTGGAAATTATTGACGGCATTTGGAAGTAATTGAGAAAAAGAGGAAAACCGTTGAGTATGCGGTCCCTGTTCACAAAATCATCTTCATTCTTGGGTCAAGTATCCAGAGCCATCACCAGATTTTACATCACCTAAGTAAGTCATTTTATACACTTTCCATCATATTATTACAATCATTTATCCTTCTTCCTTTTTTCTTCCCTTTTATCACACAAAGTAACTTTGATGAGAAGGAGGATTTCCATTAAAACAAAACTTTCAATGATCATTTCCCAGATTAAGAGTGGAAATCTTTATTTGAGGTATGCCAAGGAAGTGGAACAGTAGCTAGTCAACTTAAGTATACTAGTAGGATGCTCAAATAGATACTTTCCCATAGATGAATAAAATCTATTCCTTTCATTCTTTCATTTGACAATAAGATGCTAGCCATTAATACTACAAGCCATATTAAGGAATACAATACATAACACACCAATGAATAAAGCTTGCTCTCCACCCTACTGTAATGGCGTCATGGAGCCTCGTGGGCTCTAGCCATACCCCTGAGCAAGGAATTCTCATAGCTCCAAGATGATGAATGGAGCCCATTTCATATTTTTACAAAGGAATAAAAATGTCATGTCACAAAACCTCATGTATTTAATTTCTCTACTCCTAGTTTCAACCATGATTCAAGCAATCTATACTTTCTTAGAGCAATTAAACAAAGGCAAATGGAAGCAAGGGAGATCTTATCTCTTTTCTTTAGGTGAGGGAGTTCAACTCTTTCATCCTTCTTTCCTCTCCAAGCAAATTCATCTTGATCACTATCTCCCCCAAAGGACTTCTCCTCTCCTCTCCTTTCTTTTTCTATCACCTTCACTCAAGTTCCCCAAAAGGAGAAGTGGGTAACACCTTACTCATTCTTTCTCTCCAACTATATAAGAGTTTCAACTTGCAACCTTTTGGATGGGGAGGTGTGGAGTGTACCTCCCTTCTTCAATGAGAATCTTTTCTCATTAAAGAGGCAACATGCACTTGGACAACCCCAAATCTTTTCACCCCCCCATCCTCCCCTCAAAATTCGTCACTCTTCATTATGAGGACTTTTCAGGAGTCAAATCATGTCCTTGGGACCCTATTGCATGCCCACTTGACCCCTACCACTATGGTATAGGCCCTAGGGGGTTTATTTTTGTATCCCAACCAAGGAAATTGACCAACAATCCTCTTTAAAGACCCACTTAAATATCCATCCGAGTTTCACACTTGGGTAAGGGTTCCCAACCCCTAACCCACATAATTAAATATTCTCACAAACAAAAATAAATTATACCTTTAATATCAACCCTCACCACTTAATCTATCAACATGTTAATTTTATATCCTCAAGAAGATATCTTTTGATTTGCTCTCGATGGTCCTCCCTTTTCATGCTAACACTACTACCTTCCTACACATTACCAACATGATCATAAGTAACATTGTATATCACATTAATCTATTAGCTGAATATTCTAAACTTTAACCATATAATAATCCATTTAAATTTCAATTTGCATTCCATAGTATATTAGTGTATTCCACCTTCATAGTAGTGACAATAGAACATAATTTCAAAATGAAATTACAAGGATTTTGCCGAAAGATCACCTTATTTATCATCCACAATATATCTAATCATCAATTTAAGAAAATAATATTGCAAATTAGGTTTATCATTAATCACATGTGAAACGGGGTTTTACATAAAATTCAACAGATTCAATGAGTCTTTTGACAATACAATTTAATCAAGATACTTCCTCACAGATTTTGCAACACATGAGTGTTAAAACCCTCAAACCTGCTATCAAAAGGAACAATAAGAAGAGACTGAAAGGCATGAACAATAAATTAATCATTAATGCAAAGTACCTAGTATACATATACATGTATATAGCCATGTAGATATACATGTAATCCAATATACGTATACATGGATATATATGTATACATGCATATATATATAGATCCATATATCTATATATATAGATGCAATGTATATATATATATATAGTGTGCGTCAGGCTAGATGAGTAGTTTTCATAGATGGTTAATTTATTGTCCATGTGTTCTTATCAAATGTTTGTATCTTTGTCGTTATACCCATTGTGTAGATTTGAAAGAGATTATAATTTTGTATGGATGGAGGAATTGCAATTAAATGTCCTTACTTTAGCTAGAAAATATGTTGAGGGTTAGCAATTTGTTTGTCATTGGTTTATGGTTCTCACTATCTGTGTCTATTGACTAATGAGGAATATTTAGGCAGATATATATGTGTGTGTGTGTGTGCGTGTGTGTATGTATAGTGTACGTCGTACTAGATGAGTAGTTTGCATAGATGGTTAATTTATTGTCTATGTGTTCTTGTCAAATGTTTATATCTTTGTCATTATACCCATTGTGGAGATTTGAAAGAGATTATAATTTTGTATGGATAGATGAATTGTAATTAAATGTCCTTACTTTCACTAGACAATATGCTGAGGGTTAGTAATTTGTTTTTCGTTGGTTTATGGTTCTGGCTATCTGTGTCTATTGACCAATGAGGAAGATTTAGGCATAACCTTTGTTTAAGAGGTAAGCTCTAGGCTACTAGTAAAAGCCCTGGACAAGTCATGTCTATTTGTCTAAAATCATGAATTATGAAAGAGCTATTACATAGTAAATCCTATTCATGATTAGGTTGATGGAAGCCCTATTGGAAAAGATATAACAAGAAGACATTAACAATAAATTAATCATCTATGCAAAACACCCATGTAAAAAAGAGTATAATTCCACAAACGTCATTAAAATTTTGACATGTGTTGTGTCGTACTAAATACTATAGAGTAATAGAGGAATTGTAAAAGCGGTATTAGAATAATACAAACAAGTGCAATGAAGGAAAATGCATATCATCATAGCACATGCATAGAATGGTTAAGGAAAATATATTTTGAGGTCTTTGAAAAGATCAATGTATGTCTACTTGCACATGTATATATATGTATGTATGGATAAATATATTTATGTTACAATTTCTCGATTTTTCTATAACACTCAATGGAAGATAATGTAGTTATTGTTATACAATTTCTCTATTTGTTAGCACACTACAAACAAGGTGGGCATCAAAGAAAAATGAAAACAATGGAAGCTTAGTGAATGTGCAAATTTATGTTGGCAAAGGGAAGAATAAATTATGTAGCCATTCAGAATCTATAGTGTCCTCTTTGTAAGGATTTGAAGTGAAATCAATTAGAGGGATTTGAAGGGGATAATTGTACAAAACATGTATATCACCAAAGATGCACATAGTGTATATATGTGTGTACATATGTGTCACCATTCCATGCATATAAAAAATTATTTATTCTTTTAGTTTGACTAGAAATGAGTAAAAGTTGAATTTTTAATTCACAGCTCAATTCCTACACAAATTGCTTATCTTGTATTAATATGTTTAACATGGGCTTTAAGATATAATAGAAAGAGAATAACTATTGTAGTCAAGTACATGTATAAATTTGTGCATGATTGTTTATTTAAAGAAAAAAATATATAGAGGGTATGTAGCCATGGAGGGAGGGGGAAATTGATTGTATAAAAGAGGAAAATATAAAAATGTTAAACAAACCTTGTTTACGATTAGATCTGTGTGTGTCTTTTTGGCACCAATTGTAGAATACATGGGCTGCATTTTTGCTTGTTGACCTATCTTTGTATTGAGCACAACTCCATACAACTACAAAGCAACATTTTGTATTGTTATATCATAATACATGTGTGAAATTAAGCAAGTAAGGAATGGGGAAAAGGCATTGGGGAATGGCCTGCCGCAAGAACAGTGGTGAAGGTGTTGTAGGCTATAGAAGGGGGCAGCTATGGAGCTCTCCAAATCGGCATGCAAGGGAGGTGCATATCAGTTTCTTTCACAGGTCTGCTATGAAACAAACACCTGAGTTTTTCATTTCACAAGGCAACCAAAATAGTTGATATTGTTATAGTTTTGCTTCAGTTAGATTGCTAGACAACATATTGGTACAAGACAAGCAGTCTATGTAACAACTATTACAACTATTAGGATGATACTCATGAAACAGATGTATGTCATTCTCCACTGTTTTCCTGATAGTTTTGTTACAATTTGCTTGTTTTATATATATATAAATAGACACATGTGTGCATATAGATATATATATCTGCTTAATTGTGTTTTCCAAAATTTCTAAATAGAGGCAAAATTGAACCCATATATGTATTTAAGGATTTCTATTCTTCGTGTTCTATATTCCATTTTTTCTATTAAGAAAGATGAATGAGCAAGTAGCAATGTATACAATATACATACATGTGTATATACATACATACAATACATCAACCCATCCATGAATTTGATTTTCCTGCTCTGCTTATTATTCCTTTAGATAGCAATTTTAAGGGTTTTAGCACTAGTGTGCTACAAAATATATATATATGCATAAATACAAACATACATATATATAGTTGTCTGTGTGCAGGGTTTAGGGTTGCATGAAACCATTGACATATATATATGCATACATACGTACATGCATATATATGTATATACATACATACATACATATATTTATCCATATATACATATCTATACACATGCATATATATATATATACACACACACACACACACACATGTATATATACATACATATAATACATCAACCCATCTGTGAATTGAATACCTCTTTTAGAATTTCTCTCTTTCTCTATAATATTTAGTGTGAGGTGATGCAGCTCGAATTTTCAATCAAGTTTGTCAGGTTAGACTCTCTTCTATAGGGGTGTTTTGTATAGATGATTAATTTATTGTTAATATATTCTTGTGATATGTTTTTTGTCTCTGAGGTTAAACATAAAAAAATCTTGTTCATGGCTTGGCTGACCGAAATCCCGTCAGAAACTTCAAACAAATAACAAACACTCTCCATATCTATATATTTCTAATTTCTCAATCCATACAAAACCATAATGATAGACATCCATGGAAAATGACTTATAGATTCAAGAGAATAAGAGTTTTAACATAAACAATAAATAAACCATTTATACAAAATACCCAAGTAAAACATCCTACATAATGTGCAGCACCGAAGTTTTAAAACCCTCCAATCTACCATAAAATGGAGCAGAGGCCGATGATTTCATTTTTACAATAGTCCACTATGAAACCAATAGCACAATTGATCTTTCGATAATGCAACTTAATCAATATACTTCCTCCCACATTACGCACAAACCCTGAGCTACATTCAGTGGAATTCAATATTATAGAGAAACAGAGAAATTGTAACACACTTAGAACACAACAAATACTATTCAAGTCTCAGCTTACGAAACTACTATCGAAAACTTCAAACAAATAAAAAAAATACTATTCAAGGCTCGACTGACAAAAATCCCGTCAGAAGCTTCAAACAAATAACAAAAAGTAATCAAATCCTGTTGATGGCTTCGCTGATGGAAATCTCGTCAAAAACTTCAAACAAATAACAAAAACTTTGCATATCTATATATATTTCCAATCTCTCTATCCATACAAATCCATAACAATAGATATCCATGGAGAACAACTTACAGATTCTGGAGAAGAAGAGTTTTACCATAAACAATAAATAAACCATTTATACAAAACACCCAAGTAAAATGACCTACATATTGTGCAGCACCACAATTTTAAAACCTCCAATCTGCCATAAAATGGGGTAGAGGCCAACAATTTTATTTTTACACTAGTCCACTATGAAACCAATAACACAATGTCTCTTTCGATAATGCAACTTAATCAATATGCTTCCTCACACATTACACACAAAATATGAGCTACATTCGGTGGAATTCAGTATTATAGAGAAACAAAGAAATTGTAACACACCTATTACACAACAAATACTATTCAAGGCTCCACTAACGAAAATCCCATCAGAAACTTCAAACAAATATCAAACCCTCTATATATCCATATATATACAATCACTCATATCTTAATCTACAATTAGGCAATAAAATTATCCATATATTCAAGGCTCGGCTGATGAAAACTTCAAAAAAATAACAAAACAAATACTATTCAAGGCTCGGCTAATGAAAATCTCATCAAAAACTTCAAAAAAATAACAAAAAATAAACATATCCTATCGACGGCTCGACTGATGGAAATCCCATTAGAAACGTCAAGCAAATAACAAACATGTTGCATATCTATATATTTCCAATTTCTCCATCCATACAAAACCATAACGACAGATATCCATGGAGAACAACTTACAGATTCCAAAGAAGAGTTTTAACATAAACAATAAATAAACAATTTATACAAAACACCCAAGTAAAGTGACCTAAATATTGTGCAGCACCATAGTTTTAAAACCCTCCAATCTGCCATAAAACGAAGCAGAGGCCGACAATTTTATTTTTACAATAGTTCACTATGAAACCAACAGATCATGATTTTGGTGAATGGGGAAATCAATCTATGAGCACCTCTCAAATCTGCAAACATCCTAAACTCCATAAAGAAGGTAAGTGCATACAAATTTGCTAAATACTCCTATGAAATAATGCAAAATGTTTCCTAAACATGATAGCAAACCAAACTAAATTGAAAGCATGAAAGAAACAAGATACATATCTATCCCATAGTGGATTGGTGCTTCTTTGATGTGGAAAGAAGCCCTTTCCCAATCCTTGATAAGCTTGGTGATGAGGATGCAATGGACAAAATTAGCTCTCAATTGAAGAGAGTAACTTTGCATAAAATTTGTTGATGGATGAATGAGGATTAAGGCCTTATTTTATAGATTTTCTTGATGAGAGATTGTCCAAATGGGTGAATGTGGGACTAAAGATCCACCAATGAGAAGAGGACATTTGTCAAGTGTTGATAGGTTGATGGATGTGCAAGATTTGGGAAGTGTGCCCATGAGAGGGAGAATTTGAATTCAAATTTTGCAATAAATTTAGAGAGGGGGACAAGAAAAAGAGCAATAAATGCAATGTTGGAGGGACAAATCAACTTTTCATGATTTTCAAATTTGAGGGCCATGTTGAGTGAAAATGAGGGTTTTAATAAATCAATAAATGATTTGTTTGTGCAAGTGGAGATATCTAGAGGATGCAAGTGGGTGAGTTAGGTTAGGCTAATTAGGATTAGGTTAGCTTAATGGTGATTAGGTGAGTTTGACTTTTAGGACTTTGATATTTGATTTATTTGAATTAGAAAATGATGGAATATGATTTTGGATTTGATTTAAATGGATATTTGATTTATTAAAAGGTTGATGATAATGTTTATTTGATTTTAAATAAATGACCTTAGGAGATGAGATTACCTAATGAATGGATGAAGGTGAACCTCATTAACTGAATAAGCGGATGCACATGAAGCTTGATTTACTTAATGAATGCATAATGCTAATTTTGCATGTCTACACAATCAAAATAATCAAGACTTTTTATTAGAGGCCATCCCCAAGGTTGTTGTTAGGGAAGACAATGAAAAGCTTGCGGCCATCCCCTCTATGGAGGAAATAAGGAAAGTTGTCTTTTCTTTTGAAGGAAACAAGGCCCCTGGGCTTGATGGATTTCCAATGCTCTTTTTTCAATGGTTTTGGGATATTGTGGAAAATGATGTTGTGAATGTTGTTAAGGAATTCTTTGGTTCCAGAAGGCTCCTTAAGGAATTGAATGATACTTTTGTGGTCCTTATTCCTATGAAACTAGGGGCAATGGAGTTTGAGGCATTCAGACCCATTAGTCTTTGCAATTCTCTCTATAAAATCATATCTAAGGTGTTGAATTCAAGGATCCTTTCTATCCTTCTGTCGTTGATTTTGCGTCAGCAAAATGGTTTTGTGCCTTGAAGGAAAATCTTAGACTCAATAGTCATAGTCCATGAGAATATTGATTCACTTGTGGAATCTAAAACTAAAGGGTTTCTTCTCAAGTTGGACATCTCCAAAGCATATGACCATGTTGACTAGGAGTTTTTATTCAAAATCCTAAGGGGGTTTGGTTTCAGTAGTAGATTCATTCAGTTGGTGAATCAGTTGGTTACCACATTCTTCACATCTATCATTGTTAATGGATCTCCCTCTAGATTCTTTCAAAATTCAATAGGTTTAGGATAGGGTGACCCTATCTCACCTATTCTTTTTACTATAATGGCTGAAAGCCTAGGAACAAATCTTAAGAGATTGATCGAACAAAGGTCTCTTGTTGGTCTTAGTCCTTCTTCCATGAATTTGATTTGTTCTCACCAACAGTTTGTTGACGACACTATGTCGATGGGAAGATCTTTCGTGAACGAGGCTAAGACTTTGAAAAAAACTTTGGTTGTGTATGAGAAGGCGACAGGGAAGAAGGTCAATAGACAGAAGAGTTCCATCTTTTTCTTCAATACCCTTGAGCATAGAAAGGTCAAGATTGCTAGAATTCTTGATTGCAAGGTGGAATTATTACCTTCTTCTTATCTCTGACTTTTGTTATGCCTTAAAACTCCAGACTCCTTTTGGTGCTCTTTGGTTGACAGGTTCAAAAAGAAATTGGTAGGTTGGAAAGGAGCTTTTTTGAGCCAAGCTGGAAAAATTTAGCTTCTTAAAGCTTCTCTTCAGAACCTCCCAATTTATGCTTTAAGCCTCTTCAAAATTCCTGCTAAATACACAGAGGCCATTGAAAAGATCCAGAAAAGTTTCCTTTGGTAATGAGTGGAGGAAAGAAAGAGAATGCCTCTTATAGGGTGGGACTTGGTTTGTAGACCGAAAACCTTGGGGGGTTTAAGTCTCAGAAAAATAAGAATTATTAATAATACTCTCCTAGTCAAACAAATATGGAGATCTTTCTTGTCTGGCGGAGAATGGAAAGATATTTTAAGAAGTAAATATATGGCTGACTGTATGTCCCTCAAAGGTCTGATGGATTCTCCTATCCTCGCACATGGTTCAACTTGTTGGAATGATATGATTGCTAGTAGAAAAATTCTAGAATCAGGGATAGGATGGCACATCAGAAGTGGCAACCAAGCTAGATTTTTGGAGGATAAATGGCTCTTTAAGGAATACCTTATTAATATTGAAAGATTCAATAGATGGGAAGAGAAATGTAAAGCTGCTTTCGAGGAACTTGTCAAATAATATTGGTATTAAGGAGATTGGGTGAACTTATGCATGATCAGTCAAGAGTTGGCTCAACTTCAATCCTCCTTAAAGGTTGTTAGATTAGGACAGAATCAATAGGATGAAACTCTTGTCTGGATGGATAACCCTTTGGGTAATTACTCTGTCTCTTCAGTTGTCTCTTTTTTGTCCCTTTCTGAAGCCCCCCCTCCCTTCTAGTCTAAAGATTGGATTAAACACTTGAATCCTAGAGTCAATATCTTCTTTTAGACAATGCTTCAGAATAAAGTTCTCACGGTGGAAAATATTTGTAAACGGGGATTTCAAATCCCCAACAGATGCTACCTCTGCAAGACTGAGGAAAAGTCAGCCAACCACTTTTTTCTCCACTATATGTTTGTTTCCTTAATCTGGAGAAAATTATTAGCTATCTGGAATATCTCTTGGGTGGGTATGTGTAGGATCATGATGGGCCAAAAAGTGGCAATATGATGGGTATGTGGCTGATGACTTTTTTTTTACCCAAAATTGATGAAATGAAAAAGGTTTTTAAAGAATATTCTCAAATTTTCACCAATATAAGGGTATGTGCAGGATCATCATGGAAAAAACAAGTCCTTAAGTGGCAAAAAATTTAGGAAAATCAGAGTTAGGCAACTTGACTTAAAAATTTGAATAAGTTGTCTATATTATTTCAAATGAATGTAAGAATAGAATCTGTCGCAAATTGAATGTAGTTTCTAAACTACTAGGTTTGTTTAAAAAAATAAAAAATCTATTTGGTGAAAATTTGAAATTTCAATGTAGTATTACTTAAATTTCAGGGAAAAAATAATAAGTAGGTGTTTGTCTGACCACCCTAACCACAATAAAATGATAATATTTTTTATAAGATTTAGATATAACTAGAGGACTCATGTACTGATGTGATGCATATTTTTGTAATTTTTTTCCTAGTAAATAATTAATTATGAATTTTTATTAGAACTTTTAAAAATATGGAAAACTCGTATGTCTGACCACCTTAACTTGGTCAAAACTTCATGAAATTCTATTTTTTTTTTAATCCTATAGTATGGCATAGAATGTGACACATGTTTTGGATTCAAAAATGTGATACCATTTGAAAGCTATAGATGTTTTTCAATCACCTATCAATCAGGACTTTAGTCATAATTTGAATAGAAAATGAATAATAATTACTTATTAAATTCAAATTAAAGCATAATTTATATTGGTGGAAATTATGAAAATCCCCTTTAAAAACCCTTTTTGTTTTATCAATTTTGGGTAAAAAAAAATCGTCAGCCACATACCCATCATATTGCCACTTTTTGCCCCATCATGATCCTGCACATACCCATAAATTATGCTTTACTTTGAATTTAATACGTAATTATTATTCATTTTCTATTTGAATTATGACTAAAGTCCTGATTGATAGGCTAATTGAAAAACATCTATCGCTTTCAAACGATATCACATTTTTTTAATCCAAAACATCTGTCACATTCTATGTTTCACATACTATAGGATTAAAAAGGAAAAATTGAATTTCATGAAGTTTTAACCAAGTTAAGGTGGTCAAACATACAAGTTTTTATATTTTTAAAATTTGTAATAAAAAATTCATAATTAATTATTTACTTGGAAAAAAATTACAAAAATATGCATCACATCGGGACATGAGTCCTCTACTTATATCTAAAATCTTATAAAAATATATTATCATTTTATTGTCGTTAGGGTATTTAACAAACACCTAGTTCTTATTTTTTCCTTGAAATTTAAGTACTACTGCATTGAAATTTCAATTTTTCATAAATAGATTTTTACTTTTTTAAACAAACCTAGTAGTTTAGAAACTACATTCAATTTTCTATAGATTCTATTCTTACATATTTTTTAAATAATATAGATAACTTATTCAAATATTTATGTCAAGTTGCCTAACTCTGATTTTTTTGAATTTTTCGCCACTTAAGGGCCTATTTTTTTCATTATGATCCTGCACATACTCGGGTGTTCCCCCAGACCATTGAAGAGTTCTTTATACAATGGAAAGTGCCTACTCAAAATCCCTACATTTGAAGGTTATGGGCTTTTTTATTCCCTTTTTTTACTTGGATATTTTGGAAGGAGCGTAATAATAGACTTTTCAGGGACAAGGAGATGTCAGAGAATAATGTCTTTGAGAAAAAATTTAGGCTTATAAAGGAAAACTTTAATGTGATTCCTCAAAAAGATCTTAACCTGGAAGTTGTGGTGTGCACTCCCTATGATTTAAGGATACCAAAAGATTGGAATATTAAAGTGGAAATTTCATCTGCTTCCAAGCTAGCTAAGAAAAGTAGGGAGGGTGTTCGCTGGACCTTTCCCCCAAATGGCTGGTATAAGGCCAACTTTGATGGAGTTGTGAAGGGAAACCCGGGTATGGCTAGAAGTGGAGGTGTGTAAAGGGATTCAAATGGTAACTTTATGGTGGTTGTGGCAATATCCCTGGGCCACCAAACCAACCATGTGGTAGAGGCTATAGGAGCATTTCAAGTTTTAAGGTTAGCTCATAATCTGAATATAAAAAACTTATGGCTTGAAGGAGATTCTAAAAATATTATTGATTGTCTTTTAGGAAGGACCCCACCCTCTTGGTCGATAAAGAATTGGATAGATGAAGCAAAGTCTATATTAGAAAATTTTGAAAAAGTAAAAGTTTCACATGTATACAGGGAAGCTAACAGCGTGGCATATTACTTTTTGAATGAAGCGGTTAGGAAGCAAGGATTGAACACGTGGCAGGATTGTGGGAACTTGAGAACTAAAGTCAGGGCCTTACTAGATTATGATATTACACATGGGAAAGAGGAAAATACAATTAATGATCAAAGAGAAAGGGTCCAAGTACATCAAAATCAAGAGATTTTATGGGGCCGCGCCATGTTACTTAGAAGGGAAGAAAAAGCAGCACACTTTGTGGGTGCATTGGAATAGCTGCATAATTCTGCCATAGGTTCTCAGCGCTGGTAGAGTTTGTAGTAAGGAGCAAACGAAAATGGGAGGGACAGGAAAACAGTTGAGCCTAAAAGCTATGAGGTGCACACTAGGAATGACAAGGTTTGGGAGCAGATTGAAAGAGGTGGGCTGGTTCCATATCTGGAAAAACTTCATGGGCCTGATTATGTGGCCATGGACTACTTCGAGAAGAATTGGAACAACGACGAAATAATTCTCTTTGGAAGGAAGGTGAAGTTGGATGAGCAGATTATAGGGGAGATTATTGGAATGTCCATTGAGGGCATGAAGTTTTATCGTGACAGAAGGTTTTTTGATGAGGCAGTCATCAGATTTCCTAAGAAGGACAAAGAGAAATTGAAAATGGTTAAAATATCTAACACCTATTTCAAAATTGACACCATCAAGGCACTGTGGAGAAAGGTACTTCGTGTCATAATGGAGTATATCACACTAGACGAGAGATTTACAAGTGTATGGGCATCATTTTTCCATTCTTAACCACTTCTGCCATAAGGTGTAGATTTCTCTACCTCACTACTTGTTATGTTTATTGAGTAATAGCCTTGAGGACCAGAAGAAAAATCCCAGGAGATACCCTATTCTTCATCTTGGTTTTATTAGGTTAATATATGAACACTATCAAAGCATGTTAGCTTTATCTAAACTTGTTGCCTCTACGGAGTCTAAGGACTATGATACTGATAGTGGGGGTTTAGAGATTCAATCGAACCAGGAGAGAATTGTTGAAACCCACCCATCTTTTGAGATGTCTGGTAAGAAAACCTAGTCTAAAAAACCCCAGCTTGCTAAAGCTAACCCTGAGACCTTCCCTGACTGCTTTGCCCCTTAAAGAATCATGTTCTTAAGGGCTCCCTTGCCAACAAGTTGATTTCCTACTCTGAGGACTCTTTCAAAGACAAAGCCGAGAACCCTGAACCTAGTAGAAATTATGTGCCCTCCCCTCCTGCCTCTTTCAAATTTGAAGGTATTAGATTTCCTAGCTCCCCCAACCCAGGTGATGCTAACCTCATATTAGACTGGGTTTAGTCTAGTGACATTCTGGCCTCTGCTAGAAATGACATCAGTGACATTTTTAGGGTCTTAAAGTGGCCCTATCAAGAAATTAATGATCTTAATCAAAGAAATAGGGCTCTGTATAGTAAATCGGAGGAGCTGGAACTAAAGATGTCCGCTCTCAGCAACGAAGAAGGGAAATGAAATAAGAATAGTATTGGAAAGAAAGGAGGTGACATTGAGGAAAAATGCAAGTCATTGGAAGAGGAAATGGTTAAAATAAGAAATAACTTGAAAATAGTCATGGAACAAAACCATAAAATGGCTAGGCACAATGCCATTATTATCAATGCTATGTCTAAAAAGTTGGAAAAAATGCAACAGGGTTCACTGGTTGTTAATTTGGAAGAGAACAAAGAAAGAAAGAATGAGGACCAAGGTATTTTTACAAGGACCTGAGCCAATCTCAAAAGGAAAATGCCTCCCACTACACAAATGGTTCAGATCTTAAAGAGGGGGGTTCAGGATATGAACGAGCTAGAAGCTGAGACTGCTAATCTTTTAAAGACACAAATTTAGCTATTGTTGGCTTTTTGTCTAGTTTTTTGGTTATGTGGCCTTCGCTGGCCTTTTTGATGGCCGTGGTCATTTACTATTGTTACTTTTATAGCCTCTCCGACTATGATGTATTTATTGACTCTATCTTTATTTTGTAAACTTTGTGGTTTCGGGTCCCTATAAAACCCATTTTTTCGTCTTTCAAAAACATCACAATGGCTCTTTCAATAATGCAACTTAATAAATATACTTCCTCACACATTATACACAAAATCTGAGCTACATTAAGTGGAATTCAATATTATAGAGAATTAGAGAAATTGTAACACACCTATTACACAAAAAATACTATGCAAGGCTCAACTAATGAAAATCCCATCGAAAACTTCAAACAAATAACAAACCCTCTATATATCCATATATATACAATCACTCCTATCTTAATCTGCAATTGGGCAATAAAATTATCAGCACTGACCATTTTAATGGAAGAACCTATATATAACTACTATTGCTCCTATGGTATTGGGTATAAGCCCAAAACTCCATAAAGATAACTACAAACAATAAACGAGAAAAAAAATATTTATAAACCCTAACCATATTTCACAATGAAACAAAAAAATATTTAGTTGCAATTTCTCCACCCACAAAAAATGATAACGCTAGACATCCATGCAAAACAACTTACAGAATCCACACAACAAAAAAAATCTATACAAAACACCCATCTAAAATGACTTACAGATTGCGGAGAATGACAACTTTAAAACCCTCCAATCTGGCACAAAAAGCAATGAAACCCAACGATTTTAACCAGGGTACCACAAACGAAGAATCTTACAATAGTCCTCTGTCAACCCAACACCACAATGACTCTTTCGACAATGCAACTTAATCAATATACTTTCTCACACATTATGCAACACATTAGTGTTCAAACCCTCAAACCTACTATCAAAATGAACAATAAGAAAAGAATGAAAGACACACAATAAATTTAGTTTTGCAAAAAACCCATGCAAACGGACTTACTAATTCCTCAGCTCAACAGTTTTAAAACCCTTGAACCTGCTAAAAAATGGAGCTGAATGTGATGAATTTAACAATAGCCTACTATCAAACCAACACCATAATGGCTCTTCCAACAATACAACTTCATTAAAGTATACTCTCCCACACACCAACATTCAATATTGCATTTACTTCATCCACTGCCATTGTGCAACGATAGGGAACATTGGGCCTCGTGCAAACAAACGCTTGCCATTCACATTCCCTGTATCTAGCACACCATTCTCAACCGCCACCAACCCATGTAATTACCAACACCCATGTCACCACACTAAAAAAATGGTGGCCTCCCCGCTACTTGACAACTCCAATTCACAGTTGGGCTAACGAAAATTCTGATGGAAACTTCAAAACAAATTAGCCTATCAATTAAATATCATTTATTTCCCTGCCTAAGAAACACCACATAAATCAGTGCATTGCTATCAAAGTATACACTAGCCAGTAGACTTTAAACTCCATTGCCTAAAATTGAAGGATCATGCTTTGTACAAGAGCCTCAAAAGATTTTATCTCACTTCATTCTTCCCATCTACATAGGGAAGAATTATGGCTGTAACAACCATACTTATAGGCACATTGAGGGCAATATGGGACATATTTCGCCTCTCTCTAATTCCATCTTTATAACTTTTTTTTCTTTTGCACAGAATGTCATTTCTAGCGAGCAACAATAAGAAGGGAGTTTGCATTTTATTTTGCTGGTGCAAGGTACAAGAAGGGGGAATTTAGATTGTTTATACACTACACCCTCTTTTTGTTCTATTTGGAATACATTCAAAATAAAAAATGTAGAGGGAATGTTTTTGGGGGTTTGACACCATTTATTTATTTCTTTCAAGATTTTAAGTTTAACATTATTTGATTCTATTGCGCATTTCCACCCTTTAGTAGTAGCTTGAAATAGTGCACTACAAAATAACAATTGGGTAGTGAAACTAGGAGCAAGACTATAAATTAACCATTTTTTATTTTTATTTTCCTTTCATTCCATTTATGGTGGTTCTTAGTCAAATGATACTCTTCTATTTAGTTCTTGGTTTTAATAGAATGAAACAAGGAAATATATAATCTAGGTATTAAATAAGTTACCAATAGATCAATTAATGTAACTATAGTATTCTCTTATGCAGATTCTAACAATAGCTATAATAAATTTCTCCATCTCTCTTATGTATACAAAATCTATGCACCTATTTTATAAAATGATATACTTGCTAACTGTGTAAATAATTCTCTTTGCAATAACGTAACTTAATATGCATTCCTTTCCTTTATTATTAACAAATTACTAATCATTCATTCCCCTAACAATATAATAATACCCTCAAAGTGTAAGATACACAACAATCATTAAATACAATAATTTCTTCCAAAATTCAAGATAATGAGAGGTGGATAGAAACATGCCCATAAGTAAGAATTTAACTCTACTGCATATTTACTTTCTTTTCTTTATTTCCACAAATGCAATTTTTTAAATATTACACAACTTTTAGGAGTAGAATGAATCAACACACTAAGAAATAAGCTTGCTCTCCACCCTAGTGTAATGGCATCAGGGATCCTTGTGGGCTCTACCCACACTCCCAAGGAAGGAATTATTTTAGCTTCATGATGATAAATGGAGTTTTTTCTCATTGTTTACAAAGGGATAAAACTACCATAGCACAATTTTCATGCATCTAAGTTCTCTACTTTCTATTTTCCACCATGATCCATTCACTATGTCATCTTCCTACAACCAATAAATAAGGGAAAATGGAAAAGGAAGAACTTATCTTTTCTTTTAGATGAAGAGATTGAAATCTTGTATCACTCTCCATTGTGAGGACTTTTCAAGGGTCAAATCATGTGCTTAGGGAACTATTATATACCCACTTGACCCCTACTACTATGGTATATACTCGAGGGGGTTTATTTTTGCATCCCAACCAAGGAAATTGAGAAAAATCCCTCTTTAAATACCCTCTTAAGGAACTATCCGAATTTTCACTTGGATAATGGTTTCTAGACCTTAATCCCCAACTTACATCCACATGACACATAAATAAATACCCTAAAAACCCAAAATGTAATTTACCCATTTTTACATCAACCCTCACCACCTTACTCTACAAACATATTAACTTTATATCTTTCCAAGCCCCATCTTTTAGAAGTCGTTCAATATACTCATTGGTTTTCCCTCCTCGTACTAGAACTCTACTTTCATGCACATTACCAATGCAATCGTAAGAGCAATCTTATATCATACTAAATTGATAGCTACACTAAGATTTAATTATACAACAATTTCATTTACAATTTAGATTCATATTCCCAATTTATGAGTTCATAACACCTTCATGACAGTGACAATAAAAGAAAATGAAATTCAAGGATATTATCACACAATCACATCATGTATTGCATAGTACAACTTATCATCTATTTACGGAAAAATATAACAAAATAGATTTAGTATTAATCACATGAAAAATGGAGTCTTACATCTTCGTTTTAAAAAAAAAAGTTCCATTTGTGTAGCATGGTTGTGTTGTCCTCTGGGGTTCCTTGGCGGGGTGTTACACTTGGTATCAGAGCCCAAGTTCTAACATTGGGTACTCTGGTTTCATATGAGCTCATTATGTTGTCCTAGTGCTTAGACTCTTGAGCTTATGTTTTTCCCCTTTTGTCATCCTCACCTAACAACCTTTATTTTTGTCTGTTGGGGGTGTTTGGGCAGGAAGATTCCTAGAGGTCAAGGTTAGGGTCATCGAGGTGGTGGCCTTGGGGCTAACTGCTAGAACACCCCTTCTTAGAGTTCCCACGAGAGTGATTGTGAGGAACAACAGGGCTCCCAAAATGAGTAGAAAAGCGGGGGTCATAATTTGGGTCAGTCAAAGTTAGAGGGATCTTAGTTGTGTCATTTTCTTCAGGAGGTCCTTGCTCGTCTAGGCCCTAGATAGGAGGGTAATCAGTAGGTTGTTAGGGAAAGAGAAACATCTCCTAGGAGGAGAGATGTTACAACAGAGCAGGAAAGTATTTCAGCAAGTCATATGAGGGATCACTTGAGGGCACATCCTCCTGTCTTTGATGGTTCTAGTGGTGGTTTGGATGCTAAGACTTGGTTGATTGGTGTTCAAATTGGTAGTGCACCTCTAGTAGGATTTGGGTTCCGAGGTGGTCAGTATCAGGCATCAGGTTCCTCTAGTAGCCATCATGCACTTGCTAAGGGTGAGTAGTAGTAGCAACAACGTCCCCAGTCAAAACCTTAGAAATCTTAGTCTTAGCAAGGTAGTAGGTTTTAGTCTAGGAAAAAATAAAGTTGGCAGTGAGCCAAGCATTATCGTCCCGATCATCCAGCTCAAAGCACATAGTCGACAGTTAGTAGAGGTAGTTTCCAACAATCCAATGCACCTTCAGGTGGCAGGGAGTATGGTAGAGGTACCAGATGTTTTTCTTGTGGCCAATAGGGCCATATAGCTAGATAGTGTCCTTACAGGAGCACATCAAGATTCAGTTAGAGGCCAACAGCCTCAGAGCTGATAGTGGGTGATGCAGGAAGATCTCACAGAGTGTTAACAGTGGTTGATAACTGCCAGGAAGAGCATCAGGGAACGATTGTAGAGAAAACATGAGACTCACCCTCATGGGTTGAGACATTGAGCAGGTTAGGGTCCAATGGGATCCTAATGATGAGTCCTCTGCCATTTGGGAGGATGCATATGGAATGTGAGAGTTATACCCTTCTTGTTTGTAGGCTTCTAGGAGTAAACCTGATTCTAGGGGGAGGATGTAGTGCCCCTCATATTAGTAGTTGATCTATTTAGGATCATACATTTTTACACTCTATTTGATGTTGGACTTACTGCTACGAGTATAGTTTGAGGATACTTTGGTGATACTTCTATTATTGGTGTTTTATGCTTATGTTATGACTAGTATATGGACTTATTTGATTATGTGGATTAATCTTATTAGGAGGATTATGTGATCATATGATCATGGTTATTATGCTATTATCTATTGATTGTTCTTATCTTGTTTGTTATGCAACTAATTGTTATGAGTCTATTTGGTTACTTGTTTGATGTGTTTGGGTGAAAGGGACATTGTTACATTACTCACTTGTGAGTACCCTACTACACAACAATTTCCTTTCACGATGTTCCTGATTGCATGATTATGTATATGCTCAACCTTTTATGTTTTATAGGTTGCAGGTACTAGGCACCGACTCCACCTAAATTGGTAGGTCTAAGTGTGCCTTAAACCCAATGGAACTATTGTTTTGAGATAACATTTGGTCCCCTACTCTAGCCATCATTCTTAAAGAGGGTGAGTATTTGGTCTGTCAGCTTGTCATTGCCATCTTATGTCTATGGTCAGCTAGCCTTGCTTTTCAACCTTGGTTAGGGTATATGTAATTGTTGTTGATATCTGGTTTATTTAGTTTAAATTTGTTTGATAAATTGATGTATTAAATAAACTATTAAGTAAAATGTCTTTGATAAATAGATATAAATATATTTATTAATGATTATGGTTTATAATAAATTTGAAAGCGTAATGTAATATTAAATAAAATAAAATAAAATTGAATTATAATGAAATGTAATAATGGATAAATAGTAAAAATAATTAAAAAGATAGAAAGATTTTTTGTGGAGCACATGCATAACTTCAAACTTATTGTTGAAAAGAAATTTGATGTTTTACTAGAGATTTTAGATATTTTTATTAGTATTTTGTTTTTGAAAATCAAACATCCTTCCTTTTGTAAATAATTGTCCTTTCAAGAGATATTCATTATTATAGATTTTTTTTTCTAAGAAGAGGAGAAAAATCTGTCTACAAGATAAATTCTTATGCTATCTAGATTTTGTGGGGAATTATTGGAGAGATTGATTATGGATTTCGAATAAGTTCTTGCTGCAGAAGATTGATCTTGACACCATATTTTCATCTCAACCAACATTGGATCCAAGTTGGGTTTTTTTTTGTTCTTTGTTTCGTTTCTCCAATTAATGCAATTCAAAATATTTCTCTCTCTGCTTGTTGAAAATAATTGCTTGATTGTTAGGATGTGTTTTGGAATGCTTGATAAATTTAAAAGTTTCAATTGCTTCCTTGCAAAATTCATTTTTGTTAATATTCTGCAAACTTGATTCTCATAATGGTGTCAAATTATTTCTCCCCTTCATTGTCTTTGCTTGAAAGTTTCTGGAGTCTATTCAATAAATCCATTTTGAGCACCTCCCTTAATTCTTTCCAATCTCTTTTGTTTGAAAGTTTATATGCTATCAGCGTATCCTTATTTTCTTTCATTTTGGCTCATTGTTGTTAGCTTGAAAACCATTGTATTCAAGCTATATATTGACGTATTCCTATGTTGGGTGTTCTGCCAATTCAAAGCCTTTTTTATTTTTTGGTTGGGTGCATTGATTTTGTTATTCTTTTAAAGGAAAAATTTATCTTTACATCTCTTTATTTTGGGTGCCAGTCTATGGGCTAGGCATGGCGCCTAGCACAAACCATAGCTAGAAGTCGTACATCCCCCACACTACCCTGTTTGCTTGCATGTAAATATGGATTATTCCACAGTTTCTATGATTAATATTGTTGTGTTTCATTCTTCAAAATATATTCAATGAACTTGCATTATATATGGACATCGATATAAATAATATTATTGCCTTTCATTTTTGTTCATATTGCTATGTTACGATGCTTATACTTTAGGTTGGGGATTTGATATTTGATATTCAATGTACTTGCATTATAAATGGAAATCGATGCATATTCACTGTATTAGGAATTTGATGTATGCAATAATGGTTGGGTTTTAATTCATATGCAATGTATTTGGAATCGATAATCGATAGACAAAAATTGTGCTGGTATTCAATAAATTTCATTCATGATTGGCATTCGCTGTATACACTATGCATTTAGTATTCGATGAAAAGAAATTATGTTGAGTATTCAATGGAAATTAGTTTGGATGCAATGTATATGACCACATGATAGTCAAGTAAAAGGGAGAAGTGACCAAATTTAGTTAGAAATATTTGGCATGCTAAGTATTGGAAAATAAAAAATATTATCAAATAATAAAAGAATAAACATGTGATACCAACTGAAGGAGAGGATGAAATAATATGATATCCATCAAAGGTAGGAGAGTACTCGATTAAGCTTCTCTATGAGGTCTCAAAAAGAGAATCATAATCATTCCCGTGGTTGGTGGACTTATGCTTGGATTCTAGTATACTCATTAAATATGTTGGCTTCGCCTGGACCTTATGTAAATGAATTATTATTGGGGATATACTTCAAATATTGGGTTTTGAAGGGCCTTTCAGATGCTCGATATGCAAATATTAATGGAAAACATTAGATCATTTGCTAGTTCAATGCTTAGTAGCACAAAAATGCTAAGAAAAAGTAAAAAACATGCAAGAATGGCATGGACAACTCCCAAAGAATTTAATAGACATTTTTTGCTATTGGATGAAGAGGAAAAGTGGCTCATTATGGGTAGGGCTATGGATAACATCACTAAACATTATAATATGCTACCTATGGAAGGAAATAATTAATAGTTCATATTTAAGGAGTCTGAGAAAACAACAAAAAAATTAGTGACTAAAATTAAAATTAGGATTGCTATAATTTTGAATGCTTGAATCAACAACAAAAGATGCATACAGTACTTGAGCTGGGATTATAAGATGACAAATAAAAGGAAGTATCTTGTCCCACCAAAAGACAACTTTATAAAGATTAAGAAGGATATGAGCATAGTCATTTGGGAGCTCCCACCTTTTGGAAGGCTTAAATTAAACTTCGATGGAGCCTCCAGAGTAAATCTACGAGCCTCTAGTGCCAACTTCATCATTAGGAATAGTAAAGGAGCGTTAATAAAGGTGGGATGAATAAAACTACCTACTATAATAAATAATAGTGTAGAGTTTGTGACAATATACAAAGGGGTAAAGGAATGCAAAGAACAAAATTTTGAAAATGTGGACATAGAAGGTGATTCACAAATTTTGATTAAAGAAATAATAATAGTAAATTCCCACAACAAGAATAAGATACCAAAAAGTGATTTGAAGGTATCAATACAATTCTAAACAACATTAACAATTAAACAATTAAACACATTTTAAGAGGAAAATAAAGCTTGTATTTTTTTTATCAAATCAAGCCATTGATCAAGAATAAGATAAAATCTTGTCCAATGAAGGGATTGCCTAGCCATCATTTCGAAATATAGTACACACAGAAGCATCACATTAAATAGACATTATGTAACACAACTTTGGTGCTATAAAAATAAAAATGGCCCCTTTGAATGCACATATTAGACCAAGTCTTTGAGTTAAAATTAATAAAATTAAATGAAGATGGTGGGAATGATCTCCTTCATTGTATTATTTAAAAACTTTGATGTGTGATTTTATGGTGAACACTTTATTTCAATAAGAGTGATAGCTCACCCATAGGCAAACAAAAGGCTTGATAGGTGAAGTGACTTGTATTGAGTCAAAAAAGGACAAAAAAATATTGAAAGAGATAGTAGCAGTCATGGAAGAAGAATCGACCCATAACAAAATGGATATGAATGTCTATTTATTCAATTTTCATGGTAATGTACTAACCCTAATAAATTTTAATAAAATTCATGTGGTCACTGGCCATTTTTCTCTTGAATTTCACTCTATGTATCTAATAACAATGAAATTTACTTTTTTATTTAATACAAAGAGGTGACTCGAATTGCATTTTTTTTTTTTAAAAAAAGGTTATTCTCATTTGTAGTAATTTAGATGAGAAAAACTTGTTTCAAAGTAATCCCAATTAAAATTTGTTTACTTTGGGAAGGCCTATTGGTTCCACCCACTCAATTTGGTTCATACTAATGAAAGAATGACTCCAAATAGTTTTATTTGTTTTTCTCTTTATTATCTTTACACAAATGATTTTTTTAATCTTTTAGTGAAATGATTTTCTGTTGGGAAATAATTGTGGCAAAGAAAGAATGATATTTACACTCTAGGTTTTGCATACAAGATGTTTCATCTTTCTACACTCTACTTATGTAGTGCCTCTCCATGATTCGCCATGTTCGTGATGTTTGATAAATATTGTTTTGGGTTGTTTGAATTAAATTGGTTTTATAATATTGTTGTTGTTTAGTGATGAATTAAATAAATTGATTTGTATGTTGTTCTTCGGTAATTAATTAATTAAATTAAATTATTGAGTTATAGAGTATCATTTATAATATTCATTTTAATAGTGAGTCTAAATAAATTAAAAAGGTGGAAAATGATATAATATAAAATAAAATATAAGTGGCATGAGATAATGGAGAATCAATTAAAACATGTGAAAAAGATAGAAAGGTTCTCATGCAAGTGCATGCACAACTTTGATGAGATTGTCAAAAAAAAGAAACTTGAGGTGTATTAGAGATTTTAGAGATTATATTTGATTTTTTGTATTTTGGAAAAAGAAAGCAGCCTTCTTTTTGGAAAAACAAGGATCTTTGGGGGGTATTCTCAATGAACTGAAGTTGTAACTCTCATAGGGTTTGCAGACCTCTGTAATTTCTTGTTAAGAATGGATGTAGCGATTTGTAAATGGGAAAACTACGCGGTTGCATGATCTATGAGGAGAAAACTTGGGTATAAAAATAGTGTCGATAGATGGGGATGGTGGTAGCAGCGAGACAATAATCTTCTCTGGCGTGATGGTATGTGCGATAGCCAAGTATAAGGTGTTGTTGCAAGGTATGTGCATTGCCTCTGGATGCTTGTAATTTGAATATGGCCATTTCATTTTATAGACTGCGTTTTTCATGCATGGAGATCGATACTTTTTAGTGTGGTTTCATTTCGATGTTTATTTGCATGACTGGTATTCGATGGAGAATTTAATGAATGGTCTTCCATATTATTATTGCGTGTTTAATATTCGATTAAGTATGATCTCATATAAGTCAATAAATCTAGAACTTGATTGGTATTTCGATTCTTCTTTCATTGGCTATTTTTAGTCTATTGTTTATGCTTGGCCTTTGATGTTGAATGAGTTGACTTTCATCCCTGGAGTATATATATATTTGATGATGTATGTTTGTATTGCGTTCTTTTGGTAAGTGTACTAAACGACTTCATCACCGCGTATACCTTTGAAAACTTATGTATGAAGTTTTCTGGATGTTCTTTATGTTAGTTATTCAAGCTTTCTATTGATTTTGATGAACATACATTAGGTATGGTATTCGGTGCTTTTCTCTCCCTGCTGTCTCGTCTCTACCCAGCGCCTTGGGTTGTCGGCGTCTTCTTGAATGCTTCATGGTGCGATTTTGTATGTTGCCTGAGTGTTGATTTCAAACCCATATCGTGTTTGTGGCTTATGTTTGCATTTTCTTGAAAGTTTCTTAAGCCAATTGAAGCCTCTTGGCATAGTCCTTTCCTCTCACAGCTACGCGCCTCTCATTCTCCCAGTCGCTACTTGCAATTCTTTCTGCTCATGCCTTGATTTGTTTGTATTTCATTTTATGGCCGATGTCTTCATTTCTCTGCCTTGCGTAAAATCATAATCCTAGCTATTGATGGCGTCCTCTTTCTTATATTTGATACATATCATTATATTTGAAGTTCGTTTTATAACACTATGAGAGATATTCGATACTTTAGTTTTTTCTCTTTCCTTGCATATGTATTTGATTTTGAATCAATTGATTTTATTCCACGACTATAGTTTGGGCTTCCTTCAACTTTTGTAGTGCGATTTCAATACGATTGATAGGATTAATAATGGGTATCAATTTTGCTCTTTTCTTCCCCTCCCAACAGCGCATCTAATCTTAACTTCTTGTTTATCAAATTTGCTCATGGCTACATTCTCTTTTATTCGATGTTTTATGGCATTCTTTGAATCTGGATGGACATCCCTTCATTATTACTGGATATCTGATTCAGTGCACATTAGTATAGGGCGAGCCATTTTTCTAATTGCTTCATTTAGCATCACCAATATCCCCCAATTCACATGGACTGAGTATAGAGCTACACTTTGCATTTCCGATTATCTCAAGGTACACAGCTGTTACATATATTCCAAGTATGTATATATATCTCTTTCTTCTTCAGTCCTGTCTATAAATTTATATTTAAAACTACTTGCGGTTGCTTACAAAAATCTATAAATAGAATAATGGTATTGCCTAAGAGATAATAATTCATATTCAGATCGCCCTATTTCATTTTCTTCTTCTAGCTTGGATGGCTAATTAAACTTATGCTTTAAAGATTCTGCAGTGAAAATAACTATTTGAGGGGGGGCGTCTATACCACTGCAACCTTTAAAACCATGTAAAAATCTTCAAAAAAACACACATCAAAGTGATGAAGAGTGGCAACAACCCCACGCCTCCAATTAGCATAGTTAAAATCTGATTTATTCGTTTAAAAATAGTGAAAACCATAAGGATTTAGGAGGCACCTTTATGGCTTTATCATTGCAGCATATCTGAAAAAAAAAATAGAATCAACACATAGTCGCCCTTTGCATAATGTGCTTCCCTTTTAATTTTGTTTCCTGTTTTAAAAACCAGTAAAAAAATCAAATTTAATGAAGGTGCCTCTCTCACCCATGCCTCAATTTAGAACAGTTAATTCTGATTTTTATATTGAATTTAAAAGAATGCCAAAAGGCTTAGGGACAACGCCTAGCTTTTGGTAGCAGATTGGAAATGGTTCACACCTCTCAGAACAATTTCTCTTGCAACAATCTTGGAGATGAATTTAGATACAGCGTGGCACCTCTCTTTCTGCGTTTCATATTGTTTACTTGAAGTTTTGATCTTATAACTATATTATGATATTCTCTGTTTAAAGTTCTATGCTGAATGCTTTGATTCCTTGAATCCCATAAATTATATGCTTGGAGATCATTAATCTATATTGTGTTTTATGGATACTATCTTGGATATTCGATATGTTTTACTAGGCTTGATAATCACTCTATATACATATTGCATACTGTTTAATGCGTCCTCATTGCCCTGTACCAAAGCTTTCATTTAGGTGAGGGTAGAGAGGTTAAGATAACTAGGAGAGGTGGTATTTTGAATTACGCCTTAAGTCAAAGGTTAAAATAATTAGAAAAGAGACCATATAGCCTAGGAATAGTGGAAACCAATTTAAGAGATTTCTAGCTTATTATTCTACATTCATGTTCCTATGAATGTACATCTAAGATGGTTATTTAGCGATTATAAAATAAAAGGAAAGTTTTATATGTTTGTATTAAAATCCAAAGTAGAGTAGAATCATCACTCTTATGATAAGGATAGCTCTTAGATAATATGGTATATTTCCCTATTGATATACTATAACTTGTGCTTAGTTAGATTCAAAAGTAATTATTTTGAAGGATGAATTTGAAAGTGGTTATAAATATAAATATGTAAATGAGTGTATAGGATGTTCGGCTCACATCTATTTTATATGAGAATATATCAAAATGTATTAAATTTGTAGGTCATGAGAACATATAATACAATAGCTAAATATGTTGATTGCTAAATTTGAACCAATATTTACTCAACATATAGGAATGGGTATATTAAATCATTAAACCATTTCCTACTTTATGGAGAGGTGGTTTAATTAGTTACATTTTCATTCAATTTATTGAGTCTATGATGAATCAAGTCAAGTTAGGATTGATCAGAAATGAAATAAAATGTTATTTAATCATAGAATTATAATTGGATAAGTTATTATTAAAAAGATTATTTAATCATACACTATAAATTAAGTGCATTGATTTATTCAAATATAAGTAAAATAATGATTTAGATGAATTAAAAGAGTAATTGATTTAGATAATAGAAGATATTGAGTTAGATAATCAAAATGTAATTGATTTGTTATAGATAAATGAATTAAGTAAATAATTAAATAAATTGGTGTATTTCACCTATAGGTAAATGTTATTATTATTCCTTGGTAAATGTTAGGAAATTCGATTTAAATGTTTTTAGATTAAATGTTAGGTAATTCAATCTAGATGTTTTGGATTTCTCTTTGCAATGCGTCAATAAGTGGAAATAATGTGTTCATCGTTGATTGTTGAATGTTTACTTTTTGGAATAATGTGTTGGATTAGTGGAATTTGGGTGAAATTGGGTATTGTTTAAAATGGAAGTAAAGATTTATCTATGGAGTATTTATGTTTGTAATGCAAGGATTACTTGAATTGAATACTGTGTCATTTATTGAAAATTGGGGGTGAATTTGATAATTGTTTGAAAGTGGATGTAATTATGTAAGTTGTATTCATGATTGGAATGTTATTCATTTTTCGTCTAGTTGGAGGTGTTGAATTAGTAAAAATGAGAACCTTTGTTTACTGAGGTTGATTTTGGTATTTGTGTTATAAGAGAGTCTTTTGAGATCATGTTATTGTTGTCACTTCGATGGGGGAACCATTCCATTAGTGATTTCTTAGACTTTGAGGGATTGCGGAAAGAGTTTTCTTTATGATTGGATTTTCATATTGGTTCTTTGTGAACACTTGATTCTATACTTGATTATGTTTATGTGGTTTCTAGCCTTGCACTATGGAATTTTTTTTATTATGGAGTTCTTGTGTGAGGTGGTGCATGTGTCGCTTTATGTGATAGTTCATGTGACTTTATATGTTGTGCAAGTTGGCTTACCCAGTTAGTGGACTGTGGAGTCTTTTATTGCTAGTAGGGAGAGTGGCTTCCCATATGGACTAGAGCCTTAAGTGGTGTTCAGGTTAACCCATGTGGAAGTTGTGTTAATTCAGTGATAAACTAATAAATAGTTAGGGGGTTAGGTAGTACTCGCATTAATAAAATATAATGGATGTCTCCCTCATGGATCAAGTGCTCATTTAGGCTTGAGTTGAGATCAGTAGTCTTGGAATGGCAAGATCAACTGCCTTGTCATCATGAAAGGTATGTTGATTTTGCATGAGTTAGAATGGGGTTCGGGGATCGGTTGAGGTTGTCAAGGTAATGTAGGATGGGGTTCGGGACCTAGGAGGATCTGCATTCACGTATGTGTAGGATCATGATGGGCCAAAAAGTGGTGATATGATGGGTATTTGTAGGGTATGTGGCTGACAACTTTTTTTAACCCAAAATTGATGAAACAAAAAGGGTTTTTAAATGATATTATCATCTTTCCATCAATATAAATTATTTTTTTATTTTTAATTTAATAAATTATTATTATTCATTTTCTAATTTGAATTGCGAGTAAAGTCCTGATTGATAGGCTGATTGAAAAACATCTATAGCTTTCAAATGGTATGGCATTTTTTGAATTTTGAAACATGCATCACATTCTATGTTGTCCATACTATAGGATTAAAATAAATAAATTTGAATTTCATGAAGTTTTGACCTAGTTAAGGTGGTTAGACATACAAGTTTTTATATTTTTTAAAAGTTGTACTAAAAAATTCATAATTAATTATTTACTTGAAAAAAAATTACAAAACAAAAATGCATCACATCGGGACATGAGTCATCTACTTATATCTAAAATCTTATGAAAAAATATTATCATTTTATTGTGGTTAGGGTGGTCAAACAGACACCTACTTCTTATTTTTTCCGTGAAATTTAAGTACCACTACATTGAAATTTTAAATTTTCACCAAATAGATTTTTTTTATTTTTAAAAAACCTAGTAGTTTAGAAACTACATTCAATTTGCTAAAAATTCTATTCTTACATATTTTTGAAATAATATATATAACTTATTCAAATTTTTATTTCAAGTTGCCTAACTCTGATTTTTTTGAATTTTTTGCCAGTTAAGGGCCTATTTTTTCCATGATGATCCTGCACATACTGATTGGGTAACCCATATTGATCTATGTGATGACACTCTTCCCTACAACAACCTTGTATGCCTTGGTTTTTTTTCCCTTGTGGTTCATCTACCTCTGGAAGTAGTTGTTTCTTTATGTTTGTTTGTTACCCTTGTATAGTGGAGTCTTGTTAAGCCTATGTTTGTTTGGTTGTTTTTGTAGTGGTTCCTTATTGTCATCTCCTAGCACATGGGGTGGACCTTAGGGTTCCACATGGTTGATTGGAATGTGCTACGCACTCTATTGGGTTCCCAGTTGATGTTCATGAGCATGGATGTTGTACCTTATGAAGAGATTAAAGATCATCTACCGTACTTGATAAAGTGTTGATGTTATGTCATGTAATCATTTTAATTGAATCTTATCATGTATCTAATGTTTCCTTCATGTTGTATGTTGGGAAGTATTGATGTAATTATGTAATCGTGACATGATATATAATTATGTAATAAAAGTGGTGGATGTAGAATTTGGTATTATTATGTGATCATTGATGGAAGTATATTTGATGTTATGGATGTATGTATGATGTTCATTTACCTTATGCTATGATTTTAAAATGGACACTTGTAGTTAGCTTATCATCATTATTGGAATATTTTATGATGCAGCCATGATACCCTAAAAGACATTGTTAGAACTTATCTATGTTAGATGAATTATAAGATAGTGTTGTATGATTTACATTTCATGTTAGTTTCTTTAAAATAAAAAATTGTCTCATAATTATTAGTTAGAAGTGTTGTCCTTTGT
Organism: Sequoia sempervirens; assembly: GCA_007258455.2. Lineage (NCBI taxonomy): Eukaryota > Viridiplantae > Streptophyta > Pinopsida > Cupressales > Cupressaceae > Sequoia > Sequoia sempervirens. The sequence continues at coordinate 450,535,607 of VDFB02271358.1, read as the reverse complement.
GGTTTCAAGGTGGGGTGTTAGAACTTAAATACACCACCATCTTCAATGGTTATATAATCAATGATAATTTTACACTTCATCCTCACCAAAAAGTGTAGTCAAGAAAAAAACTAATTTATTTCTTAAATATTTCATGAGTTGGTATTCACTACAAGAGCTTAAATTTTAATAATATAAAGCTGAAAATTTATTCCTAGGAGCTTGGAGTGTATGTACATTGTCATGTTGAAGAATTCTTTAAGCCATTATATGAAATTTTACACAAATTATAATTGTAATAATTTTTTTTCCTACTTTGTGATCTAAGGATTGCATTTTTTCTACAAGAAATTATAGGTGTGTTAATTAAAATTTTAGATAAGTGGACATTCAAACTTAGAAATTACATAAGGCTAATGAGATTTTACACCACTAGGCTAGTTTCCTTTTCGTGGCGAAATATTTGAAACTCTATCAAGAATTATATTTCAATTCCAATAGATCCTCTAAATTAAATTTTTATTTAGATCACAAATATGTTAAGAATTATAGTGCATCTGATAGAATAATATAATAAATAATTTTTGTTTTTAGTTATGAGTTAGTTGGTAGTTAGTGGTTTGGGTTGTTAATAGGTTGAATAGGTTTATAAATCCATATAATGCAACCATTTGTGTATTGTTGATGAATGAAGAAACTATATGTTTAAGCCTTTGGTCTCTATTGTCACCATTTCAATATGGTATCAAAGTACTTTTGGAAAGAGGTCTCTCTAATTTTCACACCACTCATGATTTTTTTGTCAAGTTGATTAAGGAAATGAGTTAGTGGATACCACAAACCTTTGTGAACCCATTACCCTTTTTTGTATACATCCATTTTTTGTAATTGAAGAAATTCAAATAATGGACTACTGAGTACCATAGACCTAATGAAAAATCTAGAGTTCTTAGTGTTCACCCTTCTTACATATTTGTTAATGGTAGTAGCAGATATCATAGACCTTGCAACAAAACTATTGAAATCTACCATTCATGTGTCTTACCTTTCTCTTACATTCTGTACAATATTTTCACAATTTTCCCTCCATTATGTTCATCGTGTTCAAATTGAAAAAATTGAAAAGATATTAAGTTTTGTAGAAAAAGTGTAAGAGATTAAGGTGGTTCAATAGAATTTTTTATCTTTCAGTTATGAGGGTTTATTTTTTCAATATTGGTATGGATTTATTATGCTTCTCTTTGTTTGTTATTCATTTTATGCAAAAGATCAATCATGTTCTCATTAGACACCATCTATTGCTGGTACATTGTTCTTATTCTTAATAAAATTTTAACATGCTCTCACTAAAAGGGTAATATCTTTCTCATTTCTTAACTAAAACATAGATATTCAAAAAAAATTGGAAAGTTGTTTTTGAAAAGGAAAAAATAGGTTTTATAGGGACCTGAAACCGCAGAGTTTAAATAACAAAAGATAACAAAATAAGTCCAAACAAAAAAATGGCTGTCCCAAAAAGGAAATGACAGCACAAAGAGACAATAGGGCCCAAAAAAGGACCGCCCAAAAACCCAGAAACAAACACCACCGCACTACTCCATGGTGTTCAATAATTCCTCAGCCTCCTTTTCAACATCCTTCATATCCTGTAACCCCTGCTTGAGGATTTGAGCCGTATGTGACGAAGTCGGGGTCTTCCTCTTAGTGTTAGCCCGGATACAAGTCGAAATCCCTTCACCAGCAAATCTGCAGCCTCCTCTGTCCACATCCAAATCCACAACTAGCGAACCCTTTTGGTTTTTTTCGAGCTTTTCCACCATTGCATTGATGATAATGGTGTTATGCCTGGCAATTTTGTGATTGTTCGCCACAGTGGCCCTAATATTTTGGCCTATCTTGGACATACTGTACTCGATGCTAGTCAATCTTTCCTCATGTGATTGATGTCTTTTCCTTGGTAAGGGATTTTCATGTCCTTCATTCTCCCTATGACTCCAGCTAATCTTCTGCTCCAAATCCATGACTCTGTTGCTAAGATCAATATTACGGCCTTTCAAATCACAGACTTCCTTCTGGGTCCACTTGAGAACAGTGAAAAGGCCATCCGTACTTTTTTCTGCCACACTCACAATATCCTCAGGCTTGAGCTTATTTAGGGCCGAGTTAATTTCATCCTGAATAGGGGAGTCATAAGGGCCATAATATCAATATTTAAATTGATGATTTATGTGGAAGACATTGGTATTTAAATAGTTATTTCCAATTAATTTTTTTCTTTTTTTCTTTTTTTGTTAAGATTTTGGAGCCATAAGGATGTAATATACTTTGTATTTGCATATTATAATTTGATGCATTATTGGTAGAAATCGATATCCAAAGAAAGATTTTCATTTATGGGGGGAGAGTTTGAGGCATGTAAAATTTTGATAATGTAGCACCAAAACAAAGTTCCTATGTCACCACTAAAGGGGTATTAGGAATTATAGTGCATTAAATAAAAAAATTTAATAAAAAAATGCATTAACATGTTTGTGTTAACTTATTATATGTTTTTGATAAAGGAAAAAATGGGTTTTATAGGGACCCGAAACCATCAAGTTTATAACATAAGAAAGAGGAAAAAAAAGTCCAGCGGAAAAAATAGGCTGCTAAAAAGGAAAATACCAGAAAAAGCAGCAACCAACCACAAAAGACCAAGAAGGTCAATCAAAAAAGCAGCAGCAGTTAACTTATTATATGTTAGTCCCTTAATAGATTAGTTTTGTTCCAGGAAGGAAAATCCTAGACTCTATAGTCACTGTTCATGAGAATATCCATTCACTAGTGGAATAAAAAGCTGAAGGGTTTCTTCTTAATCTATATATTTCCAAAGCTTATGACCGTGTTGATTGGGAGTTTTTATTCAAAATTCTAAGGATGTTTGGTTTTAACAGCAAAGTTATTTAGCTAGTGAACCAACTGGTTACTACTATCTCCACTTCCATCATTGTGAATGACTCTCCCTCGAGATTCTTTCAGAATTTAAGAGGCCTAAGACAGGGTGATCCTATCTCTCCTATTTTGTTCATAATCATGTCTAAGAACTTGGGAAGAAATCTTAAAAGATTGATTGAACAAAGATCTCTTGCTGGTCTTAGACCTTCTACTAATTTGATTTGTTCTCACCAAAAATTTATTGATGACACTATATTGATGGGAAGATCAATAGTGACTGAGGCTAAGAATTTAAAAAAAATATTGGATGTGTATGAGAAGGAAACTAGGCATATGGTCAATAGAAAGAAGAGTTCCCTTTTTTTCTTTAATACCCCTGAGCATAGACAGATAAATATTGCTAGAATCCTTGGTTGTAGAGTGGAATCCTTACCCTCTACTTATCTTGGACTATCTCTATTTCTTAAACCTTTGGAACCCTTTTAGTGTTCGTTGGTTGATAGTTTCAACAAGAAGTTGGCAGGATGGAAAGGAACTCTTCTGAGTTAAGCAAGAAAAATTTAGCTCCTCAAAGCTTCTCTTCAAAACCTCCCAGTTTATGCACTTAGCCTTTTCAAAATACCTGCCAAATATGCAGAGGCCATTGAGAAGATCCAAAAAATATAGACCAAAATCCTTGGGGGAATTAGGTCTGAGAAAAATAAAAATCATTAATAAGACTTCTTTCTAAATAAATATGGAGATCATTTTCGTCTAATGGGGAATGGAATGATATCTTAAAAAGTAAATATATGACCAATTGTGTGTCCCTCAAAGCCTTGCTGGATTCTCCTAGTCTGCCCCATGGTTCAGTTTCTTGGAATGACATGATTGCTAGTAGAAAGAGTTTGGAATCAGGGGTTGGTTGGCACATTAGAAGTGGTAATCTAGCCAGGTTCTGGGAGGATAGATGTCTTTTGAAGGATCCCCTAATCAAAATTGAAAGATTCAATAGGTGGGTTGAGTTTTGAAAAGTTTCTTTTGGACAGTATGTAAAATATTATTGGAATGAAGGAGATTGGGTGGATTTTTATATGGTTAGCCAAGATTTGGCTCCGCTTCAATCTTCCTTGATGGTTGTTAGATTGGGATAGAATCAGTTGGATGATCATCTTGTTTGGATGGAAAACCCTTCAGGTAACTACTCTGTTTCATTGGTTGTTTCTCTACTGGCCCTTTCTCAAGCCCCCCTCCTTTCTGGTCTAAAGCATGGATAAAACATTTGACTCCTAAAGTCAAAATATTCTTCTGGATTCTACTTCAAAATAAGGTGTTCACAGTGGATAATCTTTGCAAACATGGATTACAAATCCCCAACAGATGTTACCTCTGCAAGAGTGAAGCAGAGTTAGCAAACCATTTGTTTCTCCATTGTCCATTCATTGCTACAATCAGGAGAATTTTTTTGGCTCTCTGGAACATTTCTTGGGTGTTCCCCCTATCCATTGAAGATTTCTTTTCACAATGGAAAGCCCCATCTCAAAATCCCTTCATTCGAAGATTATGGGAATTTATTTTCACTTTTTTTGTTTGGGGAGTGTGGGAAGAATGGAATAACAAACTTTTTAGGGATAAGGAAATGTCGGAGATTAATGCTTTTGAAAAAAAAAATAGGCTAATAAAGGAAAACTTCAATGTTATTTCCCAGAAATCCTTAAATCTTGAGGCTATGGTGTGCACTCCCTATGATCTAATGATGGCCAAGGATTCAAATATCAGAATGGATGTATCTAAGGCATCCAAGCCAAGTAAGAAAGATAGGGAGGGTGTGTGTTGGACCTTTCCTCCAAATGGCTAGACAAAAGACAACTTTGATGGTGCTATGAAGGGAAATTCGGGGATGGCTGGAAGTGGAGGTGTGTTAAGGGACTCAAATGGTAACTTTTTGGAGGCTATGGCCATTTCCCTTGATTCTGAAACCAATCATGTGGTGGAGGCTATAAGAGTTTTTTAAGTTTTAAATTTAGCACAGAATCTGAATTTAAAATATTTATGGCTTGAAGGGGACTCCAAAAACATCATTGATTGTCTCCTAGGTACAACCCCACCCTCCTAGTCTATTAATAATTGGATTGAAGATGATAAATCTATGTTAAATAAGTTTGAAAATTTTAAAATCTCCCACGTCTATAGGGAAGCTTATAGCATGGCATATTACATTGCAAATGAGGGGGTTAAGCAGGGAGGTTTGAACACTTAGTAAAATTTTAGGGACTTGGGAGCTGAAGTCAGGGCCTTATTATATTATGATGTTATGCATGGGAAAGAATAAAATATCTTTAATGATGATAGGGAAAATGGCTAAGTACATCAAAATAGAGAGATTTGATGGGGTTGTGTCAAATAACTTAGCTGGTAAGAAAAAGTGACACACTTTTTGGGTTCATTAGAATGATTGCATAAATTTGTAATAGGTTCTTGACACTAGTAGAGATTGTAGTGAGATGCATTTGAGAATGGGGGGATAGGAAAATAATGGAGGAAAATAGTTATGAAATGCACAAAAGGAATGATAAGGTCTAGAAATGGGTTGAGCGAGGAGGTTTGGTTCCTTTCTAAGAAAAACTTCATGGGCCTAATCCTCAGGCCACTAACTACTTTGAGAAGAATTGGAATAATGGAGAAATTATCCTCTTTGGGAGAAATGTGAAACTAGAAGGGAAAATCATAGGAGAGGTGACTGGCATGTCCACTAAGGGCATGGAATTTTATCATGATAGAAGGTTTTCAGACGAGGCAGTAGTCAATTTCCCAAAGAAAGATAAGGAGAAACTGAATCTAGTCAAAATTTCCAACAACTATTTTGAAATCAAATCCATCAAGGTGCTTTGGAGAAAGGTGCTCTATGTAATTATGGAGTATATCACCTTGGATGGGAGATTCACTAGAGTTTATGGTCATCATTTTTCCCTCCTTAACCAGTTCCACCATAAGCTATGGATTTCCTTTCCTTATTACTTGTTCTTCTCATTGAGCAATAGCCTTGAGGACCATAAGAAAAACACTAGGAGATACCCTATTCTTCATCTTGGGCTTATTAGGTTGATCTATGAACATTTTCAAAGCTTGTCAGCTTTATCCAAACTAGTTGCATCCACGGTGTCTAAGGACTATGATACAAATAGTGGTGGCTCAGAGATTCATTCTAAACCTAACCTAGAGGGAATTTTTGAAGTCCATCCATGCCCTATCCTTTCTAGTAAGACAACTCAGCTTTGTAAACCCTAGCACATGAAAGCTAACCTTGAGAGTTACACTGAATGCCTAACCCCTTTAAAGAAACCCATTCTCAAGGGATCCCCTACCAAAAAGTTGGTTTCCTACTTCGCGGATTCTTTGGAGGACAAAAAAAAGAACTCTAAAGGTAGTAGAGATTCCGCTTCTACACTTCTTGCCTCTGTTAGAGATGTTGGAACCATATTTCCTAGCTCCCCTAACCCGAGTGATTTCAACCTCATGTTAGATCAAGACCAGTCTAGAGATATCCTTACCTCTGCTAGATGTGGTGTTGGTGATATTTTTCAGGGTTATGAAATGGGACTATCAAGAAATCAATGATCTTAATCTCATAAACAAGGTTCTAAATAGCAAGTTGGACGAACTGGAACTGAAGCTGTTAGCTTTGAACAATGAAGAAGTAAAATAGAAAAAGAACAATATTGGGTCGGGAGATGATGAAAATGAGGACAAGTACAAGACTCTGGAAGTTGAAATTGTTATAATAAAAAATACTATGAAAATTGTTGTGGAACAAAACCATATAATGGAATGGAATAATACCATTATTATTAATGCAATGCCTAAAAAGTTGGAAAATTCACAACAGGGCTCGCTGGTTGTTGACCTGGAAGAGGACAGGGGTAAAAGAAAGAATGAGGACCCAGGAATATCGAAAAAGACCTGTGCCAACCTTAAGAGGAAAGTTCCTCTAACTTCCCAGATGGTCCAGATCTTAAAGAAGGGGGTTCAGGAGATGAACAACATGGAAGCTGAGACAATAGAAATTTTAAAGTTCTAAGCTTAGTTGTTGTTGATGTTTTTTTTTGGTTTTTTTGGGGTCTTTTTTGTGGCCTTTGTTGGCCCCTTTTTTGGTGGATGTTGCTTTATAATTTTAATATCCTTTCTACAGCCTCTCTATTTTTGGGATCTTTGATGTTTTATCTCTTTTATTTGTAAACTTTGTGGTTTCAGGTCCCTGTAAAACCCATTTTTTCCTCTTTCAAAAACTTATTATATGTTAGTTTCTATCTAAGTAGTTAGTGGTTTAGGTAGTTAATAACTAGAATGGCTTCATAAAGCCACAAAATTTAACCATTTGTATGTTATTTATGAATGAATAATTTACAAGTTTGAGTCTTTGGCTCTCTTTTATCACATTTTTGATACAATAATATCAACTTCAAAATTCTAAGAAATTTTAGATGGATAGAATTTCAAAAATGATACATTTTTTAATTCTAATTATTTTTCTACTATAAAATAAAGTTTATTACACTAATGTCTATCATATAAACAATATATTTAATAAATTACATATTTGCTTGATAATTAAAATGTTGAATAGATAAAACTGATATCAACCATTAGAAAAATTAATGTTCCTATTCAACAACATATATTGAATTTCTAATTAAAATAACTATAAGAGTCAATAGTCGTGTTGTAATTTGGGTCTCTTGACCATACCTTTCCAATTCTTCCCATTTTCTATTTAGGAAATAAGTCTAATATGGTATGTTAAGGAAGTTAAGAGCAAATTATGTTCTAGTGGCTATTCATTAGGCAATAAAAATTCTTAATATGTGAATAGCTTAATCAATTGTAAGTTTGCAAAAATGATAATATAAAAATATGTTGGAAATATTTTACACCATGATTATTGTTGTCATATAATAGGGAAATGGCATTAGAGATTCAAGTACCAAAAAGTAATCTCAATCTTAGACAAATTTAAAAGACATATTTGTGTTGACATGGTGACATTCTATTTCTTCCATGTAATCCAAACCCCAACTCTTTTAGGGAATTTATAATGTGTCTAGCTTGAAGAAGAATACATGTCACATCCTTTGGTATATAATGGTAAAAATGAAAACTATATGCATTTCTTCCTCTTCTCATTAAATCATGGTGTCCAAAGAAAAACTAAAAATCCATGCTTGAGATGAAGGAATATGTAGATTTGGACTCTAGATGCTTCTTGTCTTGATATAATTGCTTACCTCATATTGAATGTGATGACAAGAGAAAACTTATAAAATAATTAACTATGATGCATTATTTTTAATCCTAATTATTACATTTGTATATAATAAAAATTATCACATTAATATCTATCATATTTAATTTGATGTTTGATGTGGATGACATGGGTATTTAAATAGTTATTGCCAAATTAATTTTTCTTTTTCTTTTTTGTTAATATTTTGGAGTCATAATGGTGTAATAGACTTTGTATTTGCATATTATAATTTGATGCTTTATTCATAGAAATTTACATTGAAATTAAATTTTTCATTGATTAGGGGAGAGTTTGAGGAATGGAAATTGTTGATAATGTGGCACCAAAATAAAGCTCCTATGTCAACACTAAAGGGAGTATTAGGAATTATAGTGTATCAAGCATAGAATAATTTAATTAAAATGTATTAACATGTTTATGTTAACTTATTTTATGTTAGTTTTTATGTATGAGTTAGCTGGTAGTTAGTGGTTTGGGTAGTTAATAACTAGATTGGCTTTATAAAGCCATAGAATTTAACCACTTGTATGTTGTTTATACGAATGAAGAATTTACATTTTTGAGTCATTGGCTCTATTTTTTCACCTTTTTGATACAATAATATCAACTTCAAAATTATATGAAATTTTAAACGGCTAGAATTTCAACAATGATACAATAGTTTTAAATTATAAATATTTTTCTACTATACAATCAAATTAATTCAACTAATGTCTATCATATAAGAAAAATATTTAATAAATTGTATATTTTATTAAAAATTAAAATTTTGAATAGAAAAAATGATATCAACCATAAAAAAATTGAGTGTTCCCATTTATTATTTATTAGGGGGGTAAATGCTTTTGACCTAGAGCTATGAATTGGTGGCATCACAATAGGGGGACCTCATCCCCAACATAAACACTCAACAATTATACTCCAATGTGGTTTGAACTTTGATGGAAAGAAGAAATCACAACTTAACCATCACACCATCTCACTATTGGCTAAGCATTCCCATTTAGTTTTACATATTGAATTTCTAATTAAAATATCTATAAGTGTCAATAATCCTCTTGTAATTTGGGTCTCTTGACCATACATTTCCAATTCTTCCCTACTTCTATTTAGGCAGTAAGTTTAATATGGTTTTTTAATGAAGTTAAGACGATATAATTTTCTTGTTACTATTTAGTGGGCAATGAGCATTTCTTAATATGTGCATAGCTTAATCTATCATAAGTTTGGAAAAATGATAATATAAAAATAAAGTGTCTTACCTTGTAGAAAACCTATTGAAATCTTCCATTCAACTGCCTTAATTTTCTCTTACATTAGGTACATTATTTTAACAATTTTCCATCCATTATGTTCATTGTGCTCACATTCAAATTTGGAAAAAATCTAAGGTGTTAGAAAGAAAGTGTATGAGATTAAGGTGGTTCAGAAGAATTTGTTTCTCTTTCAATTTTGAAGGTGATTCATTATGCTTCCCTTTGATCGATATTCATTTTGTGCAAAGGATGAAACATGTTTTCATTATGCACCATTGTATTGTTGTTATATTATTTTGATTTTTAATGACATTTTAACAAGTCTCATGAAAACAGTAATATCTTTCTTATTTCTTAACTTATCTTAGATATTCAAAATATTTTGGAGTTTTTGAATAGGAGGATGAAACCTAGAACTTTTTTGAGAATACTAGATCAATACTTAAGTCAATGTTTTATGTGGAAGATAGGGGTATTTAAATAGCTATTTATAATTGAATTTATCATTTTCATTTTCTATTAATATTTTGGAGGCATTATTGGTAGAAATTGACATCCAAAGAGAAATTAATTTTAATTGGATGCATTATTTGTAGAAATCAACTTCCATAAGAAAAATTCATTGATGGGGATAGAGTTTGAGGCATGAAAATTGCTAATAATGTAGCATATAAATAAAGTTCCTATGTCAAAACTAAAGAGAGTATTAGGAATTATAGTGCATTACATACAATCAATTAATAAATAATAAATTAACATGTTACCACTTATTTATTATATGTTCATTTTTAGCTATGAGTTAGTCGTTAGTTAGTGGTTTAGGTACTTAATAACTTGCATGGGTTTATAAACCATATAATGTAACCATTTTTTTGTTGTTGATGAATGAAGAATTTACATGTTTGAGAATTTGGCTATCTCTTGCCAAAATTTTGATACAATACCATCAACTTCAAAATTCTAAGAAATTTTAGATGGATAGAATTTCAACAATGATACATTATTTTTTATTCTAATTATTTTTCTACTATAAAATAAAATTTATTACACTAAATTCTATCATTTAAATAATATATTTAATAAATTACATATTTTATTAATAATTAAAATATTTAATAGATAAAACTAATATCGAGCCATAGATCAATAATAAGATAAAATCTTATCAAACAAAGGGATTTCCTAGTCATTAGTTCAAAATATACTACACACATAAGAATTACATTAATAGGAGATAATGCAAAATAGCTTGGGTGCTGCCAAAGAAAAGAGGACCCCTATGAATGCATATGTTAGACCAAGTATCATAGTTAAAATAAATTAAATGATAGAAAGATGATGGGAATGTACTCCTCCATTGTATGATTTGAAAACCCTGATGTGTGATTTAATGATGAGCACTTTATTTCAATAAGAGAAATAGCTCACCCATAGTCAAACAAAAGGCTTGATAGGTAAAATGATTTGCATTGAGTTAATGAAAGACAACAAAAATTGAAAGAGATAGTAAAATTCATGGAGGAATAATTGGCCCATAACAAAATGGATAATGAAATAATAGAAAATAGGTGCTTGGGTTAATAAGAAAAGGGGTTCACCAAAATGATAGTAAATAGACCTATTCTCCTTTATTTCATTAGGAAATGAGATCCACACAATGAAAGGAATATAAACCTTGAGATGAGTCAAGTCAAAGAGGGAATCTATTGATTTCCTTTTTGTGCAAGGATGACGGTCATGAATAAACAAAACTTTGCGGAGAAGGATTAAAAAGAGAAAACTAACTCCAAAATGAAACCTACAACTTGAAATTTGAAGATTAAACTCAATACTAATGGTGTACCAGAAATAAAATCATAGATCTGAGGGAAGATGATATGTACAAGTCAACAAAAGTGATATTATGATGCTATCTAAGGGATCATTCACACTATGGTGAATGGGTCCTAGCTAGGGCTCTATAAAAATGGTTTCTCTATTATCTTATCCTATGTCTACAATCCCAGATCCCCAAATTTTATAGTCAAATAGCCAGAAATAAATCTTGTAGGTAAGTTTCCATTAAATTGCAACAAAGGTGAAAACTTTAGCAACTTTAAAAAATTTCACTTTTGAGTTCTTCAACCTTTCTTGAACCTATAAATTTGCAACACACAAAAAGAGGGATTTTTTTTTTTTTTTTGAATTGGGGTTTGCCTTGTTTAAACCCCATTTCCATAATTAAACCTTGAAATGAAATGAAATAGAATGAAAGGGATGATGAATGAGAAAATCAATATCACAACTCACCAAACCCTTGGATGAGCCTTGATAATGGAGGTCTACAACTTGCATGAAATAGATTCAATGGATGTGGATCTCGAATTTGAATCTTTGTTTGAAATGATACTTTGAATACTTGATTGAATCATGAAACCTACATCAACATATTAGCTCCAAAAACATGCATGAATCTACATAACTTTGACATAATGCTTTGATATTTATTTCTGCAAAAAATGATGAAGGAACCCTCTATTGAATTCTCTTGACAATAATCTTGGCTCTTGCAATTGAGCTCTTAAAAATATAATTGAAATATAATGTTGATTTGAGAAAATAAACTTGTATTTATAGTAATTTATCCTTAATTCAAATATCACAATTTGATATGTGAATAAACATTTGAAAACATTGAAATATGCCAATAAAATAGTAAAAATTTAGGTTCTAGGTCAAAGTGAGGACCCATTCACCCATGGATGAATGGGTCCTAGGTCACTTACCTAGGACACACATTCTCCAATGATAAATGTTATGTCATGACATTAAGGAATTTCAGAGTTTCCTCTTCAAAATTTGCAATTAATTAGGCTTGTATTTGAATTAAAGATTCGCCAATTAAGGAAAATTAGCCTGAATTAATTATTAAATCCATAGATGAGTATGAAAATGTAAAGGTATACCTTACAACACCACACATTAAAGCATAATTAAGTCCATTTTATTTAATAAGGCCCTAAACCTAATATCAATATGTAAAATACATATTACAACACTAAATTAAGGAATCATTTATCTCATTTTATTATTAATATTTCCCTAATTAAGTGTGAAATCAAGATACTTTTTCCTACACTACATTTATCCCCCACCTTAGTGAGAGGAGGAGAACAAGCAATAACTGACACTAAAGTAGAAATTTAATACACATATATGTATGAATTAAAATGAAAAAAATACACAAACATACAATGTCAAAGAATAAAAGAAAGAAAAACAAAAACAAAAACAAGAAAGGGCTGGATGAAGCCTTTACTATTTTTCCAACTCAATGTAGATCAATCCTTAGTTGTTTTTCCAAAACATTTATAAGAAAAACTTGATTTCCACGATGCAAACAACACATACACTCACACAGGCTGAAAAAACCTTAGGACATCCAGTAGGTGAGTGCCCAGGAAAGTAGCTTTGTGAGAAATTCATGTCTCTATCTAGGATCTCACTATACTTACCATACCAAAGCTATTCCTCTGATAAATCTGATAGGGTACCACACACATTTTAGTTTTTGGATTCATAAAGCCTAATAAGTTGTTTTATGCCAAGCACACTATGAACATGGGCAAGGATCTACTAGCAAGCAAGGTGTCTTATGCTTGGTGGCCTTGAATTTACAAGTTTGAGCTTTAGAAGGTTAACAAGTTGTATTATGTTAAACACTTATGAATATTATATATATAGGTTTGTTCAAAGAGATATTGCCTAGTTCATGTAAGATCTCTTCCTAGGGATCATCGTTCATATTGTCTGCAAGAGAGGACAAGAATAGAATAATAGAATTGTAACTTAGGGAATACAATCTATAGCATCACCACTAAGAGGAAAGTAATATGCTAAGAGGACATCAAATCCAATGACACCACCAGGAAAAGGATGCATCACAAGAATAAATAAAATAACATAGTGTAACATGAATGTGCATGTATGCCCCCACTTTAAAGTGATTGTTGACACCATTGATGTGAGCAATTTTATTTAAAGTAGTCAATAAGAATACATGAGAAATTATTCAGGAATCCCTATTCCAAGTCATATGTTCCTAAATGAAACTAAATCATGAAAAAGAGTAATAGTTTTCCCCCAAAAACACATAAGGGATCTATAGATTCAGAGTTAGTATATCTTTACTACAATGTGATTGTAGATCTCAAAAACATCATCATTCCCCAAATAGTCACAAAATACGAAGAATGAAATTAAGAGAGAAAAAGCGAAGAAAAAATGCTTTCAGGTCAACATGGAAGATACCTAAAAGTGTCGACACCTTTGTTGATGGTTTTTTTATGCACTTCTCAACACAGGTAGCGCGTAGGTGCACTACCTCTCTTGAAAGACAATCTTCCACAATCAAATTGTAGAACACTATCCCAAGGTCTCTCGGATGTCAGGTCATGACAATGCATAGATACCTTAGTAGTTTGATGTGATTTGCTGGAATCACAAGGCGGTCTTACGCAGGAAATGCAAAGCAAGGATACAAAGCATGGAAGTGGGATCTTGAAATGGAGTTCTTAGAATGGAAAGTGATTATGCATTGGCTGTAGGTTCAAACAGCAGTCTTGGACTCCATTTTGTGGTTGGATTTGGCTTTGCAATGTGCAATGAACCTTAACATAGGTCAGTTATTAAAAAAAAAAAGGCGAGGAACAGGGAAAGTTCCTAAGTCTGCAACTAGCTATGGACAGTGACAATGGAGTTCCTGCAATGGACAATTTCTCAAACAAATATCCCACTTAACCAGGGATTTCACAGTATCATGGAAATTGTGCTATCTTCTAAGGTCTGCAGATATTTTATCCTTCATCCACCACATACATTCCTGAATCAAAGATAAATGTTTGGAGCAGCTTTGAAATCAAGTCCAGGCTAACTTTGCACATCTGTCTACCATCAGCAAACAACAAAAAGTATGGACAAAGAAATCATCAACATGGTAGGAATTTTCATAATCACCCAACAACATTTCTAAAATCTATCCAAAGAAAGAAGACAGCAGTAAAATCTAAGTCAAACATCTAACATTGGAGATTGAACCAAGTAACATGAGAGAAACCAAGAAAATACACCAAGTCAATGTCTTTTCCTTATAAATTTTTGTAGCATGCCTTTACAACAACTCAACTCTCTTTGCAAATGAGAGGAGAGCCCTATTTATAATTTTTCAAAAGTTAGATGAATGGCCAAGATTAATTCTTATTGTGTGGCCAAGATTCATTACAAAATAGGGTTTCACCTACCCTCCAATATCCAGCAATTTAAAAATTACATTTTGTCTCTTCCCTATTTTGTCTTCTTGCTGATGGCACTATAGCTCTTTTGTCATTTAGCAGATTGTTGTTTTGCTGTAGCTACTCTTCAGGAAGTTCATCTTTGACTGGGCTATCCTCCTGTTCCTCGGAAGCTGTGTGTTCTATGTATTTGAAGATGACTGCCTGGAGCTTGTCCATTTCGAGGATTTCACATCGCAGTGCTTGGTAGCTCCACTCCTTAGCATTATCCTCCAGCCTTTTCCAATCCTCATCATATTTCGAGCCTTGGTCTCTAAACAGCTCCGATTGGTCAAAGGCATGGGTAGCAAAACTTAGAAACTCCATTGTGATGTCTCCAGCCATCCCATCCTTCATCTTCTCCTAGTAGGGTTTTATCTTTTCCAAATCCACTTGCACCGTGGGCATATCATAGTCCATCATCAGTTCAAGGTATCAAGCGCATTCTGCCCGAATTTCTTTGATCCATTCCATGTCCGGATCTACCTTGTTCATGATTTTCTCTAACCTCTCCTTCCGGTTGTCAAAGTCTCGGCGCCACACATCCATCAGCCAGTGATCTTCTTTCTTAAACGCGAGCTTCTCCTCCCACGTAACTTCAGGCAACCGAATGATAGCTTCAATCCTTGGAAAGGTGGAGTCGTAAGTTGCGGGGAAATTGGTGCAGAGTTTCTTTGTGCTCTCTAGAGACTACATTAGGTCCAAGAACTTGTTGGCTATTCGCACAGCCCAGCCAATTCCCATATTTCTGACGTATAAGACTCATCGTAACCAGTCCTCTATGGTCTTCTCCAAGTTCTTTCTCCTCTCCATTTTATCGATATGTTCCTTGGAAAGCAGTTGAGGTGCGGCTGTGGATGTAGTGGGCAGGTCGTCCATCTAGGACCATTGCTGAATGTAATCCGTTAAGGCTGCAACTTGTGCCTTGAGCTCATCCTTTGAGATTTTGTCCTGCTTTATCAGGTGCACCACTGTAGCCACTGACTCCTCAAGGTGCTTGACCTTCTGCTCTCTGGTTGCAGTCCCCAAGTCGATGGTGGAGATGTTATAGCTTACCCCAGCTTGGCCAATCGTGGGCATTGCAATTTGTGCTGCTCGGGAGCTGGAAGCATCCATTGTTACTCTAGATCGAACCTTGGGCTTCTTCTCCTTCTTCATTGTGATTTGGGCTCAAGCCAAGATGGCCTCTAACCTCACCCTTGGGTCCTTCAGCACAGGGGTCTTTCTTTCAAGTTGCTTCTCTAACCATTTGGGCACAACAGATTTCCCCTTGGGCGAATCATGGCTGCCTTCGCCCTTCTCGGTTAGTGTCAGGATTTTCGCTTCCTTTTCTTTTAGGGATTCCCCTTTCTCTTTGGCAGCATCCTCCTCCTCTTCATCGGAGTCATGAACGAACACGAGGCATTTGACAGGAAGCCTGGTGGATGGTTGTCGAATGGGACTTTCTTCTCTTGTTGTTTCTTCTTCCTTCTTTTCCTCAGTACCCCCAGCCTCGGGGCTTTTAACGATATGGGTTTCAGCCTTAGTCAAATCCTTTAGCTATTGTTCTTCTGGTGGCTGCCCTTCTTCATCATGTGGTGACCCTTCTATTTTCGCCCCAATGTCCTTCAGCTATTGTGCCATTTCCTCCTCAAGGTCATCATCAAAGGTTTGAATGATTTCCTTAGCACCCGAGCCATCCTCCTCATCCCCACTCTCGGAAGAGCCTGTCTTCTCCTCACAAACCACCCTGTCGATGGTTCGGTGCTCGTACTCTATGTGCTCATGGTACTCATCATCCTCCTCCTTGAAAGACTTCAAGGCTTCATGTTCTCGCTTCTCCAACTCCTTTGAGATTAGCATTGTGGCCTCCATAGCTGGTGGCCCTATCGGTCGTTGTGAAGGTTGAGCAGTTGCAAGGACTTGGGCAAGGGATGCTTGGAGAGTTGGGTCCATGAAGATCTGGGAGAGCTCAGGGGGGAGGCTCTGCATGTGCCTTGAAAGAGCCTCAGGCATAGTGGCAGTGGGAAGAGGCATTGTTATGGTTGCCAGAGGGAGTGATGTGATTGGCGACATGGCAGTAGAGGAAGGGGGAGTGGTCATGTTGGAAGAGGAGTGAATAACTATTACAGACTCGACCAGAGGTGAAGGGGAAAGATGGATAGGAATGTCCACTACCGCCGGGGATGCAGCAACCATAGCCAGGGAGGTGGGTGGTGCAACAGGAGGGGCAGGGAGAGCCAAGGGAGGCTGCAATTCTTCCGTACCTTCTGCCTGTTTGAGCCTTTTGGGGGATGAGCCTCCTGTTTCTTTCTTTGCATGGGCCTTGGGGTCTAGGGACTGCTCGGTCTTTGTTCCTTTTCTTTTCCTGAGCTTGGTGACCGGAGGAGACCTGGAGGTCCCCCTAGTTGACGTGTTGGCAGCAACATCCTCTGTGGCACTCGACTCGCTTTTAAGCCTTTCATAAGTTAAGACCACCCCTTGCCGCTTTAAATGAGCCACCTGCCCATCGATCCACTCCTTAGTACGGGTCATGATTGGCTAGGTTATGGTGTCCAGGTCATCGACCTCCTATTCATCCCAGTCAATCGATGGTATTGGCAGGTTAGCAACTGCAGGGTACTTTGGATGCATGATAGTGGATTCGTCCTCCTCAACTTGGTCCGGTACAGGAAATGGTTGCACCCTTCTTAAGAACTGCATAGTCATTCGCATGTAGTGCCTTGCATGCACTTCTTTGTCATCTTGGCAGTCGGCCCAAAAATCCTAAATGTGATGGAGATGGGCATATGTCGACCCCAGCGCTTTCCTGACGTGGCCATGTGGGTCCATCCACGGGCAAGCAGTGTGTAGGTAAAAGTGGTAATCCTTCAACTCCTTCTCGGAGTTACCAGCACACTGGGAAGTCTGCAATCGGTACATGCCTTGGCTGAGGGTCATGGGGTAGGAGATCCCCACTATATGTTTGTTGCTAAAGATTGCCTGCAGGTGCTAGAGTTGCCGAGAGAGCTCCAAGAGCATGATTCTGTCGTTGGGTTATTGAGACAATCTATTCAGCCTTTCAGTAAAGCCCTGGGCACGAATGTACGTGAATTTCGGGTATTGGATGTAGAGGAAGGCGTATTGCTTCAAAAGCACCCTGGCATTGTCGGAGACTCTCCTCTCGAAGTCTCCGACAATTAACCTGATGATGTGGCCAATGAAGGTGTCGTTCACTCTGCAGTAATCTCTTTTGAAGTTGCGGTACTGGAGCTGTGAATATTTATCAAAGGGCTTGAGTCCTCGCTTCTGCCCCTAATCGGGTGCCACAAACAGCCCGCTGTACTGTCTTTGATCCGCTAAGGAGTAGACAAGGTAGGATGTCATGTAAAACTTGGAGCTCTTCTTTACATTGACAAACTGCTCATGGAAGCAGTTGCTTATGATTCCTCCCCAGTAGAACAAAACCTTTGTTGTGACGTCTTTGTTTCCATACAGGATCTGCTCAATGAAATATGCCATCCACTCCTAAAAGTAGGCGACCGTAGGAAGACCCATAACCCTGCTCAACATGGTTACTAGGTCATGGTAATCCTCATGGAAATTGCTACGGAAGAGCTCCTAAGGAACCTTCGCAGTGCTGCCCCGTCTTTCCTTGAGCCAATGTAGGTTTATTGACTTCTTACATCCTAGCGGATTATCATCCCACGCCGCTTGACATTCTTCTAAGGTAGGGACCTCCATCTGTTGGAATGTGGGAATGTGGAAGGTCTTGGTGATCCCCTCATGTGACATGTCAGGAAGGATGTTTCCCTCCTTATCAACAATTGTTCTTGTATCAGTTTGGTATGCTTCTCGGCAAGCCATGACTAATTCGGGCACCATGAGGGATGGAGGGAATCTGACAGCCTTAGCTATTCCACTCTGCCTTATCAATCTAGCATTCTTTGTTGTCGGGTTGACCCTGACTCTCTGTGTGAATTCATCAATATCCACCTGGCCAATGTTGGTGTCTGTGATCTCCTTCCAGTCTGTGGTGACTTTTGAGTGGAGCGGCTCGCCCTGGAATTGGTACTTCATCTGGTGCTTGTCTTCTTTCCCTCGAGGGGTCCTTCCTGACTTCTTCCCCTTGTCCCCTTCGGCAGATGCCCCTGAAGTTCCTGCACTCGATTCCATATAATCTGCAAGCAAGGGAAAAGTTAGCACAGTAGATCATCAAAAGCATTCATGTTAGTCAACATCTTGAAAATAACATCTATTTCAAATAATCCATCAAGCATATCATGAACTTTCATCTCAAGATGTTATTGATATTTTGATTAAGGGCAATTAAACAATCTGGGCCCGGAGGGCTGAACTTCCCTGGCAGGAATGCTGTTTGGAAGGGAAAACGCAGCGGAAGGCCCCCGGAGACTTCCCTCGGTTAGATTTTAGCATTTCAAGAGGTTGGCAATGGAGAGGACCGAAATTCAGCATGTGGGTCGAAGTTGGATTCCAGATTTGGGCTCGCTTAGATCGATTTAGGAGAGTTCAGAGGTCTCAAGCCGGAAAGCTGTGAGGAGAGTAGTTTCTAGCAGCAGAAAGCAGATGGAAATTCAGAGACAGAACTCTGGGGTTCAGGGCCTGGAGGGCCAAAGGGCGGCCGACAATTTTTCATTTTATTTTTGAGCACTCGAGCCGCCAGCACCAGGAAGGCACTCGAACTTCACCGTTCGGCAACAGCAAACATCAGACGGAAGTCCGGGAGAGGAAGTCCGAGAGTAAGAGCCCGACATTATGAGTTTTTTACTTTGAATCCGGCGGCAATCGGCAGGGCGGGGCCCGGAGGTCGGGACACTAGGAGGGATCTTCTCATTTGGAACGGTGGGTGAGGACGGGAATCCCAAGACACGGAGCCCGACACACAGAAGGCTGTTAATACTCCATGAGGTAACCAACGGCAGACGGGAGCTCGGGGCCCGGCAACCGGAAGGACGGGGCGAAATTTCCCCGGAGGCGAGAGAAAGATGGAAATCTGGGAACCGACCCCCGAACACCGGGGCCTGAGAGGTCGAAGGACGTTGATCCAAGAAGACAAGAAAACAGCAGGGTAGAGGGACGGGGCCCAAAGCACGGGGGCCATCAAAAGGTTCGCCGTAAGGTTGGCGGAAAAGAGGGACGCGGAGACGCGGCGGTCGGAACCCAGAGGTCAAAAGGATGCTGCGAGTTAAATCGCCAGAGGTCAACAGCGGACGAAAAGGTAGAGTCCACAAATCGGGATGCCAGACACATTTCACCACGGAGGATGGTAAAACACCCACGGAACCCCGAAGGAGGAATCTCGAGGTCCCAGGACTGAGAGGCCCAGCGGGAGCTTGTTTAGTTTGAGGTTTCATGGTGAGGAGACAGTTGGGATTCGGTAGCTGGGAGGCAGGCGGGGGTTTGCAGTTTCAAACGGCGGCATACAAGTGGAAATCCGAGACAGGAAGGCCAACGGGCTAGGCCCGGAGGGAAGAATCACCGCCGGCAGGATTGTTCGAAGGTTTATAATCGGATGGCGAAGGAGGCTCTCAAGCCCGAGGTGGACGTTTTCCCTGCGTGAAGAATAGCCGCAATAGGGAGAAACTCTAGATCAGCAAGGAGGGCATTTCTAGAGGGTTTCTCGATTTTCTAACATGTGGGTTTTGTGCGCAATTTGATGTTTTACTATTTTATGCCCTCCTAATGATTGTTCATTCAATTAAATCCCTCGAAATCATGAAAAAAAGCTCGGGAAGGGCAAACGGATGGCCCACCTCAAACACGCTATGTGGGGAGACATGGGATCCCCCTACAGTCGACGGAAGGATGCTGAAGGTGATGATCGTGACGATGTTGAAGACGGTGGGCTCCAAATGGCAGGGTGTTCAATCGCTCTGCAATCCTGTGATAAAAATGACGGGTCGGAGTGGGAATTTTATACCCCTAACTGCCATGAATTTTTGCATGTATTGCAGGTACGGCGGCAAAAAAGTTTGGTGGATTCAAAAAGGTTGGCGACGGGGGCAGAAAAATCGGGGCCCGGGGGCTGGGGAGGTGCAACATGGCGGTCGCTCGAAGTTTTCATTAGGTTGGACGGCAAGGGTGGGAAGCGGGTCGGGGCCCGGAGGGTGGGATGCCGCCAGGGATCCGCCATCATGGACGGCAGAACCATCACAGAATTCCAAACACGGAATTCTTGACGGTCGGGCTGGAACACCCCACGGCAGACAGGGGCTCCCAAAATTTGCAGTAGGTGAAAAGGTTGGCAGGACCTGGGGGCCGGGACGCCGCAGGAAGTCTCCCGCCGCGGATGGCGAAACATGGACGGAACCCCGGAAGAGGAACTCCGGGGTTTGGGGTTTGGATGGCAGAACGCCGTCAGAAAATTTTAACAAGTTTTTGCAGACAGTAGGAGGGGGTTGGGACCCCGAGGTCCGGAAGGATGCGGAGCGGACACCACTGGGATCGGCAGTTCTAGTAGGGAAACCCAGAAGGAGAATCCCGAACGCCCAGGCCCGGCAGGGCCCGGGGCCGTTGGCAGGGCCAAACTGTCAGAGGGACCCCGCGAGGCACCAGAACGTAGCAAAACCAAAAGGGGAAGGCATGGTCGATTTATGGTGGGTCTTTGAAGCAACATTGACCATCCGAGACATCAAAAAGAGAGGCACGCAAAACGAGGCAGCGACAAAAATGACTTGACAAGGCGAAAGAAATGAGGGTCCCCATTCCGAACGGAGTGTGTGTGCTATGGGCACAACAAATGGCGACTCCGTTGGAGAATGCTCCCAAGTGTTCTAGGGATAAATATTCATTCAAGACCCAAAATCTTCGGTTTCGCAGACTAGGAGTGGCTTCCAAAGATGAATCTGGGAGGACGAGATCTTTAATTGGGTCAGCTTACAGGACATCTCAGAAGTGTGTGTAGTGAGTTTATTCCTCTCCTCGGGATAGTGACCAGGGTTACCAATTCAACCGAGCGAGCTACATAAATCGTCGAACACCAAAAGTAATCTGGACATTGATTCACTGCTAGTCATGCGTCCATAGACCCGACGTAGTTGTCGCTGCAATCTCGTGGATATTGCTCTACTACCGGTCGGGTGTCCATAGCCCCGGTAGAGTTATCCGAACACCCGTATGGTCATTTATTTTCTTTTTTAAGAATTCTTTTATTCTTTTGCTCTGATATTTCACTTCTTTTTTATCATTTGGTTCGACTGAGTAAGCATTGAGGCCTACAATGGGTTTGAGACTACAGTGGTCACTGGAGTAGACTTGAGATTTTTCACTCACTAGGGTGTCATAACAACTGTAGCACAATCCTTTAAAAATGATTATTATGTGTTTTGTGCGAGATCTGAGATGTGTGTAAGAAGATCTAGCCAAGGGTCAAGTTCTAAGCAGAATTCAAGCAAGGAAATCATTCACGGGCGGCTTTCAAAGACCGATAATCAAGAGTGAATGTTTAGCCGAAGAACACAAAGAACGGATAGCAAAGTCAACCGCTTGTTGAGCAAGCACGACCACCACAAAGGAGCGGGAAACAACTTTTGAAACAAAACTACCGGGAGGGAGAAAACAAAAAAAAAATGACGCAAATAAAACACAAGCAAGCTAGAAAGCAAACTATCCTAACCTATGTACAAGTATTTACAACGATGAACTCGAACGAGCTCAAGCTTGGAAGTAATGCTTTAGGTGCTACCCGTTGATTGGCAACGGGACGTTCTCACCAGTTAAGGTCTTTAAGCGGAAAACATTATCTCCCAAAATGTTAGCTATTTGAAAGGGGTCAAACCAGAGCTTGTCGAATTTGTTGTGTTCCCCTTTTTTCTCATGGGCCTTGTCCCAATATAGGACCAGATCTGCAATTCTAAAGGCCTTGATCTTGGCTCGACGATCGAACCATCTCTTAACTATGCCCTGATGTTTGGCAAAATTTTTGATCGCGTGGTTTCAGACTTCCTCTAAATGCAAGAGCTCAGCTAACCGAGCTTCCCTACGATCTCCTCCCTCATAAAAATCATTGATGAACTGGAGAGTAGGAATCTTCAGATGGATGGAAAATATAGGTTCTAAGCCATAGACAAGGTGGAACAGGGAATCACCGATGGCATCCTTGTGGCGAGTGCGATCAGCCCAAAGGGCGAAACAGAGTTGGGTATGCCAGTCCTTGGGATTCCTATCTAGCAGCTTCTTGATCACAATAATCAGGTTTTTATTCATGGACTCGGCAAGACCATTGCCATGAGGGTAGTAATTAGATGAGAATTTAAAGGAAATCCCATAGTCAAATGCCCAACTAGCAAATTTTAATGAAGCAAACACAGGTTCATTATCACATACCAAAGCATAAGGACAACCAAAGTGATTTAAAATAAAATTTTCTAAGAAATTAGTAACTACTTCAGTTGTGCATTGCTTACATACTATTGATTCTGTCCACCTACTATAATAATCAATAGCAGTAAGAATGTACCTGTGTCCCGTAGATGATGGAGGGCTTACCAGACCGATGAAGTTGAGTCCCCATTGAGCAAACGGTCTTACCTCCAGCACAGGCTGCATGAGATAGCAACATTCTTTTCCCTGGTGGCAGCGGTCTGGCATGTGTGACATGAACGAACATGGCAATGGACATCCTTAAAGACGGTTGGCCAATAATAACCTACTCTCAATATTTGATGTGTTGTGGAAGAACCAGAGCCGTGGCCCATGTCAAATTTGTTGTGGAACTCTTTCAAGACTTGATCTGCTTCTTCCTTGCCGAGGCATCTTAAATAAATGCCTTCATGATTTTCTTATAGAGAATGGAACCCTGTAGCATGTAGCCATTGCTTTTCAATCTCATGGTCCACTTTTGGACTCCTTGTAGATGTGGCGGACACTTATGGTTCAACAAATAGTAGATGACATTCTGGTACCACTCTCTAAGGGAGACATCTTCAAGCTGGTATTACTGCACAGTGAGTTCGAGTCCAGCTTCTGCTATGGTTTCAATAATTGTGCAGGTGAGTTCCTGTCCTCTTACCAGTTTCATTGGTTGGATTTCCATGTCATATTCTTGGAGCAGGGTGACCCATTTAGCCCTTCTTTCGCCCAATTCATTTTGTATGAGCAACATTTTTACTGCTAGGTCATGGACAATGACAAACACCCTATTGTGTAGGATATAGTGTCTAAATTTTTTTACCCCTCTGACAAGAGCATATGCTTGCTTTTCAATGTTATGGTATCACAATTCAGCATCCTTGAGGGGAGCACTCATAAAGGTGATCGGATACTCATTTCCTTCATTGTCCTTCTGAGTCAACATGCTAGCACAGGAATATTCTGAAGCAAATGAGTAGATGTAGAAAGGCTTCACATAATTCGGGCTAACATAGGCACCTCAGCGATGGCCCATTTGATTTCTTCGAATGATTGTTTGGTGTCTGTTGTCCATTCAACTTTGGCATCTTATTTGAGCATAGCATTGAGGGGTTTAACAATCTCTGCGAAACCTGTGATGAATTTTTGGATGAAGTTGATCTTTCCAAAGAAAGATTTTAATTCTTTCTTGCTTCCTGGGGGCGGGATTTTGAGTAAGGACTCAATATGTTTGGGATCTATGGAGATTCCCTATTCTGAAATGATATGCCCAAGTAACCTACCTTCAGTCACTCCGAAAATGCACTTCTTGGGGTAAGGGAAACCTCAAACTCCCTGCATTGCTGAAATACCTTGCATAAATCAGAGACGTAATCACCTCGCCTTTTAGAAAACATAATTAAATCATCCATGTAGATGATTATACATTTTCCAATTAGGTCCTTGAAGGCGATATCCATGGCGCGTTGGAAAGTGGCGCCAGCGTTGATGAGCCCAAAAGGCATTCTTATGTATGTGAATGTCCCCCACTTAGTGGTGAATGCCATCTTGTGACAATCCTCGTACTGCACCATTATTTGGTTATATCCGGAGTATCCGTCGAGAAAAGACATCATCTAGGAGCCGTTGATGATCTGCAACACCTCATCCAATGAAGGTACTAGATAGTTGTCTTTCTCCGATGCGCGGTTCAGATTGCAAAAATCCACACACAATCTAATCTCTCCATTCTTTTTTCTGACCAGGACCAAATTGGCCACCCATGTGGAGTGCCTGACTGGAAAAATGATTCTTGCTGAGAACAACTTTTGCACCTTCTTGTAAATGACAGGTTCCAGCAAGGCATTGATAGGATGCTACCGTTGGCAGAATGGCGTCACTTCTGTCTTAAGAGGGATGGTGTGTGTAATGACAGAAGTGTCATAAGTTTTTAAATCTTCGTAGCTCCATGCCACCACACCATGGTACCTCCACAATGCATCCGTGATTCCCTTCTTTTCCCCTAGCGTGCACACCTTGCCGATAAAAACATTCCTGATCTCCTCGGTTGTCCCAAGGTTGTGGGCAACACACTGGTTGTTTATGGCCTCCTTTTTCGTTTGCTGATTCTGATCTCTGATCTGGTCCAAGTCAAATATGCATTCCAACTGAACCATACCCCTAGGGATCATATTAGTTTTCAGGTTAATAACCCCCTCTATATCCAGTTCAGCTTCCTGTGGATCGGCTTTATCAATTATTTGAGCTGTGAAGACATCAGAACTTGTGATGAATTGAAGGATATGTTTGTCCTCATTAAAGACTTGCAAGTGGGTAACATTATCTGGGACTGATGGCGTGGATGTTAGCTCAATAGTGAATTTCTTGAGCCCAGACAGAGAGAGGGGTTGTAAAGTGATAGCAACTTGAGCCAAGACATTAGTTGTACGATTCTGAGTACGAGGGATCAATTGTATATTGAATGCATTTAAGCCCTCCAAGAGATCCCAAACCCTATGCCTATAGTTTGCGAGTCTTCGGTCATGACAGGAATACAACTTCCTGACCTGTTTAACCACAAGCTCGGAATCCCTGAAAACTTGCAACATTTTCATATTTTTCTTCAAGGCCATGAGAAGGCTAAGGACTAAGGCCTCATATTCCGCTACGTTGTTGGTGCAATAGAACTACAATTTGTGGGCAGCGAGAAATGTCTTACCCATTGGACTAATGAGTTCAAACCCAGCACCGACTCCCTGCCTGGACTTGGATCCATCAAATCGGAGTGTCCAGCATGCAAAGGGTTCCTTATCTTCAGGTCTGATTGAACTTCTATTCCCTTTCAGCTGGACGGCTGGCCCTGTGACCTTAGGGGAATTTTCTAGTTCGATGCAATGATCAATAGGTGGTTCTACTGGTGCCTCCTTTGACATTTCTATCTGCGGAGCAGCTGATTCTTTAACATGTGCAACTGCCGCTTAACACAAGTAACAATCAAACTCGGAGTGCGCAGCATTGTGAACCATGCACCAGCTGGGCAACAAAAGATCTTGTAAATTCATTTGGGCCCCTAGGCTGAGCTAATCCCTTGCGCATTTTTTCATGAATTCCTGGAAGCCAGTGAGTAGTCCCTAGTTGTCATCCCTATCCAGCTCATCATCAGCTTCTATCAACACTTCTGTCTCTAGGGGCATTCTTGTAGAATCGGTCAAGGGACTACACAACACTAGTAACACCTCGTCCCCACATTCTTCCTGAAGCTCGACCTTATTTTTGTAGGCGAGAGGGCGGTAATTTCTCAAGTCAGTCTCGGTGAACAGCACCTCGTTGATATTATTGTATTTTGTGATCATGTACTTCATACGGAGTTCACGGTCGATACAGATTTGATTGGGCAGCCCCTTCCATGGTAGCCACATGTTGGAAAGGTCTATGGTGGTATATCCATTTAGTGTTTTGGTGAATTCCCTTCCCAAGATGATTCCATATGTATCGGGAATGTCAACCACTTGAATATCAATGACTTGCTGTATCCGTGGGTCTATGGCAATCTGCATCGGGATACGGTTTATTTCACCCATAATGTTGATCTCTGTTTTGTCCAGCTGAGTCACCTTCCTCTTCGAAGGCATGGGGTGATGCCAAGAGCCTTGCATACTACCAAGGGCATGACATTGGCAAACGCTCTTGAATCGAGCAGGCAGTTATGTAGGTTCTTCCCAAAAATCCTAATGGTGGTCAGGAAAGGGGGAGTTTCCGGTCTCCCCTGGAAGATGCTCGTAGGCATATCCATGTGAGTTATCTCACCTTTGTTCTTATCATTGCTCATATCCCTGGTTTTCCTAAATAGATGGTCCTTCGAAAGCTACCTATAAGCCATTTCCAGGTTCTTTTCAATTTGTTTACTTGCGGCCTGATTCACGAGAACATTCTTCCTATTCAAAGGTAATCATCTTAGCTGGTGTTTCTTGTGTTGTACTAAAAGATGGAGTCCCATTAAGAACCCTAAAGAAGGCATGCCTTACAGCAGGGACTTTGAGCAATTCAAAGGCTGACAAGCTAATTTTTACCTTCTTGAACTCTTCTACCACATATTCACCCATTTGTTCAATTTTTGAACTAAAAGCCTGGCCTATAGCAGAACTAGGAGGTTGGACCTTCACCTGTCTAAACTAATTTTGGGATTGGACTTGAGGCTAATTTTGTGACTGGTTGTGAGATCCGTTCTTGTTGAGGTATTGGGCAGATATATGAGGAAGTCCAGGGTTATTGTTGGCATTAGGATTAGGCAGAGTGGTGAAATTGTTTGGTGGAGTAGAAGTTGTAAAGGGTCCACCCACCTGTCTATTCCTAAGGAAGTAGGGAGTCGACCTTTGATGGAATATGTGGACCTCATCTACAAATGGTTCTTCTTCATCTACTGGACCATTATCTGCTGAATCAAAGAGCTGAGCCAAGGTTTGTTCATTACTTACCTCTTGTGCTTCTTCATCCTCAATAGGAGTAGGCTCGACTTCAAGCTCGTTGCGATCACCCCACGGGAATGGCGCTTGATTAACCACAAGACAGGAGGAATCGTATGGCTCAGATGGAACGATGTCTCTGTAGCCGGTATTGTCGACTACGTTTTGCACCTCCACCTGGAAGATTTCAGCAGCTGTCTCGAACTTGGGGCAATCCAACTCGGAATGTCTGTTGGTTTTGTGAATTCGACACCATCCGGACAAGGCTGCCTCGGCCAGGTATACATTGCTAGACATTTTTTTGTTGCTTGTCGGTTGATCGAAAGGTGTAGGGACACCACCATTGTTGGGCCTAGTGTTCCACGTGTGATTCTGCCTCTAAGAGGGTCTCCTTTCTGCATTTTGATTGGTGTTTTTCCCCTATCATAATTCTACTCGGAGGAAGTACCTACTTCTTGATTATCCCTACTGTCCCTATTGTCTCGGTTGTCCCAGTTAAGATTGGCCTGAAAATTACGCTGGGAGGCCTGCAACTAGTTATTCTGGTTTTTTAGGTGTGTCATTTCCGTGGAAATTTTCTTTATCATCTCAGTCAGTTCCTCTAACTTGTCTTTCTCAGTCGCGTTTCCAGACGATAGTGTCGGATTTTGGAGAAAAGCGGGCGGGGCTGCCGGCTGATTCTGATAGGCTGGAGGAAACTTTGGTCCTGATAGGTACAATGGCACCTGGGGCTACTAGGGATACACATGTTATTGTGAAGTAGCCTGAGAATAGTTATACTGCTGTCGTGGCTGCAAATAGGAAGGCGCGGGAGGTGCATAATTCAATGGCTGTCCTGGATGTGGTACCATAGGCAATTGAGGTACTTGGTTCATAAGAGGGGTTTGGTGAGCAAACACCTGATTAGGCCCCTAAATCTACATTGAGTGGGCTACCAACCCCAAAGAAGGCAGCAGGCCGAAGATATTCTGCCCCAAGTCCACACTGGCAACAACGGCTTCCGCATAGGCGATCACCAGGGTAGTGAGTAGTGGGGGCATCCTTTTCACCAGGGCTGACGTGAGGTTGTCCAGTGCCGCATAATAGACCGGGAGAGCCGCCACATCATTATGGAGGTATGAATCCTGAAGCCTTGTGTAGGCCTGATGGAAGTGGTCGTTGAAGGAGCCAATAGGTTCGTTGACTTCCCTCCTGACAGAAATGAACTATTGGTAAAGCTCTGAAGGGCTGATGGGGATCTTGTATTTCTGCAGGAAGACATTCTTCATCAGGTTCCATGAGGTAATGGATCCCCTCAGCAGATTGATGTACCAATAAAAGACCTCTTCCCCTAATGAATGCATAAAGAGGCGACATGCAACGTCCTCGTGGTCAACTTGCATTTCGGTGATCATTGTCTCGAATATTTTGATATGCTCCTCAGCTGTTCTTTGTAGGTCGCATGGATGAAACTTCGAACAAAATCCCTCTAGATTCTTGGGCATATCATTGTAGGCAGCGAAATGTATCGGCAAAGGGTTATATGTTAACCAAGCCATGGAGGATGGCAGAGGTGGTATCTGCTGCTGGAAGATGGCAATTTGGGGTTGTATTTGCAATACAATAGCAATCTGGGACTGCACTTGAGCTGTGACCGACTGAACTGTACCCTGGGTTGGAAGAGCGGGGAGAGGAGCAATCCCCTGGCTGCCAGAGATAGGAGGTGCAAATGCAGTTTGAGATGGTTGGGTGAAAAATGAAGGCCAGCCAAATGAAGGTGAGGGTGGAATGGGGTTGGATGGAATGGAGGAAGAAGAAGAGGCAACGCTACTTCCTTGAGCTCGCTTTGCCCTCGTAGGAGGCTGCAATTCTTTAAATTCTCCCTTGTTTGGTGTTGACCATAGAACTTTTGGAAATCTCTCTGGAGAGAATGATCTGATTTGATCCAGCTTCGCCCTTATCCCTTAACTTAGTATTTCCACTGTTGACCCTCCTTCTAGCGCCAGTTCTGTTGATGGTGTTTTTATGCACTTTTCAACACAGGTAGCGCGTAGGTGCACTACCTCTCTTGAAAGATAATCTTCCACAATCAAATTGCATAACACTATCCCAAGGTCTCTCGGATGTCAGGTCATGACAATGCATAGATACATCAGTAGTTTGATGTGATTTGCTGGAATCACAAGGCGGTCTTACGCAGGAAATGCAAAGCAAGGATACAAAGCATGGAAGTGGGATCTTGAAATGGAGTTCTTAGAATGGAAAGTGATTATACATTGGCTGTAGGTTCAAACATCAGTCTTGGACTCGATTTTGTGGTTGGATTTGGCTTTGCAATGTGCAATGAACCTTAACATAGGTCAGTTATTAAAAAAAAAGAAAATAAGGCGAGGAAGAGGGAAAGTTCCTAAGTTTGCAACTAGCTATGGACAGTGACAATGTAGTTCCTGCAATGGACAATTTCTCAAAATAATATCCCACTTAACTAGGGATTTCACAGTATCATAGAAATTGTGCTATCTTCTAAGGTCTATAGATATTTTATCCTTCATCCACCACATACATGTCTGAATCAAAGATAAATGTTTTGAGCAGCTTTGAAATCAAGTCCAGGCTAACTTTGCACAGCTGTCTACCATCAGCAAACAACAAAAAGTATGGACAAAGAAATTATCAACATGGCAGGAATTTTCATAATCACCCAACAACATTTCTAAAATCTATCCAAAGAAAGAAGACAGCTAACTAAAACAGCAGTAAAATCTAAGTCAAACATCTAACATTGGAGACTGAATCAAGTAATATGAGAGAAACCAAAAAAATACACCAAGTCAATGTCTTTTCCTTAAACATTTCTGCAGCATGCCTTTACAACAACTCAACTCTCTTTGTAAATAAGAGGAGAGCCCTATTTATATTTTTCAAAAGTTAGATGAATGGCCAAGATTCATTACAAAATAGGGTTTCACCTACCCCCTAATATCTAGCAATTTAAAAATTACATTTTATTTCTTCCCTATTTCGTCTTCTTGCTGATGGCACTGTAGGTCTTTTGTCATTTAGCATATTGTTGTTTTGCTATAGCTACTCTTTAGGAAGTTCATCTTTGACTGGGCTATCCTCCCATTCCTCGGAAGCTGTGTGTTCTATGTATTTGAGGATGACTGCTTGGAGCTTGTCTATTTCGAGGATTTCACATCGCAACACTTGGTAGCTCCACTCCTTAGCATTATCCTCCAGCCTTTTCCAATCCTCATCATATTTCGAGCATTGGTCTCTAAACAGGTCTGATTGGTGAAAGGCGCGGGCAGTAAAACTTAGAAACTCTGTTGTGATGTCTCCAGCCATCCCGTCCTTCATCTTCTCCTAGAAATAGGGTTTTATCTTTTCCAAATCCATTTGCACCGTGGGCATATCATAGTCTATCATCAGCTCAAGGTATCGAGCGCATTCTACCTGGATTTCTTTGATCCATTCCATGTCTGAATCTACCTTGTTCATGATTTTCTCTAACCTCTCCTTCCGGTTGTCAAAGTCTCGGCGCCACACATCCATCAGTCAGTGATCTTCTTTCTTAAATGCAAGCTTCTCCTCCCACGTGGCTTCAGGCAACCGAAGGATAGCTTCAATCCTTGGAAAGGTGGAGTCGTAAGTTGCGGGGAAATTGGTACAGATTTTCTTTGTGCTCTCCAGAGACTGCATTACGTCCAAGAACTTGTTGGATGTTCGCACAGCCCGACCAATTCCCATATTTCCGACGTATAAGACTCGTCAGAACCCATCCTCTGTGGTCTTCTCCAAGTTCTTTCTCCTCTCCATTTTATCGATCTGTTCCTTGGAAAGCAGTTGAGGTGTAGCCATGGATGTAGTGGGCAGGTCGTCCACTGAGGACCATTGTTCAATGTAATCCGTTAAGGTTGCAACCTGTGCCTTGAGCTCATCCTTTGAGATTTTATCTTGCTTTATCAGGGGCACCACTATAGTCACTGACTCCTCAAGGTGCTCGACCTTTTGCTCTCTGGTTGAAGTCTCCAAGTCAATGGTGGAGATGTTATAGCTTACCCCAGCTTGGCCAATCGTGGCCATTGTAATTTGTACTGCTCGGGAGCCGGAAGCATCTATTGTTACTCTGGATCGGACCTTGGGCTTCTTCTCTTTCTTCATTTTGATTTGGGCTCAAGCCAAGATGGCCTCTAACCTTTCCCTTGGGTCCTTCAGGACAGTGGTCTTTCTTTCAAGTTTCTTCTCTAACCAGTCGGGCACAACAGATTTCCCCTTGGGTGAATCATGGCTGCCTTTGCCCTTCTCGGTTAGTGCCAGGATTTTTGCTTCCTTTTCTTTTAGGGATTCCCCTTTCTCTTTGGCAGCATCCTCCTCCTCTTCATCAGAGTCATGAACGAACACGAGGCGTTTGACAGGCAGCCTGGTGGATGGTTGTCGAATGGGACTTTCTTCTCTTGCTGTTTCTTCTTCCTTCTTTACCTCAGTACCCCCAGCCTCGGGGCTTTTGACGATATGGGTTTCAGCCTCAGTCAAATCCTTTAGCTGCTGTTCCTCTGGTGGATGCCCTTCTTAATCATGTGGTGACCCTTCTATTTCTGCCCCAATGTCCTTCAGCTATTGTGCCATTTCCTCCTCAAGGTCATCATCAAATGTTTGAATGATTTCCTTAGCACCCGAGCCATCCTCCTCATACCCACTCTCGGAAGAACCCGTCTCCTCCTCCTCATAAACCACCTTGTCGATGGTTTGGTACTCGTACTCTGGGTGCTCGTGGTACTCATCAGCCTCCTCCTTGACAGACTTCGAGGCTTCCTATTCTCGCTCCTCCAACTCCTTTAAGATTAGCATTGTGGCCTCCATAGCTGGTGGCCCTATTGGTGGTTGTGAAGGTTGAGTAGTTGCAAGGACTTGGGCAAGAACTACTTGGAGAGTTGGGTCCATTAAGATCTGGGAAAGCTTAGGGGGAGGCTCTGCATGTGCCTTGAAAGAGCCTCGGGCATAGTGGCAGTGGGAAGAGGCGCTGTTATGGTTGTTAGAGGGAGTGATGTGATTGGTGACATGGCAGTAGAGGAAGGGGGAGTGGTCATGCTGGAAGAGGAGTCAATAACTATTACAGACTCGATCAGAGGTGGAGGAGCAAGATGGATAGAAATGGCCACTGCCAGCGAAGATGCATCAACCATAGCCAGGGAGGTGGGTGGTGCAACAGGAGGGGTAGGGAGAGCCAAGGGAGGCTACAATTCTTCCGTAACTTTTGCTTGTTTGAGCCTTTTGGGGGATGAGCCTCCTATTTCTTTCTTTGCATGGGCCTTGGGATCTGGGGACTACTCGGTCTATGTTCCTTTTCTTTTCCTGAGCCTGGTGACCGGAGGAGACCTAGAGGTCCCGCAAGTTGATGTGGTGGCAACAACATCCTCTGTGACACTCGGCACGCTTTTGAGCCCTTCATAAGTTAAGACCACCCCTTGCTGCTTTAAATGAGCCACCTGCCCATCGATCCACTCCTTGGTATAGGTCAAGATTGGATGGGTTATGGTGTCCAGGTCATCGACCTCCTGTTCATCCCAGTCAATCGATGGTATTGGCAAGTTAGCAACTGCAGGGTACCTCGGATGCATGATAGTGGATTCGTCCTCCTCAACTTGGTCTGATACCGGAAATGGTTGCACCCTTCTTAAGAACTACATAGTCATTCGCATGTAGTGCCTTGCGCGCACTTCTTTTTCATCTTGGCAGTCAGCCCATAAATCCTCAATGTGATGGAAATGGGCATATGTCGACCCCAGCGCTTTCCTGACGTGGCCATGTGGGTCCATCCGTGGGCGAGCAGTGTGTAGGTAAAAGTGGTAATCCTTCAACTCCTTCTCGGAGTTACCATCACACTGGGATGTCAGCAATCGGTACATGCCTTGGCCGAGGGTCATGGGGTAGGAGATCCCCGCTATATGTTTGTTACTAAAGATTTCCTACAGGTGCTGGAGTTACCGAGAGAGCTCCAAAAGGATGATTTTGTCGTTGGGGTATCGAGGCAATCTATTCGGCCTTTCAGTAAAGGCCTGGGAATGGATGTACATGAATTTCAGGTATTGGAAATAGAGGAAGGCGTATTGCTTCAAAAGTGCCCTGGCACTGTGGGAGACTCTCCTCTCGAAGTCTCCGGCAATTAACCTAATGATGTGGCTAATGAAGGCGTCGTTCACTCTGTAGTAATCTCTTTTGAAGTTGTGGTATTGGAGCTGCGGATATTTATCAAAGGGCTTGAGTCCGCGCTTCTACCCCTGATCGGGTGCCACAAATAGCCCGTTGTACTGTCTTTGATCCGCCAAGGAGTAGACAAGGTAGGATGTCATGTAAAACTTAGAGCTTTTCTTTACATTAACAAACTACTCATGGAAGTAGTTGCTTATGATTCCTCCCCAGTAGAATGAAACCTTTGTTGTGACGTCTTCGTTTCCACACAGGATCTGCTCAATGAAATATGCCATCCACTCCTGAAAGTAGGCGACCGTAGGAAGACCCATAACCCTGCTCAACATGGTTACCAGGTCATGGTAATCCTCATGGAAATCACTACGGAAGAGCTCTTGAGGAACCTTCGCAGCGCTGCCCCGTCTTTCTTTGAGCCAATGTAGGTTTATTGACTTCTTGCATCTCGTCGGATTATCATTCCACACCGCCTGACATTCTTCTAAGGTAGGGACCTCTATATGTTGGAATGTGGGAATGTGGAAGGTCTTGGTGATCCCCTCAGGCGACATGTCAGTAAGGATGTTGCCCTCCTTCTCAACAATTGTTCTTGTATCAGTTTGGTATGCTTCTCGGAAAGCCATGACTAATTTGGGCGCCACGAGGGATGGAGGGAATTTGGCAGCCTTAGCTATTCCACTCTGCCTTATCACTCTGGCATTCTTTGTTGTCAGGTTGACCCTGACTCTCTGCGTGAATTCATCAATATCCACCTGGCCAATGTTGGTGTTTGTGATCTCCTTCCAGTCTATGGTGACTTTTGAGTGGAGTGGCTCACCCTGGAATTGGTACTTCATCTGGTGCTTGTCTTCTTTCCCTCAAGGGGTCCTTCCTGACTTCTTCCCCTTGTCGCCTTCGGCGGATGCCCCTGAAGTTCCTACACCCGATTCCATATATTCTGCAAGCAAGGGCAAAGTTAGCACAGTAGATCATCAAAAGCATTCATGTTAGTCAACATCTTGAAAATAACATCTATTTCAAATAATCCATCAAGCATATCATGAACTTTCATCTCAATATGTTATTGATATTTTGATTAAGGGCAATTAGACAATCCGCCCCTGGGGGGTCGGACATCCCTGGTAGGAATGTTGTTTGGAAGGGAAAACGCAGTGGAAGGCCCCCGGAGACTTCCCTCGATTAGATTTTAGCATTTCAAGAGGTTGGCAATGGAGAGGACCGAAATTCAGCATGTGGGTCGAAGTTGGATTCCAGATTTGGGCTCGTTTGGATCGATTTAGGAGAGTTCGGAGGTCTCAAGCCAGAAAGCTATCAGGAGATAGCAGTTTGTAGCCGCAGACAGTAGACGAAAATCTGGAGATGGAACTCCAGGGTCCGGGGCCCGGAGGGCCAAAGGGCGGCCAACAATTTGTCATTTTATTTTTGAGCACTTAGGCCGCCGACACTGGGAAGGCACTTGAACTTCGCCGTTTGGCAACAACAAACATCAGACGGAAGTCCGAGAGGGGAAGTCTGAGAGTAAGAGCCTAGCGTTATGAGTTTTTACTTTGAATCCGATAGCAATTGGCAGGGCGGGAATCGGAGGTCGGAACGCCGGGCGGGATCTTCTCGTTTGGAACGGCGGGCGAGGACGAGAATCTCGGGATACGGAGCCCGGCGCGTAGAAGGCCGTTAATACTCCATGAGGTAACCAGTGGCAGACGGGAGCTCGGGGCCCAGCGACCGGAAGGACGGGGTGAAATTTCCCTGGAGGCGGGAGAAAGACAGAAATTCGGGAATGGACCCCTGAAAATCAGGGCCCGAGAGGTCGGAGGACGTTGATCCGAGAAGACAAGCCAACAGCATGGTAGAGGGGTGGGGCCCGGAGCACGGGGGGCATCAAAAGGTTTGCCATGAGGTTGGCGGAAAAGAGGGGTGCAGAGATGCGGTGGCCAGAGCCCGGAGGTCAAAAGGATGCTGCGAGTGAAATTGCCAGAGGTCAACAGCGGACGGAAAGGCGGAGTCCACAGATCAGGACGCTTGGCGAGTTTCACCGCGGAGGATGGTAAAACACCCGCGGAACCCCTGAGGAGGAACCCCGGGGTCCCGGGCCCGAGAGGCCCACCGGGAGCTTATTTAGTTTGAGGTTTCATGGCAAGGAGATGGTCGAGATCCGGTAGCTGGGAGGTAGGCGGGGGTTTGAAGTTTCAAACGGCGGCATACAAGCAGAAATCCGAGACAGGAAGCCCGACGAGCCGGGCCCGGAGGGAAGAATCACCGCCGGTAGGATTGTTCGAAGGTTTATAATCAGATGGCAAAGGTGGGTCTCGGGCCCGAGGCAGACGTTTTCCCTGCACGAAGAATAGCCGTGGTAGGGAGAAACTTCAGATCAGCGAGGACATTTCTAGAGGGTTTCTCGATTTTCTAACATGTGGGTTTTCTGCGCAATTTGATGTTTTACTATTTTATGCCCTCCTAATGATTGTTCATTCAATTAAATCCCTCGAAATCATGAAACAAAGCTCAGGAAGGGCAAATGGATGGCCCACCTCAAACACGCTATGTGGGGAGACGTGGGATCCACCTACGGTCGACGGAAGGATGCTGAGGGCGATGATCGTGACGATGTCGAAGACAGTGGGCTCTAAATGGCAGGTTGTTCAATCGCTCTGTAATCTTGTGATGAAAATGATGGGTCAAAGTGGGCATTTTATACCCCTAACCACCATGAATGTTTGCATTTATTGCAGGTACGATGGTGAAAAAAGGTTGGTGGATTCAAAAAGGTCAGCGACGGCGGTGGAAGAATCGGAGCCCGGTGGTCGGGGAGGCGCAACACGGCGGCCACTCGAAGTTTTCATTCAGTTGAACGGTGGCGGCGGGAAGTGGGTCGGGGCCCGGAGGGCGGGATGCTGCCAGGGATCCGTTGTCATGGACAGCGGAACTGTCACGAAATTCCAAAAACGGAATTCCAGACGGTCGGGCCCG
Source organism: Sequoia sempervirens (assembly GCA_007258455.2). Taxonomy (NCBI): domain Eukaryota; kingdom Viridiplantae; phylum Streptophyta; class Pinopsida; order Cupressales; family Cupressaceae; genus Sequoia; species Sequoia sempervirens. The sequence goes on along the minus strand of VDFB02271358.1, from coordinate 450,498,922 downwards.
GAACACCCCACAGCAGACAGGGGCTCCCGAAATCTGTGGTCAACGAAAAGGTTGGTGGGACCCGGGGGGCAGGACACCGCAGGAAGTTCGTCGTCGCGGATGGTGAAACATGGACGAAACCCCGAAAGAGGAACTCCGGGGTTCGGGGTTCGGATGGCAGAACGCCGTCAGAAAATTTCAACAAGTTTTTGCAGACGGCAAGAGGGGGTTCGGACCCCGAGGTCCGGAAGGACACGGAGTGGACGCTGCCGGGATTGGCAGTTCTAGCAGGGAAACCCGAAAGGAGAATCCCGAATGCCCGGGCCCGGCAGGGCCCGGGGCCGTTGGCAAGGCCAAACTGCCAGAGGGACCCCACGAGGCGCCAGAATGCAGCAAAACCAAAAGGGGAAGGCATGGTCAATTTATGGTGGGTCTTTCAAGCAACATTGAACATCCGAGACATCAAAAAGGGAGGCACGCAAAATGAGGCAGTGACAAAAATGGCCCGACAAGGCGAAAGAAAAGAGGGTCCCCATTCTGAACAGTGCGTGTGTGCTAAGGGCACAACAACCTTGGATCATCCCTAAAGGAAAACATAAGACAAATGAAAAGATAAATGTTTACAACATAGAGAAGAATGTAGATACAAATACAAGAATGCACATAAAGAGAGAGATACATCAAAAAAACAATATGGGGGAGATCAAATTAGACACATGCAATCACACAAATAACATGAAAAAAAGATGAAAATGAAGCAAAATACTAGTAAGGCACATGTGAGGCAACCTATAGTAGGTTGTTTGCATTTAGACCTTGTTCAATATATATGGAAGGTAGAAAACTAGCCAAAGGGATAACATCCATTGTTGAAACTAGGACAAGGCTATCTAACCCCTTGGCCCCACTAAGTGAAAGATAAGGATTAGTCGAGATAAGTGATGAGAATGAGATCCATGTGGTAAAGGAAATGATTTACAATAAATTTTAAACATGTAATACGGAGTATTCTATTATCCTACAACTATTACATGACAAGGAGCAAAGCTTATTCTCTAAGGGATTATCTCTATCATATCAAACCACTGAAGGATTCTCCATTAGGAATGACACTCATCAATACTATTCCCAAGAACTCTATGATATTGGCAATGAGATATGTTTGTGTTCTTATGTTTTGGATTTTTATTTTCTCTGATGGGTGGCAATATAAGAAGTCCTTTATTAAGAATTATTTGTAAGTTCCCTTCAATGAGTGACATTGGAAAAGGGATCTTTAGCTTCTTGAGTTTGTAAGGTATTTTTTTTCTTGTGGAAGGAGGACCTAACATAATCCTATCATCCTTGTGAGACATTACTTCATCGTTATGAGGGAGGAAATTTGTATCCTTAGAAGATGTAGAGAGATATGGATTTTGATATCCTAGTCCCTTAGTGTCTTCTATAGGGAGATATCTAAAAGGTTGTGAATTTCATACCCATTAGTTATGCCACATCCTTTTTTAGTTAAGATTTAAAAACCTTTGCCATAATTATCTTCTACGTTGATGGGTGTGTTGGTCACTTTGTTGACATATATGGATAGGTATGCACTTGATTAGAGGAACTAGGTTCACTCATTTTTGGAAGTTAAGGCTTTTTTTGGAACTCAATTTCAGGATGTAAAAGATCAAACAACTCAAGTGGTGAAATAGTAGGGAGTTTTGGTTGTTGCATGGATGGGTAAAATGATGAATTTTTCTCAAGATTGTTAAGGAAATTGTTTATGAAATTATTCATGTTATCATCATCTTCTCAAATGATGCCAAATTCATGAGGGAACTCATTAAGAGTTGGTTGATCATGATTAGGTTTAATTTCATCAGGATCATTTCCAAAAAAACAACTTGAAACATTAACTAAAGATGTTAAAGAGAACCATAAATTACAATAGTGGTTTACAATTTTTGGCC